>CM056605.1:38433807-38756307 GCA_029721355.1 Tegillarca granosa
GATGAACACGTATTGGGACAACTGGTTATAAAACTCCAGACTTTGGACAGACACGGGAGTAAATGTCCAGTGGTGTGGTTATAGTACTATTGGGACCACTGATTATAAAATATAGACTTTGGACAGACACTGGAGTAAATGTCCAGTGGTGTGGTTATAGTACTATTGGGACCACAGATTATAAAATTCCAGACTTTAGTATGTACACTGGAGTAAATGTCCAGTTGTGTGGTTATAGTACTATTGGGACCACTGATTATAAAATATAGACTTTGAAATAGGTAATACGTGCGCACGTAATAGGAAAAATATATTTCACGTCACCTCTGTGCCACCGTAATAGGTCATTAAAATAAAATTGAAAAAATAAGTTCCTTTTTAAAATCTTAAACATCTTGATTTAATACATAATTCAATGATTTTTTGAAAGGAGTTACAACTACAGTGAAATCTGTCTTATGTGACTTTCATGGGACAAGTGCAGAAAGATTACAGATGTAAGAGGACCAATTACACACATCGATACTTATACTGAGCGGTGTCACAGTTATTGAAGTCGTAAAGTAACTGTAAATAGTAGGTCACGTTAGCGGTCTAGATTGAATTCACCAATTATGAGGCGTAACAAGCTCTTTTAGAAGTTCGAGAAAATTCAACAACGGAAGTTAAAGGAATGACGCATTACACCTACCGCGACACCTAGTGATCGGTTTTGAAACTTATTTGAAGAAACGAGTTCATTTTCTCATTTAAGCATAATTTTTATTTCAAAAATTGAAATTTAACTTTTTCTTATTAGATAATTTTGACAAATATGCTACAGCAATGCACGCTCCGAAACAACGTCAATCTCCTAGCTCCGTATGTATCATAGAGGTACGAATGTTGGCTGCTGTTCGGAGCTTGATAGCAATGGTCAGATCTAAATTACGACAAAATCAGAGACAACAACCAAGACACCATGGCAACATGACGCTTAAGATCAACAAAGACAGAAAACAAGATAATAAAGCTAATTGGTCCTTAAATTAACGACTTTAAACTTGCGCTGAATTAATAAGTTAAAAAAACAGTAAGTGCTTACTTCTCTTTCTATCTGTTTCCGATACCATGTGCTTTAAGACTCTAGAAAATTTGTCTTAGTTTCTAAATATTTGATAACATATTTCACAAAATATAAACAAACCCAATCAAAATTATTTCCTTGTGACTAGCAGTATTTGTTTCAGATTCAGCATATTTGTTTCTATTTGATATTTGTGAGATAAATTTTATTTAAAGCATAAATCTTTAAGAAGAATATGTAATAATAATAATACATTGTAATAATAATAATAATGATAATGATATGATAAAATGATAATAATAATAATAATAATAATAATAATAATAGACAAAAACAAATATTTACTGCAGTCATAACTATTTTGTTGGAAGCAATCCAGCAGGGAAAGACAAATGAAGTGTAATGGAATACAAAAGTAGAAAAGGCATGTAGACGGGTTATGTAAACAAATTCTGCTCTCGTTAATACAAAAGCAACAAAATGTCAGCAAAAACATCGAGAACATCCGAATAATCAGTGTAATTAAAAACATCGAGTCATCCGAATATCAAAAAGCACTTAGAAATATTTCTCACACGATTTAAGCGTTTCTAACAATACTCATATTATCAACAACTCTGGGTAATATTAACAGCATGAACGGATGTAGTATCAGATACGAGAAAGAACGGCCCCTGTAGCATAAAACGCGTGAATGAAACACGTGGTGATGTTGTTGATAGTGCTGGTAACATGAATTGCTTTGAAGCAGAACTTTAATGGTCTATAAAAATAAATTGTAACTCTCTGTTATCTTAAACAATGAATCATTACAGTGTTATTTCTTCACTCAAATTATACTGTTACATATCCGTTCTGTTTTCACTATTTCTAGACTGGTCTCATTTCAGCATCTGGTTTGCATATTTGTAAACAGGTGTGGTCGTATTAAACGATAAGAATTATCGGATTAAGATTAAAATGTTACTCCGTACAAAACATTTTAACAAAATCTGACCAATGAGATTTAAATGTGTCAAATATTCAACATGTGTTTTCTAAACTAACAAAGTATAACAAAACCCAGTTTATTTTTTTTAAATGTAGCAAGCATTGTTTGTTGGAGATTAAGAATGCAACACGTGTTTTCTAAAACCGCGTTACGCACGTCTTGAATTTTCGTAAGAACAATGAATTAGTAGAATTTTTTGAGATTTAAATGTGTAACACAACAACAACAAAAAGTGCACTAAATATGCATCTACTCGCGTTGTAATATTTTCATCAATATATTTTGTAATACGCAAAAATTCAAATTAGATGCGCAACACGTGTTTTTAATTTTGCATTATGCAACAATACCACTTATACATAATTCTGTAATTTATCAAAGCATTTGCATTGCATCATGTTTATAATTAGTTCTTCGATGTCTCCTAATTTGTTAAAAACATATCTCGATCGGACAAAAATGCTGTCCGGAATTTTTTCTTTTTTTTTTTTTTTTTTTTTTTTTTTTTTTTTTTTTTTTTTACATTTATTTGTGTTCCTGATGGAATTCCATAACATTTATTAAAAAATAAAAATTCGGGAAAGTATAATCCATGCATTTTATTATTCTCGCGAATTAACGCAAAAATTAAAGTAACGCGATAACTCCCGGATTTAAAGTATACAGATAACACAAATGTCAATTAAATACATAAGGTTTAGGGTCGAAAGTCCTTGACTATCGTCAGACAATCCGACCAAATGTATCAAGACTACCATCTGATTCAGTACCACTACGGTAACTCAGTTAGTAGAATTCTCACCTCATAAGTGGGAGGTCGGGGTTCGAACCCTGCCGGATTTGGCCAAGATTTGAAAATAAGAAGTGACGGTTCTTTCGCACTCGGTCTATAGAAATGAAAGTCACGGGATACTTCGTAAGATGCCTAAACAACCGATGCTCCGTGTCATGGTAGGCGTGGCACGAGCAATGACCCTCATGAGCGCACTGCAAAAATCAAAATATCCTGCCGCTTCACATACAGCTGGTTACGTCTCGATATTAGCAAAATATTCTTGACTGGGACGTAAAACTCCATTCAAACAAACAAATACAATTTTGGACAATCTATATATAAGTTCCAGTGAACGCACTAATAAGAGCTAGTTAGATAGGGTAAAGGATCTTATTTCAAACTCAGGAAATTACTATTTAGAAAAATATTGGTGCAAGTGATATACGGACAAGTCCTTAGAGGCCATTTACAAGGATGGAAGTGCAATGATATGTCTCAAATTGTCAAATTTGTAAATGAACCATAAAGAAAGAAAGATAGAAAAGTAATGGTTTTAGCTACACAAATAATGAAAGTTTTTATGTTGAGAGAAAATCACATTATTTGGAGGGTATATAAATATACAAAGTACAGAAGCCGACACGTGCAACCAACAAAAAATAAATTATGTCGTAAGTACGACATAACTAAGTCGTAATTACGACATAACTAAGTCGTAATTACGAGAAACTGAGTCGTACTTACGAGATACTGCGTCGTAATTACGACATAATTTATTTTTTGTAGGTGGCACGTGTCGGCTCCCGTAACAAAGTAAAGAAAAAGGATAAGTTAAACAATAAAAATTGATGAAATCCATTTCAATATGGCAAAACATGTCACTCACTAGTGACGGGACGCCCCCCTCCCTCCAGTGGTGTGTTTATAGGATCATTGCAGTACTATCTCATTTTCAACAACCAGTGTTTTTTAAATAATATAGAATAAGAAACATAGTTATTTAAACATCTTGGCTAGAAGATCAACTTTTACATAAAGATATTAGATACAGAACGGAAACAATCCATCAATATACCTTTTGTTTTTATCTAAAAATAGATTTTTATATAGAAAACACGTTTCGAAACAATACGCAATAAAATCTAATGTACATATCTGACGGAAACCAAATTGTTTTTACAAATGCTTACAATATCTTGACAACAGATTTAGTGTTACACAAAAATGTATGACGTCATCAGAAATGTAGTTTAAACATTAACACTGCATTAAAGACGTGTAAATTAAATGCTTATTACATGTAAGTGTGAATACTGTAGTTAATTTAACAAAAATGTAAATAAAAATATTTCTTTGCTAGAAACAGATGGAATAAATAAACTAAAAACTGCATTATAATTCCAAATTCCAGTCAATTTACCGGTCTTTTATCGCATATGTACGATTCCTACTCGGAATAGGGACCTCGGTGGCTGAGTGATCTTAAGTCTCTTACCGCCTGGGTTCGAATCCCACTCGAGACAGATCCTAGTGTGATAAAGTTTGTCTTTTTGCTTGCCGAAGGTCGGTGGTTTTCTCGAAAATTCCAGTTTCCTCCACCATCCCAGAACTTAAGTGAAAGAATCTTTACTGGGTCGTCAAACACCAATACTCCACTCTATTCTGCTAGGAACAGATCGTGGTTAAGAAAGGTATAAAAAGTCGTTTGTTTTCATCTAGTTTTCCTCTATCAACCACTGAACTGACCGCTTTGATATAAGTCGTTAACTCCATTCATTACTTCTTTACTCCTCTGTAACTCCTTAAACGGGTCGAGGAACACCAAGTCTTTCATTTAAAAGTTTCTCAACGTTTAATATTGTTCACTTGGTAACAAAAAACAAAATGAAGTAAGAGATAACATAGTTTGAGTATTCAAGGGCAAAATAGTAAACAAAATTAGGATATACTGGTTACCTTGGCGATATGTAGGTTAGATAACGCGAAATAAAATCACAATATTTACAAAATCCCAAATCACGCCTTAGCATCGATAATAAATACTACTGTTGTACGAAAACAAAAGTAGAAAGGAAATTATTTTAACAAAACTTTATTTTGAATATTTCAGATGTTTTCTTTCAGATAAAATCGGGATTAACACATGTAAAATCAAATGGGTGCTGAAATTTGTTTGAAAAACGCCCAAAAACTTACCTAGCCAAATATCAAGTTATTTTCAATATGTCTCGTGCACCTTTTGGCATGGTGCCAAAACGTGTAAATGCAGATAGATGTAAAGTGTTGAAATCTTTAGACAGTTTTTTGTCTGCTCATGATAAATAGGCAGTTTAAGTATAAAGAGGCATGTAGAGTTATGGGAAAAGGATATCGTGTACAAAATAGTTGTTTTGAACATCTTATTTTTATCAATTGCGAAGATTACAAAAATGCTAATATTCGTATTGTGATGATTAAGGGAAATCAGATGTTATATTTTATCTTGTTTCTAGCGTATATTTTGTTTTATGAAATGATTTAACTTGGAACTTGAGATGTTGAATATCTTTCATATCGTGGA
The DNA here is from genome assembly GCA_029721355.1 of Tegillarca granosa. Classification (NCBI taxonomy): domain Eukaryota; kingdom Metazoa; phylum Mollusca; class Bivalvia; order Arcoida; family Arcidae; genus Tegillarca; species Tegillarca granosa. Next base: position 38,439,200 of record CM056605.1, read on the forward strand.
TATTTTAACGTTTTTATCGTCAACGAAATAGCGATACTTAAAACGTGTTTTCCATCCACAAAGGCTCGGTTCCAAGTTACATTACAATATGTTCATGTGTTTGAACTTTGTCTTGAATCAGCTGCTTTGGAGGGGGGTGTCCACTTGATTATAAATGTTATTCAACAAGAAAAAGTAGACGGTGTGGTCGTTTGATGGACAAACACCATAAAATTAGTAAACCAAATAGCTTACTCAAAACACATGTATAATATGCATGTAGTCTGTCACTATAAAATCCCCAGTGCATTTATTTGACCTTTGACTTTGACCTCAAATGCAAGTAAAATGTAACGGGATTGGGGTTTTTTTTTAAACTAAAAATAATTGTTAAACGTTTGTCTAGTGATTTTAGATAAAAAAAAAATTGTCAAAATTAGAAACATCTGGGAATTTTTTTAATACTCGTTGACTTATTGTGCTTTAACCTAAGACGGTTCCTTACAGATTCGTTACCAAGAAACAATAAGAAGAGATAGCACAAATATTTTTAGGAAATACAGATTTTCTTTTGCCAACAGTTTTTATCAATGCCAGTTTGAAAAATGTAAACATACAGAAATAAAAAAAATCATATTTCAAGAAGATATTTTTCTAGCGGGTTTTGTAATGACTATTGTCCAGTTCAGAAATATCGAAAATGCCTATTCAATTTTGATGTGCCATATGTGCACATATCGGAAATTTATTTCACATCAGTGACACTAGGGGCCAAATGTTTGATAGGTAAAAACATAAGCCGAACAGTTTAAAAAAATGTAAATCCAAAGTTCTAAAATTATATGACTCCAAATCCAGCTAAAGAATGCTTTGCATGTGGGAACAGGCCTTAGTTTTAAACATGTTTCAAAAATTAAGACAACTGAAAATTTTGGTACACGGTACATTTTCTGTCCGCACTAATAGAAATTCTTTTATAAACGGTAGTATTGCCTGATACATTTCCCATTACTTAAGCTTCCATGCAATACAAAACAATGAACGACACAAATGTATTTCTTACAGACAAAATAACTCTTAATTAAGAGAAATACGAGATGGGTATTTTATTCAATATCCGACTTAAGTCTTCCCACGTTTTACGCATCAAACTCTTTTATATTGGCAATATTTCATCCATATGCTTATATAACAGTGAAGCTCTGCCTAAGTACTTCAACGCTCGTTATTTGGGATTTATGGATGCGTTTAATATAGAAACAGTCTGAATTGTCAGGAGAAATGAATGATGGTCTTAATAAGCCATTATGAATCTCTCTTTGGTAATAAAATTGAAGAAATACATAATCCAGTTTTCAGTTATCGGTGGAGACAAAAAGTGTTTTTGTCGTTAAAAGATATGAAAATATGAAAGTAAATAAAATAAAATGTACAAATATTTACATATGTAGATTTAAAAAGACATCAAAAATAATAAAATCAAACTTAAATAAAATAAATAAATAAATAAATAAATAAATGTTGTACATACGCCAAGAAAAAACATTGTTTAAAATGTAATATTTGAAATAGCATCGCAATAAAAACAATCATTAGGCCAAGAAAATTTTTTAAAAGTTTTAAGAAATCAAATTACAAGTTAAGTGATATCCTGAGTGAACCAAACAATTGGTGGAAAGATCTGGAAACGAAATAACAATATTTAATGAAATTCTTATCTTGGATTATTTAATCTGAACATTGCTGAGATTTGCCCAAATTACCCATTTGTTGATAAAAGGTATTTTGAGGTTATTGAATGATGTAACAGTAATTGTTTAAAATAGAATTTCATATTAACAGACTTTTTACAAGATTATTGTCTGAGTATAAATATGAGACGGGATCAAAAGATCACAAAGGGTTAGATAATAGGTAAAACAACGATAAGAAAAATGGAATATGTCTTGTGGCGCCAAAAACACAGACTTGCTGAACATAACCATTCAACTCAAACTAAAAGCAAAGATTCCACGAATAGACTGAAATTATTTGTTAATTTTGTATATTATTGCGAAATTGAATTAAATACGTTGTAATGGTAACTTATGTCTGACACGTGATTATATAACTCATCATTAAGAAAGCATGCATGACGTCATCAATCTATTGTCTATTTATAGACCATGTTAAGTTGTCTATAATTCACTTAGCTGTTCTCCACAAATCATAATCAGAAAACATATTTATTTTCTTTCTCAAATGCATTCTGTGTACATATGAAGCACTTATATCAAGATTGTGAAGTTTTCAAAAAGTTCAATTTATCAAAAACTGTCCCTGGAAGATACTGTGCCGTTATATACAATTTTTTTAACGCATTGAATATATATAAACTAAACACGTGCCGTTTCTTTGCCAGCTCCGAACGCCGTTGTTTTTTGCGAAATGTTTTGCTTTCATGCACGCACAACGGGTATCTTGTACTGGCATATACCATTTTTAAAATTAAATATCAAATACATGCATTGTAAATATAAAATGGCCGTCATCACAATACTGTTGACCAGTATGATGTCGCTGTATCAAAGTTATCCTGGGTATATTCGACGTCCGATAGTTTCAGGTTCCTTCATTCTTAATTTTGATTTCGGGCGGATGTAGCCAGATAGATAGGAGGTGCGGAACCCTCCGGAGCACCTGCTCTAACTTCCCTGGTGAAAGTTTAAGTGTTTAGCTTAATTTGATAGTTTTTAAGTTTATATTTTATGATCTTTTCTTTTTTAATTTTGATGTAGCTAGGTCTAGCTAGACAGGAGGTGTTTAACCTTCCGGAGCACCTGTCCTCACTTCCCAGGTGGAAGTTCACGTGTTTAACTTCATTTGCAAGTTTGCAAAGTTTTTACTTTGCTTTTAGTAATGTTATTTGACCATGGACCGGTAAATTTTTGTTTTTTAATATATTAAAAATGCAAGGTATGTCATATACCATTTTTTGAATTTTATCATTCAATACATTTCAAGAAAAGTATATAACAATACCAATCATTTTTAAAAAATCTTTTAGATGCAAAAATAGTAGTCAGTTGATTAAGAAACATTTCAGTAATGCGTAAAACTAATTTTATATCTTTATTACTTTCTCTTTGAGGATTTTGAAAAAAAACTATCAAATTACTATTACTTATTGCTGAAATATTTGTGTTTCACATTTATATATATTTATTTTCAATTTATTTTGCTGTTGTGTGTTGAAGCATTTAACTAAAAAGTTTATCCGACATAAGTATCAATATTGCTTCAAAAGATGAACATGAATAAATGAATGAATGAACTAACGAACAAATAAAAGAAAAACAAACAAACAGAACGAACGAATAAATGCACAAAAAACGAATAAATGAATGAAAACATATATAAATGAATAATGAATGAATGAATGAATGAATGATGAATGAATGAATGATGAATGAACGAACGAACGAATGAATATTTCAGAAAAATGCGGAAAAAACGATTATTAAGATAAGAAGACAAATCCTAAGCTATAAATGTGTATCCAAAATCACCCAAATCTGGTAGGTATAATGCTAACAGTTAATTGTAAGGTTCATTAAAAATCAGTTAACTGTTAACTGTACGGATAAAAAAATCTCAAGTAGTTTACAGGTACCTCATATATATAGTACCGATTTTTGAAGGGTTTATTTTAGGTTTATGGTAAACAATCAACATAATAAAATTTTTACAGCTTTTTTGCACATTTGCATGCATGCTTGTAACAATTCCAGGTATACTAATTAGTTTTAGCACATACCGAATCGTTACAATACTCGTATGTGTTGTATTTTTTGTTGTTTAGGCTTTGTAAATTGATATGAGAAAACTGAAAAACGAACAACAAACATGTGATATTGGCTCTTAATGACAGAATGACTAATTTTAAAAAAGTTTTGTCGGTTTCTTGTTCAGTAGGTTTCAATAACTTCTAGTTTAAGCGTCTTCTGAAGCATTAACAGAAGATCTACCTTTTTCTAAATCTCTAAAGGAATTTTAAACATGTATTGGAACCATGACCTCGATTTAAGTCTCATTCGAAAAAAGTAAGTTAGGAGTTTGTAAGTGCTTCAATTTTTTGGAGGAGATGTAAATCATGAAGGGGGGGGGGGGTCGAGCACACGAACCTGGATTTCGTAAGCCCATGGCAGTACTTCTCGGCATTGACTTAGAAATATCGCATCGCAAGAGATAAAACATTTCGCAAAAACAATGCCAAAAGCAGATATTAGATAGATAGAAAGATAGCCTGAAATACGTACAGACAAATACAGCCTGGCAGAAATAGATTGTTCGTTGTCATTGCAACATAGCAGTAAAATAAAGATGAAAGAATAACATTTTTAACGGTTATGTTTGTAAGAAGGTTATGATGTGGGAGTTGGAAGTTAATGTTTATAAGAGAATATTATAACTGAAGATATTTAAATGGAAACAGTCAACACAACTAACAGCAAAATAAATTATTTATAACACAACTAAATAAATAAATTTATTATTATTATTATTATAAAAACACACACATATTGGAAAAGTGTTTATAATGCTTAGATTTCAAATGCGCAATAGCGGGAAGTCGTGGGTTCGAACCCCGACCGGGTCTGACCAAAGACTTAGAAGTGGGTAGTGACTGTTCTATCGCCAAGCACTCGGTATTACAAAATGGAAGTCACGGTTCTTTCGGATGGGTACTTAAAATAAACAAGGTCCCGTGTCGCGGTAGGCGTGGCACGATTGAGAACCTTGCTGTATCATGCAATCAGAGCAACGCACAGGCAAAATTTCTGCACTTTCGTCTATAGCTTGCGACGTCTTGATATAAGTGAAATATTCTTGACTGGGACGTTAAAAACCATTACTCAACTTAACTCAAATGAGCAACAGAGTTGTTTAAGACGCTAAATTTAGTATATTTGGTAAACCATAAATGGATATGCAGGGTGTTTTAAAATTTATGGTACGGTTGTTTGTATCAATGATAGTATGAAAATACCGAATACTTTATCTGTCAACATGATGTTTATTGTTGCAGTAGAAGCTCGGAATAGCATAGTATTTTGATGAAACTTGCAATATGAATGCATTTCACTTTTTGTAGAAATATATAGATGCCAGATGTGGCATGTTAACAATGTCTTAACAAGTTGATTTTTTTTACTCTATAATTAAGCAATTCTCCCCCGAACATAAAACAGGTACAAATGGCAAAACTTTTTTTGTAAATCCGTCGAGACTATTATTGTATACATTCCTACCTAACTTTCCATTAATTTGTAGAATTACACACATATTAGGCTTAGCGAAGATAACACAGATTCTCTCTCTCTCTCTCTCTCTCTCTCTCTCTCTCTCTCTCACACACACACACACACACACACACACACACACACACACACACACACACACACTTCAACTCATCACTGAGGTTTTGATGTTCAGCTAGTTATTGCATGGCTAGGTTTATATTGTTAACTATAATAATGTTTGCAACTGAAAAGCATGCATTTAGCCACTTCAATAACAAAACAATACAATACTAGTAAATGAGAGAACAATCAAACAAGATAGAAATAACCAGCACATACTGAGGCCAATGACTGAAAATGGAACGGGCACTCCAGTAAATATCCAGTTATGTGCCTTAAGTGCCATTCAAAAGCTTCCAACTTACAATCTTAATTAACAATCGTAGGTGCATGTATATGTAATAGAAATTTATAAAATTACAGTACTTAGTATAATGCAATTCATTATCTATCTACATTTACAAAGTTTCTTATTGGACTGGATCCAACTTTCGCTTTGACATTAAAATTCCGACCATATGCATTCTCGGAAACATATTCCATAAATGTTAATGGAATTATTCTAATGCATGTTTTCACACCATGCTATCTTTGATATTCCCAATGGAGCCGATGACATTTTTAATTTACAGCACTTGTTATCTAAATAATGAGATTAAACAAGACTGGGTTTATTTATTTTAGCATTCCAAAAGAAGTGCAAATTGAAGTCAAAATGATACAACGCTATCAAGGTCACTTGGTGAAATGTCAGAATGATAAGCTTTATCGAGATCACTTAAGGTCACTGGGTGAAATGTCAGAATGATAAGCTATATCGAGATCACTTAAGGTCACTGGGCGAGGTCAGAATGATTAACTATATCGAAATCACTAAAGGTCACTGGGTGAGGTTAAAATAATACAACTAAATGATGATCACTACAAGGTCAAAGTCACTGGATGAGGTCAGAATTATACAATTATATGGAATCACTACAAGGTCACTTGGTGAGGTCAGAATGATAAGCTTTATCGAGATCACTTAAGGTCACTGGGTGAGGTCAGAATGACTAACTATATCGAGATCACTTAAGGTCACTGGGTGAGGTTAGAATAATACAACTATATGAGGATCACTACAAGGTCACTGGATGAAGTCAGAATGATTTAACTATATGATAATCACTACAAGGTCACTGAGTGAGGTCAGAAAAATACAAATATATGAAGAACACTACAAGGTCACTGGGTGAGGTCAGAATAATACAACTATATGAAGATTACTTCAAGGTCACTGGATGAAGTCAGACTGATAAACCTATATGAAGATCACTTCAAGGTCACTGGGTGAGGTCAGAATAATACAACTATATGAAGAACACTACAAGGTCACTGGGTGAGGTCAGAATAATACAACTATATGAAGATCACTACAAGGTCACTGGGTGAGGTCAGAATAATACAACTATATGAAGATCACTACAAGGTCACTGGATGAGGTCAGAATGATACAACTATATGAAGATCACTACAAGGTCACTGGGTGAGGTCAGAACAATACAAATATATGAAGATCACTTTAAGGTCACTCGGTTAGGTCGGAATAATACAAATATATGAAAATCACTGCAAGGTCACTGGGTGAGGTCAAATATATGTAGATCACTACAAGGTCAATGGATGAGGTCAGAACTAAATTGAGATCACATGGTATCTGGATGAAGTCAGAATAATACAGAATGATACAGCTATATTGATGCCATTACAAGGTCACTGGATGAAGACAGAATGATACCAATATATCGAGATCACTACGAGGTCAGTGGTTGAAAACAGGTTGAAGTCGAGATCGGTAAATGTGTCTGGATGAAATAAAAAAGATACAACTAAATTGAGATTACTACAAGGTCATTGGATGAGGTCAGAAAGATACAGCTATATCGATGTCACTACAAATCAGAATCAACTGTACAGTTAAGATCACTACCAGGTTACTAGGTGAAGCAAAAATTACATTATTATATTGAATGTACGTTTAAGTCAATGCCTATACAGACAGAATAAAACAATCATATAGAGATTACTAATGTGTCAAAATAAATTGGAAGTAAATTTCTATAAAATCTTTTAAATTTCTAATGAAGTCAGAATGATACAACTAATTAAAGATCACAATGAAGTTTTGGATGAATTCTGAGTGAAGGACTCAAATGTGAGAATGATGCAACAATGTTAAGATCACTATAAAGTTTCTAGATAAAATTAGAATTATGAGCACTACAAGTTTTCTCGATGCTGATGAGAGATGAATAAAACTATACCGAGAACACTGCAGAGTTTCTAGATTAAGTCATAAATTTTTTCTTTAGTTAGGACAAGTAAAAAAGTTATGTTTATTGTATTATCCATGCCTATATTTGTGGAATCAAAAGACATCAAGATGTGTGTGAGTAACCGTATTGACGGTATGTCATAGTAATCACCCGAAAGTATAAAGATATCATCAATGTAGATCCAACATCTGTACCTGGTATTCCATACATCAAGAAATCAACATAACAAGAGAACTATTTATGTTCAAGCAATTTCAATGATTCGCGAGATCACACGTCGGCTGCTGTGCACGTGAACCGGAAATTCATTTGATGATATGGACATCAAAATGTTTCTTAGCATTGTTTTGTCTTTATCAGAGTCAAGCAATGCTGTTTGACGGACAAAGTGTGTAATTATGCTTTTCACCTGACAGGAGTAGCGATGATAAATGACATTGAGGATGGACATTGCATATTTTCTAATTAAAACCCGTCAAATAATGTCAAAATACATAGAAGCATTAAGTATTTACAAAGATTTTGCGTTATCGCTAGTCAGTCAGTATGTTTGATAGTGGAGTAAAGAAATATGTATTATATCTATAACTAACAGCCGGAGCAATGAGACGAATAAAGTGTTCGGGAACATCCTTTTCTTGTATCGTAGTATCCCCACATTCCTGTATGCCATATATGCCTCATAACGTTTACCGCGAACGCAGGCATAACCTTGAGTTGAAACAATACAATTTATGATAAAACAGCAAAAGACAACAGGCTGTATATTTCATATTTTGAACGGACACTGGAGTGCTTGTAAAAACAAATGCGAGTAACACTAATGATAGAAGACAGGATAAAAAAAATTCAGCTGATGCAAAACAACAAAAAGTGCGTCATCAAAACAAACGGAATGAAGAATAATACAAATTATTTTAAAAAAAACTTTACGACAAACGGTTATTTAGTTTGAATCCATTTGTAAACGATATAAAACTGGGCGGATTAGAGTGAAGTGTCTCTCATTAAACGGCAAGTTCTAAGATTGAAAAAAAAAAACACCGATCACCGGCAAGTGACTGACAAACCTTTTTCCCGACTGGTATTCGAAGTGGTTCGTGATGTCATGATCTGTAAGATTAAACTTTAGACCCACTTGGCCATCGATGTCCGCCGGTTTTATAAGGCTTATTTTCTAAGGACTGTCCTTTGGTATGCAAAGATGCTAACTGTAACTTTGTAAATAACAAAGCTATAACAATTTTAATTTTGGCTGAAGGTTTTAATAATTTAGTTATTTTAGTTTTTATCTATCAAATTCTCAAAATTTTATTATCGTGTGTTATCACTGCACTTAATTGTTTAGTCTGAAAATCTCCCCATGAATAAAGAATAAGCATTTGAATAATTGTTCTGTAACATCCAATTTGTCATTATACCGTGTTAAGTCAAAATGTCATGTAAAACTGATATTTTTAATAGTAAACATTTAAATCGTTGTTTAACTTGGATGTGTCGATGTCAACATCTGGCAAATATCATGAATTAAAAATATTTCAAGCATGTGTGTAATATTTGTCATATCTCTGAACAATTTCTTAAAGCTATAATGATTTATCTTATTTTAATTTTCATTTGCCAGTTAACTGTCAACCAGAATTGACATTTGATGCTTAAATTCACCTCTCCGTTTAAAATTTATTTAAATTTCAATTAATAAGCGGCAAAATGTAATATTTTAAATAGCTCAATCTTGTATCAGCTTAGCAAACAAGTGTCTGACTCAAAGAAAGTGATACCAAACATGTGTTATACTTATATGCCTGTGCTCAGTTATATAGAGTTGAGTTGAGTAATGGTGTTTAAGAATATTTCACTTATATCGAGCCAGCAATAAGCGAAAGTGCAGAAATTTGGCCTGTGCATTGCGCTGATGACATTATACATCAGGGACACGGAACCTCGTATATTTTAAGTTTCCATCCGAAAGAACCGTTACTTTCATTTCGTAATGCTGAGTGCTTGGCGAAAGAACAGCCACTACCCACTTTCAAGTCTTGGGGTCAGACCCGACCGGGACTCGAACCCACGACCTTCCACTCAAGGATCGAGCACTCTACCAACTAAGCTACCAATTATATAGAGTGGTTAGTTCTGGTTAAAGGAAACCGGAGTGTCCGAAGAAAATATGACCACTGCCAAGCAAAGTAACAAACCTTCTAAAAAGAGAATCTGGCCTAGTAAGATATAAACACAGGGGAATAGACACTTTGGAATCCTTAAGTGCTTTAAACAACTCAGCCACCAAGAACCCTCGTATCGCTTTAGATCAGCACGAAATAAAGTGAGCAAATGAAAAAAAAATCTGTTTTCCGGAATTCATAATTTATATCACAAATGTCATAATGTGTTTAGTGTACAAAGAGAATAGCTGATGTCCTCAAATAGCACTACATGTAGTTATTTATTCTAGCGCCCATCCAAATGTTCAGAGCTTAGACTTATCTGTCATTAATTGGTATTGTACCGAGTTCTTAAGAGCGCTAGTTGTTGCAAGGCGCATTTTTTTTTTTAAAGTTTTACTCATTTAGTATACGGTAAATTCCATAATTGTAAGAGATGTAGTTGATTAAAGTTATGATGTTAGGCACCCTAGATCAAGGTAGTCAGTCCCCGGTCTAGTTGGAGTAGAGTAGAGTAGAGTAGCGTGGAGTAGAGTAGAGTAGAGTAGCGTAGAGTAGAGTAGAGTAGCGTAGAGTAGAGTAGAGTAGAGTAGCGTAGAGTAGAGTAGAGTAGAGTAGAGTAGAGTAGAGTAGAGTAGAGTAGCGTGGAGTAGAGTAGCGTAGAAAAGAAAACTGGTGTTTTTAAGCCACAATCAAGATTTTTCATTAATATTGAAGCGGTATCTCTGAGAAGACCAGAGTACCCAAAAAAAAAAGGGAAACTAACAAACTTTCTAACTCTAGAATCTGGAGGTTTTTAAACTATGGGGTGAAGATGCCTTGTTATCCGCAAGCTAGCGCTTTAGACCACTCGGCCATCGCGGCCCCCTTGGTCTAGTATTGAGTTATCAACCAACCATGGCAATGGAACATAAATAAGAATATGCATTGTAAGCCTAAACACTGTTTAGACGTTTTATGGACAAAAAGCTTTTTCCCCAAGAAACGTGGCACGGAACTGAATCCTAAAAATATTGTAACCTTATAACTCTAACTTATGTAAAATTACATCATCTCAAGCTAAAATTCTAACATCAAATTCCTTTTGATATAATTGTTTCTTTACTATGCGTGAAGGATCGCGAATCCTTCAGATATATTCACCTTTTTCATTAGGTAAGTGTCAGATGTTATCACAATATTTATATTTCCTCCCTCATCAAGCGTAATTTTAACAGCAGGAACAAAGAGCTAAGTTTTTAACATCAACAGGAAATAGTATACTTACTTTCACATTACTTCTAAAATTCAATATAGTCTAAAACCATGGAATGCTTAAATTTCTCTCTAATTCGTACTTGATTTATAAAAAAAATCAATTTCCATTAAAGCATCTGTATTATACTCAGTTATCGCCAAAACATTCTGGAATCTCAATACATTTTATAATTTTTTAATATGAAAGTTTTACTTATTTAATTATCTTTTATTCTCTTTTTATTTGTTTTTTTTCTCATATTTGAGCTTTGTGCTATATCTCTTTTATCACAAGGAAACTGTTCGATCCATGACCGGTGCACCAGTTGATGTTGAGGAAAATATACATACATACATACATACATACATACATACATACATATATATATATATATATATATATATATATATATATATATATATATATATATATATATATATATATATATATATATATATATTGATATATATCACTGTGGTAGATCGCTCGTTTATCACAAAAAATCTGTTTGATCCTGCCCGGTGCACTCGTTGAGGGAATGTTTTTGTTGACACACACACACACACACACACACACATATATATATATATATATATATATATATATATATATATATATATATATATATATATATATATATATATTGATATATATATCACTGTGGTAGATCGCTCGTTTATCACAAAAAATATGTTCGATCGTGCCCGGTGCACTCGTTGAGGGAAGATGTTTTTGTTCAAGTCTTTTTACTATCTTCTGGCATGGTTTGAATATCTAAAAGCTTCCACACCCCGAAAGGTTCATGTAGGTCGAATCTACAGTAATGGCAGACATGTGAATATTAAAGGAAGTGTCAGGTGATTTAATTGGTAATGGTTACGTCTGTGTAAAAAATAACCCAAGTTTGAGTTTCGATTGCCCTTTACAACAAACATTTCATCAATTATAGTTGCTGGCAGTAATGACCCACACACGATATGTTTTTATCAAACAGCTGCTTATCCAAACGAAATAGTAACTATTCCGGTTCTATGTTTGATCTTTACCCCCTTTTTATGTAAATATATGAATGAAGATGTTACATATGTAACGTGGTGTAACAACCCTCTTAATAAAAACTATTTATAACGCTTCATATTAACTACAATTGAAGCACATGGTAAGATTGTTAAAGTTTTTGTACCAGTATAGTATTTTAACAAAACAAGAATTTTGTTACCAACAATCTACCAAAAATCCATACAACCAGCAAATAGACACAACACAAATAACTGATGACAACTAAGCAAAACGAAAAAACAACCACAAGATCTTAAGTAACAACAGGATGTATGCACTAATACGCAGACGTAACAATAAAGGTTTGGAGTAACAACAAGATGTGCGCACAAATACGCAGACGTAACAATAAAGATTTGGAGTAACAAGATGTCTGCACTGAACCTCGAATTGAACAATATTCTTTTACTTAAACAGCTTAATGTAATGGTCGAGGCAAAAAGAGTGCACCCAGACAAGCACTCTTTGACAACATGACTTCATTGATTTTAATCTATGATATCACAGTCTAATTGAAAAACCAGTTGTTCCGGAAGTAGTTTTGACTTAGCTGCCGCTTATGAAAATTATCATTTCCTATTCAAACCGCTTACGAAATGGATAATAAGTAAAATATTTGTCTTAAGTAACTCATAGAAGTTCAAAGAAGCTTATAGACTGTTAGAAGTTCTCATGTGTTGGTTTTGGAAAATCCCAGGTTGTTAGGTCAAACAATGCTGCTACAAATCTATAGATTGTACATTAACTAAATATATTATATAAAAGGCACGAACTTTTGACAAAGAAAAAGAAATAATTTGTAAATCATATAATTATAAAGTTCACACGATAAAAAACAAGAAACAGCAAATATCAAATACCTACATATCCAATTATTCCCTTATTGTGCCTTTGGTACGAATATTATTGTCTTGAAGTTTTAATTCAAGATCAATTATTTTCAACAACATGTTTATCGATAATGCATGAAAACCACAAAACCACAATGCTAAACAAAATATAAATAAATAATAACTAAAAGAAACAAATCTTAACAATGCTGAACAAAAGATGAACGATTTAAAAATAAGTAAAAATCGCAATGCTTTAATATATGACGTCATAAACTTGTGTATATTTTGACTTCACTATATAATTAGGATTTGATACGTCTCAAGATTTAATTACAAACTACAGACAGGTGTCAACAATGACTTTAAGACCTTATCATACCTGTATTGTGTTAAACATACATATATATTGTAACTTTAACATAGTTTTTCATTCATAAAATAGATTAAGTATCATGAAGTTTTTTTAGGGTCGGACAAACATCCCACATATAAAATCTTTATTCCTTTTTTGTAAATTTTTGTAGAGTATATATTTTAAAATTCTTTTTTCAGTTTTTTCAACGTTTTAAGCATAAAATTATATCTATTATACTTTTTGTTCATGTTATATTTTCTGACTGCATTGTTAACTTGTATACATTTAGTTGTAACATATCATTTTCGAGTCAAAGCCTTCTTCAGTTTTCAAAAAATTATAATACATTACTCATGACTGTATTTTATATCAATTATATGTTTCAAAAATATACACTAGTGGTTAAATTGATAAAAAGAATTTATTTGTAAAATGTACAACAATTTTTTACAATAAAAACCGTGTGTGTTTAATTAAAGACTACAATAAAAGGTTTTTTTTTTTTTTTTTTTTTTTAAATATTTTAAAACCCTCTATATAGATATAATGTCTTCAATACTAAATTTCGGGGGGAAAAAACTGTACGCTGTGTTAGAACGGGAGATGATTGAATTAATTGTATTTTACGCCCCAGTTAAAATTCTTTTACCAATATTCAGAGGGTCAATTTTGAGATGGTGGAGGAAACCGAAGTGCCAGAAAAAACCAACAACCTTCGGCAAGCCAAGCAACTGACAAACTTTCTTACACTAGGATCTGTCCGAATGGGATTCGAACCTAGGCAGTGAGAGGCGCTGTGGTCCATAATCGCGCGCTTTGGGCCACTTGGCTACCGAGACCCACGATGCTTGAACGTGTAGTTGGATAACATGACTTAGTTGTTTATGTAGGTAAAAATATTTGAATGAATTTTAAATCGTCGACAAATATTTAGGTTCTTTTTCTCCAATATCTCAATATATTCTTAATAAAATCATATAATAAATAAAAACCGATATCACTCAAAATATTTTTGATAAAATCATAAAATATTTTAATAAGATAACTATTATGAATGTATAAGGAAATGTCATCCCAGTACCCTATCCCAATGCCGTAATTCAGCTTTTCAGTTTTCTCGCATGACGCCCGCATATAATTTCCAGCTCTAATATGTTTTTAACAGAAAACCCTGGGTACCGAATGTCATATTAAATATGTAATTGACCATAATACTGAAAATGTATTCAACACAGTCCATTAAACCCGATAATGTTTCGACACTCTGAGGCGAGGAATGTGTTTGAGGGGTCATAAAAATATTATATTTATATGATTAAAATTGGAAACTGATTGCTTAATAAGATTATATATTCCAATACAAAATGTTAAATTGAATATCTACTTTACAAGATATGGAAAGAAAAATTGACGATGAGTTACTTACGTTGAAATGAGCTTACCTGCAATCAATAATATATACAACCGACTAGATGAACATTTCTAATGAAACCGGAGATTGAAGTTTTCAAAAAATGTAATCAGTGCAAACGGTGTATCGCTATCAAACATTCAAACAAAATTATTTTTTCTCAAGTTATTTGTTAGCTTTGATGGTGTAAATTTTGTTGACTGTAGTTATAACGAACTGTTTTATTATTATTATTATTATAATTATTATATATATATATATATATATATATATATATATATATATATATATATATATATATATATATATATATATATATATATATGTTATATATATGGTTAGTAGCTAGCTGTAGTTGTGGTCCACTGGGTGGAGTCAGTGTAGATTCCTAATTAACCTTTAAAAATCATGGCTGAACTACCGACGTTAGCAAAAGGTTCCAGAAAGCAACAGTTTTGTTGATAAGCATGCTTGCCACCTAAGTTATTAAATAAATTTTAACCTGTTTCTCGTATTCTAGACTATTATTGCTGTTAAAAGAATGAAAACGGTATAAATGTATCATTCGTCTAAACCATCCAAATTAATAGGTAGATTAAAGATGTATTATTTAGTCTATCCTATAACCATTGACAGATTTAACATGCAACATTTCGTCTCTCTCTCATTACAATCCATCGATCGTCGAGTAGTATAGTAGTCTGGCTAAGCTAAATGTGGCAGCTTAATGATGATTTATCTTGCAGTTAAGGGGGTTCTAACATCTTAACACCGGCTAATCACTGATTTAATATTCTAATAATGTTTACGCAAATAATTTTATGGTTTCTTTTAGCGACCCCGGGTAATAAAATCTCGCTCAAAATGTATAAAACGGTTTAATTTCTGTTTATATTTCTCACAGAGGTTATTATCTGTCACCCTTGTAAAATAAATATTGGCGATTTCAGGACAACAGAACACTAATTTGGTTTCTTAATAATCAGCGTGTTTGGAATCTTTGTGATTCATTTAAACTGCAAAATTCATAAAAAGGTTTATTACATGTATATCTTGGCAATAAACCTTTTATTTTGCACCCGTATAAAAATTGTCTACAATTTGGCGCCAGGGAACAAAGCCGCCGTCGGTTACGTCACACAAATTATAGTATGACGTTATAAAAATTCTTTCTGGAAATACGAATTCTCGATACTTCGCGTCACTTCCTGTTCCTGTCAAATCCGTCTGTATCACGAATTACGAATGTTGGACGCTGTTCGGAGCTTGGATTTGAACATGGATCGGTATCTTGGATTTGAACATGGACCGAAATGTTTATATTTGATTATTATTAATATGAATATAGGCACTGCCTATTGACGAACGTAGTGACAGAAGATTGTATCTGGTACAACTGATGGGCAAGACATTGGGACTTTAAATATCGGGCATTTACATTATGTAAACATTCGGACATAACCGTTTTACTGAAGGGAAAAATAAGAGGTGTTGCGCATGTCACTCGTGTTTATTAGATTATCACCCTTTTCTTTTTCATGCTAAGTCGAAAGTTCTTCCTTTAATAACGACGGGTTTGCTCGGCTTAATGATCTTGTTACCAAGGATACTTGATAACGCTCTACAGGAGATCGAATTATTTTTCAAATTACGAGTCAAGTATATGCTGTAAATACATTTATGTAGAACTTTCGACTTATTTTGTTTATTGTTTCCACAACTAACAGTCTTATTGACGAAATAAAGATTTTGAATTTGTTTAACGCGTAAAGGAGACGAGATAATAGGAGATTTTATTCTACTTCCGTATTGTCCTATGGGGAGAATATTCCATGAACTTCCGGTATTCAAAAGAAATGAATGGATAGTCTTCTGGTTGAACACATGATTTCCATATATCACATACGCGTTATCTATAGAACGAACTTCGTTTCGTCGCGGCTTCGCCGCGACTCACCACGTTCGTTATTAATTTGTGCGTCACTTCCTCTTCCTGTCAAATACGTGTATATTGATTTATTTGTATTTAGTAATTATTTATTTATTATGTATTCATTTCTACAAATCAATTCAATTATTGATCAATCTCACCATTATGGCATTAATATTTGTTTTGGTTGTTAATTATGTATATCAAAATAAGACGAAAGAAAACTTCAAAAATATCAATAAGACACTACAATTCTTGTACAATGCAGTAGCAGTTAAAAAATTGCTGAAGAAACGAGTCCACGTGCCATGCCCCCTTTTTTTAGTTTTCTTATAGAGATATAAGATTAATTAAAAAAATATTAAAAAATAAATTAAATAATACGTTTTAATTATTTATTGTTTTTCTTTTTATTTATTTAATTTTAATTTTTTTTTTATTTTATGAAAATTTAAAATTTTATGTATGAGACTATTTCAATTTTCACAACTATCTTGCTCCGTATTACTGCATTAATACTTCTTGTTTCAAAAATGTTTTCATATACCACATAACATAACATGACGTGACGTGACATGACATGACATGACATGATGTGACGTGACGTGACGTTACGTAAAGTTACATAACACAACATAACATAAAGTGACATAACACAACATGATATAACATGACATAACATGACGTAACGTAACATAACATAACATAACATAACATAACATAACATAACATTTCATCTTGTTGAAGATGATAAATCACGGATAACTACACAAATCAGTGATATAAGACCGATAAAGATCGGTTAAACACTTTGATTAGAGATCGATAATTGATCTAAATCGATAACTCTACTTGTAAAATGATTCAAATTCTTAAACTTTATAGTTTAAATTTTAAAGATTTCATAAAGTCTCGAGTCAAAATATTTATATAGATGTGTGTTATGTCAACAAGTGCTAAATTCATATTCAGATGTCGATTTTTTAATCCAATAGGTTTTGAACAAACTTTATTGAAAATATATGAATGCTTTTCATAAATATTAGATAAACAAATACGCCTTATTTTTTCATTTGTATGAGTAATAATATTTTAAATATCGGTAGTATCTTTTGAAATTGGATTTAGTTAACAAGTTCACCATGCCTGATCTAATTTGATTATAACGGTTACCAACGTGACGGGTCCAGAAATTAAAATATTTGATTTGGTAGTTAACATTACAAAACACTTCCTATCAAATATAAGTAAATATAGGTATATGCACGTGTCTTTGAACTGATGTTTAAATAAATCAATATCATAAAACAACAATTTACATTTAATATTCTCTGTTTGTGCCGCATGCTTGAATTACCGGAACTTATCCATCTTAAATACAAACGCCCCCACTACCAACACAAACGTAATGTATGCGGTTTGAAAAAGGATGATTAAAATGTCTTCCTTATGTCAAAAGCCGAACACCTTCTCAGGCTGTTATGTTTGTTATTTTCAGCAATTCTTTAGAATCGTTTATATAATAGGCAATAATAACTATTACCATTTGAATGGAATGTTCTATTTTTCCATCACCAACTTTGTTTTGTTGTTGTAATATTGTTTGACGTCGCATCAGCATTTTTTCAGCTATTTGCGACGAGAACAAAGTTATATGTGTTAGATGTGTAAGTGTGTATTATGGTCTGCCTTGTATTAACGCACACTTAAGGCGACTTTTTGGTAAGATGCAAGTATACTTCTCCCACAGTCCATTATTTTGGCACCGGATGAACTAGTCGATATGCCCTCGTAATGCCGAACGATAGGCGAGGAATCAGTATCTCAAATCTTAAAGTCTTATGTCTTATCCGGCTACGGATCAAACCCACGACCTCCCAAGGCAGACTGAGAACTATAAAATGGTAAATCAATGCATTGAAAAACATTATAATAGAAACTTTCTATAGATACCATTACTATATAAATACCACCTTTTCATTGTGACCAATGATTAAAGGTCCCCTTTTTACTCTATATTTTAACTTGCATTATGTTTATATAAAAACCTATTGTTTATTTTGTCCGTATTTCTTAGGCCACCATGGTGGTCTTTTGGCCTTGGTGGCTGAGTTAGAGCTAATCACTGCCACTGCCTATAGGGTTTGATTCCCAATCGGGGCAGTGTGGGAAAAATTGCCAGTTCGCTTGCCCGGAGACTATAGTAACAGCAATTAAAAATTCGGCTGGCATTAAGTGGGGGACAGGAGATATGTCCACAATGCATATAATACATCACATGATTGGCTTGTTTTCTCGTGAACTTTGACAAAAACAAGTGAAACGTTTCAAATCATATTTGATGTGTTTTCATTGACGTCCTTAAAATGGCTTAAAATCCTTTTAAGTGGCTGGTATAATGTTTTGATAAAGTAGTAAAATAATACTATTTAAATATTTATATGAAAAACATACAGCAAAAACATACTTTTAATCGCGTAAGCGTAAACAATGATACTGAAAAAAAAAAATTAAAAAATAGATAAATAATAAAATAAATCAAATAAATCCATTTGTATGGTATAATATGAACAAAATTTTATTGCATCACTTACTTTTACAAGCCAATTTTTAAGTGAATAACTTGTAAGTAATGTGTATATACTATCTCTTAATAGATCAAAAATTGTATATCGATAATAACAATAATTCTTAAATGATTTAAACGTAGTCAACTTGTAACGACTTGAACTGAACAATATCATTAAAAATAATCTGTATTTTTCTTATATATTTATTCTACCGTTAAATAACTCTGCTTAACTGATCTATATCGGCGAAGGATCCTACTTCAGGAAATGCATGTATGCCTTATTTAAATACTACCGGAAGTAATGGTGCTAAGTTAAATTGAATCTCCAATGCCACCGGAAGCTATGTTGCATCTCCAATACCAACGGAATTAAGATTGGAAATCTGGAAATTGAGGAATGATGTTTAACGTCCCAATCAAGAATATTTCACTTATATGGAGATGTCGCCAACTATAGGCGAAAATGCAGAAATTTTGCCTGTGCGTTGCGCTGATGGCATTATACAGCAGGGTTCTTTATCACGCCACTCCTATCGTGAATTTCATTTCGTAATACCGAGAACAGTCAATACCCACTTTTAAGTCTTGGGTCAGACCCGGCCGGGATCGAACCCATGACCTCCCACGGAGTGAGTACTATACTATCAATACCATCTCCAATACCACTGGAATTAAGAGTGGACATTTTTATTACATCCCCAATGAACCTTAAATAATGGTGGGCATTTTTGACTGCATCTTATAAAAAAAAAAAATAAATAAATAAAAAAAAAAATAAGACAGTGGACATTTTTGATCACCTGAAAAGAAAAACAATTTTGATCCATCTTTAACACATTCAAAGTTGTTCGAAAAAATTAATTTGAGGGCATCTTCAATGCAATCAATTTTTTTAGGCATTTTAATTTAGGTTACATCTCCATGTCCACCAGATGATTTACACTTTGACATTTCAGTACTTTACACTTTCGAATAATTTTGTTTCAACATGAATGCAATAATAACCAACCAAACATTTTGTTTTAATGAAATTCTTCGTATGAAGTTTTAACAAACCAAATGGGACCTAGATATAACATTAACTGAATGTGTGAAGATATCAACACCTTGTAATTAAACTATTATTCTAAGCTACTATGGTTAATTCATTTTTACAAGTAGATGTTAGATTTAACAAGAACATTTCTAACACTGCCGAAACAATATCATTGTATGTGAACAAAGATAATTGCTTGAAGATCAGACAAGTCTCTACGGGGGACTAAATCTGATATATAAGATGACCACTGTCCAGTTAACACGCACAGCATGACCTTGTTCATTTAATTAATGTTATTACACGTTACGTGTTGATAACCTGTTAACAATTAGTGATATTTCTCCCTCGGCGTATAATCGTTGGTAATTTTCACGAAGATAAAAAATCCAATTCTATCCAATAGACCGCAAAATATATGATATGTTGATGACAAAATAGACCTACTTGTTCAAAACTCAACGATTTACACAAGTTTAAATGGCAAATGAAAAATATATATCATTTTTAAATCAATATTTTTAAAAACATCATTATGTAGTTTAATGAAATTCAATTCACTAATGATAATTTTAACCAAAGTTTTAAAATCATAATCTAGTTTGATGAAATTCAATTCACTAATGATATTTTTAAACAAAAAATTATAAAATTACTACATAATATGCCGAAACAATATCGACTAATAAATTGATTAAACAATAAATTAAACTATTGTAAATCAAGCTTTAGCATTCAGGTCCTAGCCTTTATTTTCTGTTAATTATTATTTTTAGCATTTTCTAAAATTTTATTTTTTCATTTTAAATGAAGACAAAGGATCCGTAACGGTTATAAAATTACATCACGTGAACCATCCAAAACAAAAAAGCAAACAAAATGTTGTAAGTGTACAGACAGGTGTCAAAAATCTTTAAATCTTTATTGATGAATACATTCAAAAAATGCTTTAAATACTTTCAATTTTACGATAAAAAAATTTGAAAAATCTTTATGAAATGAATACAGCGACCTGAGCTGAGCTGAGCTGAGTAATTGTGTTTAACGTCGCAGTCAAGGATATTTCACGTATATCGAGACGTCGCCAGCTATAGGCGAAAGTGCAGAAATTTTTCCTGTGCGTTGCGTTGATGACATTATACAGCAGGGTTCTTTATCGTGGCACGGGACCTCGTTTATTTTAAGTTCCCATCCGAAAGAACCGTGACTTTCATTTCGTAATGCCGAGTGCTTGGCGAAAGAACAGTCACTACCAACTTACAAGTCTTGGGTCAGACCCAGCCGGGGTTCTAACCCACGACCTTTGACTTACAGAGCGAGCACTCTACCAACTAAGCTACCGCGAGGGTCATGATCACGAAATTTATTTATCATAAATACTGTATAGTTCTCTCTCCTCAGTTCTAAGATTGATTGATTGATTGATTGATTGATTGATTTAATGGGGTTTTACGTCCCGTCCCCGTCAAGAACATTTAACTTATGTCGAGATGTCACCAGCTACAGATGAAGTGGAAGAAACTTTTAGAACTTGGTGACACAAGTTTGGTGTGGATGGGTTAAATATTTTTTTTAAAATAAATTCTACTTTAACCATTAAATTCCTCGACTTTTGTTAATAATTTCATGTTCCAATTTTTTTCTATCTGTATCTGATGTAAAGATACCCGTCGATCTCTAGGGTCAGAGTCACAAACAGTACAATTTCTATTAACAATTTAAAAGGCAACTTGACTTCTTAATCCTGCAGATTTTGTGGCATCTTAACTGTCCTTATTAACAGTGACATCACAACAGGACAATGGCAAAAGAAAGACCAGTTGAGGTATAGCAGTTAAATCTTCAGAAATGATATCAATCCCCCTAAAATCTATGATTACTTTTCCATATTTCATTTAGAAAAAAAAACAATAAAAAAGGTTTTTACTTTATATATATCCATTTTTATAAAGAGAAAAGGTGGTCATTTTTCACGATACCGGTCAGAACACGTGATCTCAAATTAAATACTTCTTAAAATGAAATATGAATACCTTAAGACATAGAAAACAAGACATAATGTGATGATATGTAGCTTAAGATCTTAGCATTTACATAATTAAGGAGAACATGCAATAGCTCTTACATCTCAACATTACAGCGCTATACATCCCGATAAGACTTGTATTATTAAACACACCTTGCCAACAGACAAATCAAACACGATGTACTTTTACCTTTGATCTCTAAATTTGTCCAAAATATGTCCTTGACCTTCACTTGACCCTTGACTCCCAAGTTGTATATCATTTTGCATAATTTTTTTAAAAATCTTAAAGAAGTGAAAAGTGTTAGTCAAATGGTACGTTTTTAATGAAGTTGACATTTTTGGCTGATTTTGAATGCATTATTTTAGTTGCCATGTGCTGATTTTAAATGCATTATTTAAGTTGTCATGTGCTGATTTTGAATGCATTATTGTAGTTGTCATGTGCTGATTTTGAATGCATTATTTAAGTTGTCAGGTGCTGATTTTGAATGCATGTTTTAAGTTGTCATGTACTGATTTTGAATGCATTGTTTAAGTTGTCATGTGCTGAATTTGAATGCATTATTTTAGTTGTCATGTGCTGATTTTGAATGCATTATTTAAGTTGTCAGGTGCTGATTTTGAATGCATGTTTTAAGTTGTCATGTAATGATTTTGAATGCATTGTTTAAGTTGTTATGTGCTGGATTTGAATGCATTGTTTAAGTTGTCATGTGCTGAATTTGAATGCATTGTTGAGTTGTCATGTGCTGATTTGCATTTTTTAGTTGTCATGTACTGATTTTGAATGCATTGTTTAGGTTGTCATGTACTAATTTTGAATGCATGTTTTTAGTTGACATGAGCTGATTTTGGATGCATTGTTTTAGTTGTCATGTGCTGATTCTGAATGCATTATTTTAGTTGTCATGTACTGATTTTGAATGCATTATTTTAGTTGTCATGTACTGATTTTGAATGCATTATTTTAGTTGTCATGTACTGATTTTGAATGCATCATTTTAGTTGGCATGTGCTGATTTTGAATGCATTATTTTAGTTGTCATGTACTGATTTTGAATGCATCATTTTAGTTGGCATGTGCTGATTTTGAATGCATTATTTTAGTTGTCATGTACTGATTTTGAATGCATTATTTTAGTTGTCATGTGCTGATTTTGAATGCATTGTTTTAGTTGTCATGTGCTGATTCTGAATGCATTGTTTTAGTTGTCATGTGCTGATTTTGAATGCATGTTTTTAGTTGTCATGTACTGATTATGAATGCATGTTTTTAGTTGTCATGTACTGATTTTGAATGCATTGTTTTAGTTGTCATGTACTGATTTTGAATGCATGTTTTTAGTTGTCATGTACTGATTTTGAATGCATTGTTGAGTTGTCATGTGCTGATTTTGAATGCATTGTTTAAGTTGTCATGTGATGATTTTGAATGCAGTTTTTTAACAGAAATTCAAAATCAGCACATGACAAAGTTGCTGAAATCAAAACTGACGCTTAATATTTCTAACTAATAAATAAATAATTTGGGTTAAAATTACGGACCAGTTGGTCTCATGTTGAATAAGGAGACAAGGAAGCTTTTGTTTTCTGTTAAAAAAGGTATCGCTTTAGCTCCTTAAAAATAAGATCATGTATGGGGCAAATTTATTCAGAAGATTTTGACTTACCTGGCGATTTAAGCCCGTGTTTGACCTCTGCTGCAGTGCACATGGTCTCTGGTAGAAGAAGACACAGGGCGATAAGTAGGTGCAAGGTTTGTGAAAATGGACAGAAATGCTGCCAGAGTCTCTTCACTATATCATTATTAATTTTATTCACAATTAAACCAGTTAAAGGGTATAAAGCATGGTCTCTTCCAAGCTTATAACCATCATTGGCATAATTTCCAACCCGGAAAACACATGTGGCAATGAACAACGGAATAAACATCAATCCGACAATTGCCAGTCCTAATTTCATTCCAAGTTCTAACGGATATCCTCCTGTCCATTTCTGTAACAAAGCTTGGTTATAATCCGTTATGGCGTCATATGCGATATAAATTTGTACTCCAATAGCAATTATACAGTAGATAATTGACCCTAACGAATTGAGACACGTGCTTTTTGGAGCCAGTTCCACCATGCTGATTATTTCTGCTTTATTAAATCAAAATTCCAATTTATATGTTAACTTGCCAATTAATCCTTTCAATGCTCTGTTGTCTCTTGGTGAAATACACTTATTAACATGTTCCGAAATAATCGCAAACTTTATTAGACCGTTTTCCCATACTTTGTTTATTTCCTCTTGTTTCCCGCTTTTTAATCAATACCAGTCGTACATATAAATTTATACACTAACATGTCTTCTTAATGAATTCCAGATTTCATCAAGTATGATAGAAAATTAAATTAATATCCCTCCTGTTACCGATCCCTTACAAGAAAACACTTAACAATACGACTGCCGATGTTAGCATCAGTATTATACTGAATTAACACACTTTTTCATCCTCTGTTCACAAGACTTATTTTCCTCCCCAAAAAATCTCATGAATGATGATTAATTTGCAGCAAGTGCACAAATAATAACAAAAAACTTCACAGTCAAAATATCCATTAGTACTTATCCCGCCAGAAATCGTCCAATGCCGTATGAGAACATCGTTTTGTTACACTAATTTATCAGCTACAAACTATAAAACTGTATTTTAGAGACGGGAGTATTAGCTTGTACGTGATATAGACATACCATTGTTTGTCATAGAGATGTAAAGCACCGGGATACTGTATATATCTCCACTGTCAGAAATTCCTCCTCGTGTCCGTCTTGAAGATAGTTTTTAAGTTGTATCGGCCATCTGTAAAAGACAGGAAATTTAGTTATTTATCAAACAACCGTGACCAGATCGCCCTGAAGTGTTTGTGTGATAAAACCGCCAGTTCTATAACGTTTGAGGAATCTTCTTCTTTTTTTTTTATTTATGAATGTATATTATAATAGACAAATTACTCGTATCTTTACTGTGTTGTGTTTGTGCGTTAATTAACTCCACGTGGCGTTAGGTGGCCGATTAGTAATTGAGCTATCTAAATTACTTCATAAATAATTATTGACTTCAAATGCTTTCTACTGTAATCAATTTATTTTTTTGGTCCACAGAAGGAAAATATTGATTTTTTTTCAGCACAAAAAATACATTATTTTTTATCTAAAGCACGTGTTTGCGCGTGGTCCATTGTTTAACATTCTCCAAGGCTTTGGCGGTTTCGAATTGTTATTATAAATGCTCAAAATCTAAAACTAATCGTTTTTTTTTTTCGTTTGTTTTCTTTTTATTCAATAATCTTTTTTTAAAAAAATTAAAAATCTATACAAATATTTTAAGTTTTTTTTTAAACGCACATCAAGAACTGACAAACAACTGAATTAAAAAAGGACTGAAAATTAAAACTGACAAGGATCAACCAATGTTATTAATTATTAAAATTATTAAAAACAATCGAAATTATTAAAAACCATATCTGACCGTGAATGATTCACAAAGCCCGAGTTTCACAAGAAAACGTACTCTTAAAATATGATGTGTACACGCACGTGTGGAGGATTCTCATTATAATTGTTATGTAATTCTCCGTATAGTTGCAATCTTTAGCAGTAAGCCCACATCCAATGAAAAAGATTTGATATATGATGAATACAGCCGTGAAATATATAAAAATTCTGCAATCTTTGCCAAAAATCAGAAAACATGTTTGGTTATGAATTGTGCTGTCTTGTAGAACCTCATTAAATGAGTATAGTCACCACTATTAGCAGTAAACGAACACACACACACACACACACACACACACACACACATATATATATATTTATTTATTATAGAACGGTTATGTTATTGAAAATTTGCCAGTTTTTGCAAAATGCTCTCGTTAGAATGATTTTAAACTAATAGAGAAACTGTACAAGTTTGTTTTTACGATTTGTTACGTAAAACTATGTAATATATATATATATATATATATATATATATATATATATATATATATATATATATATATATATATATATATATATATATATTCAAATGTGTGATAAGAATAAAATAATATTTATTCACATTAATGTAAGCAAAATGAATGAATAAATAAAGATTTGTTTATTAAATAAATTTCAATAAATCAAATGAAATAAAAATAATAACTTAAACTTCATGATCTTCTATATGTTCAAAATTCTTATTTCTAGACATGGACTAGATTATTACTCCTAAAACATTATCTTGAACAGCAATAAACATGATGATTCAGTGGAGAGATTGCCAATACTGACGGTAAACTTAAAATACTTATTTCATAATGTATACTGTTATATACGGTGTATTTAACAGATAAAAAAAATGAACTTTTATAAAATATGTGTTAAAAAGTTCCTGGAGACGACACTTTAATTGTGACGTATATTAAGATATATAATTATCTTACTAATGAGACATTTAGTCTGAGGTAGCTAATGACATATTATCCTTTATTTTTTATTTTAAACAATTACATATATGTTGGTTTCCATGGTAAGAAATCCGTAGCCCATCTTATAAAAAATTTGAATTTTTCTTTATGTTACTGTTACATAATATTCAGAAATACTGTGTACTTTAAGTTTCACAGCTTACTAATGCGGACTAGTTTAAGCCTTTTTCACAATTCCATTTACTGTATCATTTTTGTTACAATGTATGAATACAATTATGCTTGAAGTACGAAACTAAAAAAACTAAAATATTTACAACTATTAGACAGCCTAGTTTAAGCTTCCAACTTGCTCATTAATTTCATTTACATATTAATTTTTTATGAAGTATGAATATAATGAAGTTTGAAATACGAAACTAAACACTTAAATATTTACTGCTATTAAGACGAGCTTTTGACTTGTTTGTGAGTTCCAATGAACATGTCTAATTTTTTATAAAGTATGAATGCAATTGTTTTTGAAATATGAAACTAAAAAATGAAAGCTGTGTTTCATTTTAGCTGTTAAACACAGCGTTAGCGGTGTCTTATATAACCAATTATTGATGGTCTTTCAAATATGAGATAGTTTTATTTTTGATAACGCTCGTGTTCGATCACATATTCTTAAGCATATATGTCCAAAACACATAAACGCATGTAAAATTTGTCCGAGTAGCAAAAGGCTCTTCCGTTAAACGGTTTTCCCACCTTTATTTTTGAAAAAAAAATCACAGACAACATGTTTGTTATTCGGCTCTCAAGAAGTTCTCAATGCATCCTCCGGAAAAAAAAAACAGTCTTCTTTAAAGTAAGGTCTGTTGAACACTTTACCAGTCGAATGCCAAATGAAAAATGCATTATATGATCTGATAAAGGTGGGAAAATATCCGTTAATGGAAGAGCATTTTTTTCAACGGAAACTGTGGCAATCAGTCGAATACGGCTTAAGTTTGGACAATTGTTAAAGGTATAAATATATACACGAGAAACTGGCGTTATCATTAAAACAGTCCGTAACGCCTAGATAGCCATCAATTAAAATCAAAGCAACAATGTTTTTTTCATTCGACTTTTTTTATTTCTGAATCTGATTATGGAGTTGATATTAATGGAACAACTGAGGTGTTAAATTTCAATTACAAATTTAGTGATGGATAAAAGAATTATTTAAATAAACTATGAATACAAAAGCAAACAACATCACTTTGGAATGTCTAAACAACGGATAAAAATCTATATAACAGGCAGGCTCTTTGGTAGAGAAAAAAGGTGAGGCTTCAATCTGTAAGATGATTTAAAAGCAATTGTGACTTTTTGAAAAGTAAACCTTTCAAAAGTGTTAAGACAGGGTTAGATGTTATGTAAAGATTGTATATTTTAACGCGTTGTGAGTAAAAAATAAGCTAAAATTGACAAACGAAGACTGTTTCAAGATAGAAAATGGATAACTTAGACACAACCTTTCATTAAAGTGACAACAACAACAACAACAATAATAATAATATTAATAAAGAAAAAAAGAAAAAAAATACATTATTTTATCATGTTGAATGTTTAGTTTAATGGCTAAAAGAAATCATGTCTCTTCTTGTTGCAAACGCCACGGTCGCTTAGTGGCAGAATGTTCACATTTAGAGCGTTACGTATTGGTACGAACCTCGGCCTGGTCATACATAAGACTTTTCAATTTAGGATAATGCTTCCTCGCCTCGCGCTCGGCATTAAGGGGACAAGGTATCGACTGGTTCACCAGGTGCAAGTATAATGAGACTAGGTGATTAGTATGCTTGTCTGCATTTGGACAAATATGCGCTCTAGTTCAAGATACATAATACGCACTTGCACACCTCATGCATACACAAACTTTTTCTTATATTAATCCTAAGATTTTTATAGCCTTGTTCTAATCGAGAAATAGCTAAAAATTGCTGATATTACAACATTACAACCAACCAGTCATTTCTATTGTTGCTTAAGCTTTATTCATTTAATGTAATACAAACATTATTTTTTTTCTTTTATAGTAAGGATCCATTAATTCACTATCTAAATCATTTTATGTCACTGGTAGTATAAATGTTGATGTTGGTCTTGTTTGAGTCACATTTACCCTTAGTATACTCATCTTTAAACAATGTCTCAACATTTTTATTTGGTGAAATTTTTAGTCTGTAATTACAATGCTGATGCAATGCAGTGATTTCGTGTGAAAAAAGTAATGTCTCAACTCAACATTTTAACTTCTAGACCGTATTTACAATATTGATGCTAACATCCCTACTCAACAGTGATTGTTCTGGGAGATGAACGATTCTCTAAAGCCCGTGTCAACACTTTTTGTCGACGAGGCTCTTATCCTTTTTGGTTTGTGAGCATGTAAATTTTTTTATTTTGAAAAAATATTTATATAACAGAAGTTAGTCACACTCACAGGCGCAAATAACACTTATTGTCGGTAACAACTGCCAAAAGCAGATTAGTGCGAATACTTGCCTTTACTGCGATATCATTGCATTTAGACATCAAAACAACTTACGTGTGTTAAATACTATTAACCAGCGACAACCAATCTTCATTTATTCATTTATATACATCAGATTCTTTATTAATATAAGTGACCATCAGCAACACTTTCTGCATTAGACAAAAGTCCGAAGAATTCTTCGGACACCACATGTGAAGTACTTCAGTAAATAATGACTGTTATAAAGTGTTTTTATTTATTAACACTTCTGCTGAGAGGAAATGCTGACATCTGGACATACACTGACCACTGGTCAAATAATGTTGGTGTTAATAAGTTAATTAAGTTCGCGTTTTATTGACTACAAGTCATCACCCACTGAAGCATACTTGATGAACAGAGACTGCACACACAGACACATATTATCTATAGAGAAGGGGCGGATTTTCTTCCAACGGTTGATTGCCGACTTTTTATATTTCATCCGTCTTAAAGTTATAAATTCAATTTAGATAATTCTCTAATTCGATCGAACCAAAGGTCATATGTTTATTTTGAATATAAAATTGATAAACTTGTTGTGGTTTTGAATGAAAAGAAATAAAAATTCTTATGAGTACATTGTACTCTGATATTATATTCGACATTTGAACATGACTGATATCGGTTTTTTTATTCAAATATGCATTTTCAAAATAAATAAGTTACTTAACTTTAATCCATGACTTAAAAATATTTTTTTACTTACATGTAATTTTTTAATATAAATCATAAATTTAAAAAATGCATTTTTCATCTATGAGGATAAGCGTTT
Organism: Tegillarca granosa; assembly: GCA_029721355.1. Classification (NCBI taxonomy): domain Eukaryota; kingdom Metazoa; phylum Mollusca; class Bivalvia; order Arcoida; family Arcidae; genus Tegillarca; species Tegillarca granosa. Next base: position 38,469,240 of record CM056605.1, read on the forward strand.
TGTCGTAAACATCGGGATTTTTTTTTTTTTACAAAAACTAAGATTAACAAATTTTATATATCGTACAATTGTAGAGGTTTTCCTTAAAAAATCTATCTATCAAAATTATATTATTTTTATGGAGTTTTCCATTTTTTTAAATGCATAATTGTTTTTCTCAGGGTTCTTTCTCATTTTAATGTATTTTAATTGTTTTTACCCTTTTGATTGATGGCAAAGACACAACATTTTATTTTTCACTCGATCATTTATTTTCATATTTATTTTTGTAAGCAGATGAACTTAATAGGATTTATGTGTTTATATATATATATATATATATATATATATATATATATATATATATATATATATATATATATATATATAAAGTAAATGAAATATACATCGTCATAAACATCACTGCTTGATGTTAATCCCAATTATGTGTATACATGCTTTTTATCTTTTTATCTTAAGGGAGAATTTTTAGAAATGTTTTAGTGTTTTAGTTGCCAATTTTCTTGAAAAAATGTATTTCTACAGTCATTGTTTTTTGCACTTAAAAGATAATGGCCTTGTTTTTATCAATACGACTATTCTTTTATTTCAGATATTTCCCCATTACACACAGACAAGTTATGCACGCATTACGTAACAATCACGGATTACAATCCTTTGCCATTTGTGCATCTCACTGATAAACCAAGATTACCAGGTTGGGTAATCACGTGTTCTCAAATAATTTTGTTTTTTCAGGGACATAGTCACTCTTACATTTCTGAAGCTTTCTCTTTTTTATATTTTCCTTTGCTAATATATTTTATTTTTTCTGAGTTGTATTATCGTTATTGATCATTCTGATTGGCGCTATTCTCAAGTTGTAACTCTGGAATTTATAAAGTCATTTTAGATTATTAATTTGAAATGAAACAAAGTAGAATACATGTGGTTAATGTGAACTTAACAATGGTCGATTAAAAATGAAAGGATAGAAATTTTAAATAACATTGATATGATTTTAATGTTATTTTACGTTCCAGTTAAGAATATTTCACTTTTATCGATACGTCATCAGCTATAGATGAAGCGACAGAAATTTTTATCTTTGCAGTGCCCTAAGGAGAGTTCTTTAACTTGCCACGCCTGCTTTGACACGGGACATCGTTTTTAAGGTGTAACTTTCATTTCTAAATGCCGAGTGCTTGGCGAAAGAACAGTTACTACCTATTTTCAAGACTTGGTAAGACCGGACCGGTTTTCGAGCCCCGACCTTCTTCATACGAAGCAAGCACTCTCTTCAAATAATATTGGTTTTATAATATTGTCATATTATAAATTTTTGAATATTTCATTCAGAAAATTCAAAAATTTATAATAATGACAATATGAATAATATTGGTATTGGTAATTGGTTTTTCGATGTCACTGATAATCTGATTAACACTTTTTTATTCTAAAAACAATGATTGTTATATTACACTGGTTATATGATAATACTGAGTAAAGCAGGTGGATTTGGATGATACTGATAAAAGACAATCGGAGTTTCGTTATACAAAGACACTTTTAAAAGACATTCGGAATTTCGTTAAACAGAGACACTTTTAAAAGACATTCGGAATTTCGTTATACAAAGACACTTTTATACAAAGTCACTTTAAGATGACATTCAGAATTTTGTTAAACAAAGACACTTTTAAAAGACATTCGGAATTTCGTTATACAGAGACACTTTTAAAAGACATTCGGAATTTTGTTATACAAAGACACTTTTAAAAGACATTCGGAATTTCGTTATACAGAGACACTTTTAAAAGACATTCGGAATTTCGTTATACAAAGACACTTTTATACAAAGTCACTTTAAGATGACATTCGGAATTTTGTTATACAAAGACACTTTTAAAAGACATTCGGAATTTCGTTATACAGAGACACTTTTAAAAGACATTCGGAATATCGTTATACAAAGACACTTTTATACAAAGTCACTTTAAGATGACATTCGGAATTTTGTTATACAAAGATACTTTTTAAAGACATTCGGAATTTCGTTATACAAAGACACTTTTAAAAGACATTCGGAATTTCGTTATACAAAGACACTTTTATACAAGTCACTTTTTGAAGACATTCGGAATTTCGTTATACAAAGACACTTTAAGAAGACATTCGGAATATCGTTATACAAAGACACTTTTAGAAGACATTCGGAATATCGTTATACAAAGACACTTTTTAAAACATTCGGAATATCGTTATAGAAAGACAATTTTAGAAGACATTCGGAATATCGTTATACAAAGACACTTTTTGAAGACATTCGGGATATCGTTATACAAAGACACTTTTTGAAGACATTCGGAATTCCGTTATACAAAAACACTTTTAGATGACATTCGGAATTCCCTTATACAAAGTCACTTTAAGATGACATTCTGAATTTTGTTAAACAAGGCGACTTTTAGATTCCATAGGGAATTTCGTTACACAAAGACAGTTTTAGATGACATTAGGCATTTTGTTATACAAAGACACTTTTAGATGACATTTGGAATTACGTTATACAAAGAAACTTTTAGATGACATTTGAAATTACGTTATACAAAGACACTTTTAGATGTCATTCGGAATTTTGTTATACAAACATACTTTTAGATGACATTCGGGTTTTCTATATACTAAGGCACAAAATGACATTTGGAGTTAGCTTTTTAGGGCGCGTTAAGATGACATTCGGATGACTTTTGGATTACAGTTATACTAAGGTACTTTAAGATGACATTCGGATTCATCCGTTCGTTTGTAGAATGCTTTATTATTCAGAGTACTATTTCAAAAAGTTACTAATCATTATAACACCGGGTCTGTCTTAACAGTAATTGAAAGTTTCCAACGATTTTCCCATTTACAAAACATTTTCTGCACGCCACATTTTCCCTTCACGTTAAGATCTTCTTCCACACTGCACAAAAGTAATTACAGAAATTATTATTTAATGAAGGAACAATTTATTCTCCAATTATTTTGACCGTCCTCATAACAATTTAGACACGGTCATTAATTAAATACACCCTGCTGAAAGTAAAGAAGGTTTATCACAGAACAGCTTACCGACATGTAAAATTAGATCTGTTCATGCTTTATAAAATCCTTCCGCATTCAGGTTTTTTTTTATAAATAGAAGCATATCGCGTTTAAACTGAATGAAAAATATTTAATTTCCTTAAACGATGTTTCAAAAAGTAACAAAAAACGGTTTATGATTTCACTTGTTATATCACTAAGCGAGAGATATGCTTTAATGTGTAAATTCTTAAGTTACAGTCACGTGATTTATGGAGAGGTAGAATGTGATTTTTGTTACATTACAATTAAATCTATAATTACGACAAACCGTGTTCACGTTAAGATTGGACTAAACCCGCTCATTCAAATCTTTATACATTTCCTTTTTTTCTTTATTATTTCTTTTTATTTCTTTTTTTTTTTTTTTTTTTTTGAAAAAAAATGTTCAAGATCATTTTATATCCGTCATTTTTAGTTGAGTAAAGGTGTTTTACACCCCAAGTCAAGATTCTTTCACTTATATCAAAGTGGTCAGTTCAGGGATGGTAGAGGAAGTTGGAGTGCCAAGAGAAAACTACAGAACTACGGCAAGGTTAACAGCGTTTTTTACATTTTTCTATTTCATTAGGTCAACTGTTACTTTGAAGTGATTTAACCAAACTTAACGCTAGGCTATTATATAAACCAACAAAACACAAACTTATACGATTCAGCATACGATCTTACAGAAACAGATTTCCACTTAAAATACTAAAGCTAAATTAATTATACCTAAGAGTACCAAAATAAAACTTGATTATCTTTATTTAATTGTCTGGTCAAATACTTCGGACATGATAAAACCACAGAAGTGATGTGAAAAGGGTCGCGGGTTAATTGGATAATTTGCCCCCTGTTGTTCAGGTCAAGGGTTCACCTCTGAAGCAAAATTCATCATCAAATCTACACGTGCTCTTTGACACGATCAGTAAGGTCGCAAACCACATTTAATATGTTGTTAAAATATTTATTTTAGCAAGTCTGAGATTTTGAAATTAATGAGTTTTCGGTGCTTTCATTTCATGTTGATTTGCTCACAAACGTTTGCAGAATTTGTCCTCGATGAGTTGTAATGAGTTTAGTCAATAACACATAACTTTGATTGTTTTAGTTCAGAACTTTGCTTACAATGTTGATACGGTTGATATTTTTTAACACATTTGATTGTTGATTGTTGCAAGGACGAAAAGATGAGAGAAACCTACAGGTTCTGACACAGAGGGCGTTGTCTTTTAATTGAGAGAAATGAATCGTGTATAGTAAAGTATAATAATGAAACACCTTTTTTTCTTATCTCAGGGCGGTCAGTTCAAAGATGGTTCAAAAAGCAAACCGAAGTCCCCAAAGAAAATTATCAATCTTTGGCAAAAGAACTGATAAACACTAGGATCTGACACGGTCAGAAGATCTGTGGTACGTAGATTGACGCTTTAGTCCACTTGGTCACCATGGCTCCTATTTCATTTATAACAAGCATTACAACGCATGAGAATTGTATTGCTACATTGGAGAAAATTATCAAAGTTGTCGCCGACAAACTCCCACATGCATTTTGTGTCAAGTTCTAACTCTGTAAACGAACCCTATGAACTTTGTTCCTAACGAACGAAGATCCAAAAATGAACAATGAGGGAGGTAGTTATTAAGATAATGCATATTTGGCATGTCAGCTATTTGTGTTTAATTACAGCATATTACCGTAAATATTTATTTATGTATGTGCATGCTGGATTACCTTAATTACCTGTACGTTTCACCTCACACACCTGGTCCCATTATCGATATTCATGAATATATACACCTATTGTTCACCGTTTATTAAGATTATATATTTAAAATTAGGCTTTAAAGACCATGTTTGTTACATGTGTAAATTATGCTCTAAATTATTTTAAGAGACGGAGAAATAAATTGCCATATGTTAAATAAATAAATAAATAAATGGCTAAATAGCTAGATAGCTAAATAGATAGATAGATAGATAATAGAAGGTGAGTGAATGCTAAAATTATTGGCATAAAGCTTTAAACTTTGCTTTGAGTGTTGAATATTTCATTTTTATTCGTTTTTTTTTCATTTTTCCTAATTAACATGTGTTTTTTTAATTGAACTTATTATTTTAGATACTCTATGTATGTATATTTCAGCTAGCTAGTTTTATGTATTATCGTCTGCTTCTTCAGCGTAGTCAGTTCGTAATCAAGGTGAAATAGGTCAACATAACGAACAAAAATTTACGGTGAACTGAATGTAACACAAAGGAGATGACGGTGAAATGGGAGTAACGAAAGGGAGGCTACGCTGAGCTGAACTGAATGAAACGCACGAGGGTGCCGGTAAAATGGAACGAAGGCACGCGAATGATGGTTAAGGGACGTATCGTAAAAGAAATGGTGGTAAAATTGATATAATGCACAAAAATGTCGGTGAAATAGATGTAACTCATATGGAAATGGCGGTAAAATAGATGTAATGCACACTGGATGTAACTCATAGGGGAATGACGGTGAAATGGATGTTACGCAAGGAGGAATTTAAAAAAAAGAGCCACAAAAAATGCATAGAGGTAAGATTTAAACTAATTTTCGATTTTCAATATTCATTAAAAAAAATTGGCTACATATATTAATTTATAAAAAAAAAAATAAATAAAATGCATGTGCTTCTGTGTTCTAAAGCACTTCGACTCTCTACAAAAGGTAGCCGTCAAAAGCTTAAATAACACTTTTACTGCTATAGGCAATAATTCACTTACTCGCTCATTCACTTCAAAGATGCACTTTTGAATGGAGTTAATGTATTTCATAAAAAATGTATTTTCTGTATTCAGAAAAAAACATTTGAATTAATTATTTACTAAAATAACGATTTATTTTTAAGTGATGGGACAAATAAATGCATTTCACTGCGGAAAAATGAGATAATTTCCGATATTTTCCGTTTGTTAAGTTAACCCGATAGAAAGTTAACAATCGATAGAATTTTATAACTTTCCAATAAATGGTTATGTGGTTATATATACGTATGACAAAAGCTTTCACTTAAAACTACTAATCATGATGATTCAAAGTTTAACTAGGAAATTGATCAAATTCATATATATATATATATATATATATATATATATATATATATATATATATATATATAGATAGATAGATAGATAGATAGATAGATAGATAGATAGATAGAGAGAGAGAGAGAGAGAGAGAGAGAGAGAGAGAGAGAGAGAGAGAGAGAACTATCAAAAGGAAAAGAAATGTTTTCCCAGTTTCAGACAGAACGGAAACCCCGAAAAGGACAGCCTTTTAAATTTCAAATTTACAAATTTTATATGGATGATTTTTTTTAATGAAAACGTGACAATATTTCACAAAAATATTCACTTCAAACAAGTCAACGTGCAATTTTTTTCTGACTCTGTTTCATTACATTGATTAAAATTTGAAACTTAGCACGTGATATTTTATTCCATCAAGATTTTAAAAATCACAAGACACAAAATTCTTATGTAAATAAGAGATGCCCTAACCTGCTACATTTTCATTTCTTTTAAAAATTTTGTCACTAAGACTTAAAATACTTTTTAAAATTTCATTCTGTGTAATTTATCATTTTTTAAAAAATATATAACAGCGAGAACGATTCACATTTCATTTAGAATATAGTTAAAATTTTAACAACATGCAGTGTAAAGTATATGGATTTATCCCTGAATCATATAAAACTGTCGTGACATCCATACTTATAAAAACCACGTGAGGAAAAAAGTGAGAAAATGTAGACGGCATTCTTATAGTATATATACGGGTATAAAGACACATTAAACGTCGGTTGACAGTTATTAACTTATTCATTCAAAAATTTAAATATTATGTAATAATTTCCTTTATAAACACATTGCCCGTTTGAATTTTCCCATCACTATGTTATTTAAAAGCCTTAAAAGCCGTTTCCATGGTAACTTTAAATTATTTATACTTTTATGATATAATTTATGTTCATTCTTTTTTGCTTAGTGAATATTTGTCACTTTAAGTTATCCTCTGTCCTGGGTCAAGTTTCACCTCGTTTTGGGTTTCAACAAACTCCTGTATCCATTTGGCCCTGTTCGCTGCTGACGTTGGTCTTGCCACCGGTAACATTCACAATCCTGGATCTGTACAGAACGCAGGTCTCTTTTTTTTCTATGGCCCGCCGATGATATTCTTGCATCCTGTAATATTTTCAATCCCGGATGTACACAGAATACAGGTGTCAATTTTTAACCATGGGTTGCTGATGTTGTTTTTACATATGCCATTATTCACAGAATGGTAGTCTGTATTTGGCACCGGCGGATAAATGGATGCCGAGTTTGTTTGTTTTACCTGCAACTACTTCTTTCATTCAGTCTGAAAACTTTGGTCTATATTATCTAGTAAAGATGTTACAAGTTCACGATTTTAAACATTTTAACACATAATCCTGTAAACTTAAATTGTTTAAATTAAATGAACATATCATAATATATATAATCTCACTTAAAATAAATAAATAAATAAATTTAGAAATAAGTTCACTTACCCTGTCAGTCACGATAAATCACGTCCATGTCATGGACAAAATCTTCAAAAGATATTACACCACTTCTGACTTACTAAATCCGTCAAACTCACTGACAATACATACCGGTGTGAGATCCTATATTTTTGTACTACGTTATACTATGAAATCTATAATACATGTGTTGTATGGTGTTGAATTACACCGATACACCAATTGTTATTCCTACGCACAAATAATATAGTACCACTCTAGCGTAAACTGTTAGTCGATGAGTGTATACACTTGGTTTTTTTAACATACGCGTATTAATAGCATTCGAACTGGGTTTAAATCTTAACAAACCAAATGTAATATATGATTTCTTACTGAACGTGCAAACGCATGTACATGTTTGATTAACAAACAACTTTTTATAAGTTTATAAAAAAAAATTGTACGGTTGAACAGTTTACCTGTTGGAAATGTTCAGTAAAATGTGATGGCGTAATTAAGTCGGGGTAACTATTATGAAGTTTAACTGCCCAGTGGATTGAATCGGTGTAAATCTGATATAAAAAGTGTTATAACGATTTAAAACAGACAAATAGGTAGTTAAAATATCGTTTGATATCCCACAGGTCATAAATTCATGGCTAATTTTTGTTGAATTTTTTAAAAGTTTATTGTCGAGTTGTTGTTCACAAATATTTCTTTATAATCACATTAAGGTCTTTCGGCACATATGATATTTCTTAACTTACTTAATAAAAGAGTTTCACAACCTTCAATCACCAAGAAGATTGTATTTATATCATATTCCAATAGTAATGGTTTCATGGTAATGGTAGGTCTTGGACATACATAAGAATTTAAAATTTGAGATATTGCTTTCTCGCCTCCAGAAGATCTGCATTAAAAGACCAGAACATCGGCTAATTAACACTTCGTCAAGATAAGAGAGATTGAGAGAGAGGTATGATTGTTGTAGCGCACTGACTCTGTAAGCTAGCACGTTAAAGTCGCCCCGAGTGCGTTTTAGTACAAGCAGGCATGCTAATACATCTCGCGCATACACGAAATTGTCTTAGATTAATTTTTAATGAACAATAAACCTGATCCCGTCGTAAAAAATCTGAAATTTCTGATGCGACGTTAAAAACATTAAAACCAACCAAACTATCAATTAGAGCGAATTTATGAGTCTTTCACTTGCGTAAAGTCATGTCATCAGCAATGTCGCAGATACATGTATACTAAAGGCCACGCAGGTCATTATACTTGTTCTCAGCTAACTAGGGAATGCCTAGAGCAAAGTTTGGTTGGATGAGTTATATGTTGTTTAACGTTACACTCAGAACGATTTTGGTAAGGTGCTAGCTCACTGAGTCAGTATGCAGCAGATAAACATACCACTTTTCTGTCACAATATCCATACACAGGGTAAACTAGTCGATACTCTTTTGATTTAATGCAAGACGAGGAAGCAGTCAAGTTTTAAAAAAGTCTTATATATTCCCTATTCGAATCCATGACTATCCGCTCTCAAGGCGGAAGCTCTAACACTGAACCAACAAGGTACTTACAACAACAGATAATCCTTTTCAACTTGCGCTGGTCCAGAGTCGATTTCACAGTGATGCAATGCCGTAGATTTGAAGACCAACATCTAAACCGCTCGTCCACCGCAGTTCCTATACACGCATGAATATAAGATGATACGTTATTATTATTATTATTTATTTATTTATTTATTTATTTATTTTTATTTGAAAGATATACTTATTATCTTTCAATCAAACTAAGCGAGACGCTTGTAAAATGTAACACGATAACTTTGGTTTTTGTTGTTTACAAACTAAAACTATTCCCGCCATTTTAAAACCTTGTAACTTTATATTTATAGAAGATGACACATTTATAGCATTTTTATCACGTCTGACATAACAAATATAAAATCCTTGTAAACACACACACACACAACACACACACACACACAGAGAGAGAGAGAGAGAGAGAGAGAGAGAGAGAGAGAGAAGAGAGAGATCAAATTTTAAAAAAAGTAAAATGATGTCTAGTCATTCTACATTGAAGCATTATTGTAACGGTGTTTAATGACTTTGAAATTTCAGTCATGTATGAATCTATCTACATGTATCTGATTTATTGTTTGTCCGTCCGCCCATCCCTCTATCCACCCATCTATCTATCTATCTATCTGCTTCGGTGGCTGAGGCCCCTTAAGCACCAACTCACAGCGCCTCTGTTTAAATCACAACGGAAAGAATGTATGATGGGACTAGGGACTAGACAATGCTATACACGGTAGTTCTACCATTTGATCCAGCTAGATAGCTACATTTGTCCGTTAAACTTTAATTTTCATAGTCTCTTTAGTGGAGAAAAACCTCACAAAAATTCCCTTGACTTTATGCGATCACAGCTGTCATTTTTCACTTACGACAAGTATACTTTCCACCGAAGTGTAAGAAGGTGGATAATAAATGAATGTCGAAAAAGGGATCGAACCCTAGACCTTCCGTGCTTTTAAAAAAAAGCAGTACAAACTGAGCTATCGAGCACAATTTAGATACTCAACACAGGTTTTACACCATACTGCAGTACATACTAGTTTATGCAAGATGCAAAGTACGACCTCAGTATTGGCTTCACAACAATGAATTACAAACTGATCGCCACAATTGAGATTGCAATGATAAACCTTGTCGTGAAAGCATGTCGGGAACGAATGTCAAGATTCTTACGAGTCAGAATGCATCTTATACAATATATGTCACAATAAGTCATTACCTGCGTGTGTAAAATGTGTAGGATTTTTCCAGTGTTTTGACGATCTATCGGCTATCAGAGATCTGATACCCGTTTATTCAGAGTGACATATCATGGCAGAGTGACATATCATAGCTTAAAATCTATTGTCTTACTTGCGATAAGCCGATGGTAAGATTTGATGAAATTCCGCATGTTTGTCTGCGTCATATATTTGTGTTTATCTTTAAAACATAACAATTAACGAGTTAATTTTTTGTCCTGACTAATTATGTCTTTAACAGATTCCCAGTTAGACGTGGTACGAAAATGTCTTTTCCATGCCAGCAGGAAGCTGTAACAAAATTATTTCTGCCAGTTTCGCAAAAAGCTGGTGAAGTACCAATATAAACCAATTAATTCTAACTGTGTTTTTAAACCTCTGTCTTCTTGGAACCACTGCGGTAGCTAAGTTGGTTGAGTGCTTGCCTCGTAAGTGGGAGGTCGTGGATTCGAACCCCGACCGTGTCTGACCTTTAGACTTGAAAGTGGGTAGTGACTGTTCTTTCGCCAAGCACTCGACATTACGAAATGAAAGTCACGGTTCTTTCGGGTTGGAACTTAAAATAAACGAGATCCCGTGTCATGGCAGGCATGAAACGATATTAAAGAACCCTGCTGTATAATGACATCAGCGCAACGCACAGGCAAAATTTCTGCACTTTCGCCTATAGCTGGCGACGTCTCGATTTAAGTAAAATGGGACGTTAAACACCATTACTCAACTCATTCAATTCAATTCTTTGGAACCAAGGGTAGCCAAGTGGTCAGAAGAGAACGCTTACGGATCAAAGTGTTTCTCCTCGTGCTTTGAATCCAGCGTGGCCAAGTCCTAGTGTAAAAAGTTTACCAGTTAGCTTGAAGAAAGTCGATCCTTTTTCTCGAGCACTCCGGTTTTCTTCCACCTTCCATGAACTGACCACCTCGATATAAGTGAAAGAATCTTGACTTAGAACGTAAAACATCTGTTGTAACACTTCTATCCTGCCGTGTACTGATTTTGCATTCTCTTTAAAATAATGCATTCAAAATCAACCAATGACAATTCTATGTCTTCACGTAGGATAAAAAGTTCAGGGGGCAGATCCAGAATTGTAAGAATGTGGAGAGGGCGCTAAAGGTTTCTAACCGGTTCAGGGAGGGAGGAGCCCTTTTGGGGCCAAGCGGACGAACCCCCTGCGAAAAATGAATTTTTAATATTTCTGGGGACTTTCATATTGGCCCTCTTGCTCTTTAAATTTTCAAAGGGGCAAGGGTTGCAAGTCATGTTTCGGCAACGAAAGAATTCACTAACCGTGTTCTTTGTTGACCGGTCAGTGCCAGTTCTCAATGAACGCTTCTTCCAGCTAAAGACGAACGATAGGAAAAAAAAACAAAGACGAAGGAACGAAAAAGTAAAGAAGAGGAAACGAAGGAGAAACTACGAAGATATAAAGGAGCGAAGTTGGGGATGCAAAGTAGCAATGTAAGCTAAGCCTAATATTAATTAAATAAACTAATAATTTATTCATAGTAGATGATGAAATGCAAGTTAGTGTGTAATTAATAACAACATGGTGTGCGTGTTTTCCTAAATAAATTTTCCTGGTAAAAAAGGTTTGATGTCATAAAACGCGTCTGGAGCAGTAAATTTACGTCGTCTAGAGATACATCAAACCCATAAACTCCAAGTGTAAAATAGGTATATAATTTTCATTAATGCTAGCTTGTGTGGTGATTTTTAACACATTTTGACAGGTCATTTATTACAATGGTGCTAATTGTTTTGTATTAGAATAAAACACATTTTTACGGCGTAAAATAAATTGTAAGTAGTAATGAAGAACATACGAAACACATTTTGTATGTTTTAAAATAAAATAATAACGAAACTTTCGTTGCTGAAGATTTGGTAAATTGGGGGATTTTTTTGCTTCCGTTTTATTATCGCGAAATTTTCAGAGTAACACCATGCGAAAAAAAAACTTTCGCAAAAATTTATTGCAATTCTGTCATTTCACATGATTTTTTTTTTTTTTTGCTGGAAAGTTAATGAAATAATGACAAGGCAATAACCTTGTATTTGTACTGTCCGGTAACCGATGGCACGAAGTTAATGTAGGCGAAAAACTTGAAATGTCTTTTCTCGCGTAAATTGTCTGAAAAATTTTCCTGATTTATAGTAGCAGTAAAAACGGGAAAATACAACCGAATAAATCTAGTATGAATCTAGTTAATATAAGAGAGAGAGAGAGAGAGAGAGAGAGAGAGAGAGAGAGAGAGAGAGAGAGAGAGAGAGAGAGAGAGAGAGAGAGAGAGAATCCCGATTGCGGACATAACGTCGTGTGGATATGTGTCTGGTTTGCACATTTAACAACCAGTGTTGGTCGTTAAAAGCGAAAAATTATGTTGTTTTTTTTTCAATTAAGCAACTTAATTAACTTAACCGTTAAATCTTTAGACGTTAACTTGCACTTTCAAAATCAGCTCTCTTCAAATTTACCCTTCCGGATTGAGCACCCGGCCTCACTTTTTTGGTTGAAGTTCACCAAGGCAATAATCCTGTATTTGTACTGTCCGTTAACCGATGGCACGAAGATAAAAGTACGCGAAAAACTTGAAATGTCTTTTCTCGCGAAAATTGTCTGAAAAATTTTCCTGATTTATAGTAGCAGTGAAAACGTGAAAAAAACAACCGATTAAATCTAGTATGAATCTAGTAATTATGAGAGAGAGAGAGAGAGAGAGAGAGAGAGAGAGAGAGAGAGATTCCCGATTGCGGACATAACGTCGTGTGGATATAATGTTTCTGGTTTCTGGTTTGCACATTTAACAACCAGTGCTGGTCGTTAAAAGCGAATAATTAATTTTTTTTCAATTAAGCAACATTAACTTAACCGTTAAATCTTTAGACGTTGACTTGCACTTTCAAAATCAGCTCTCTTCAAATTTACCCTTCCGGACTGAGCACCCGGCGGCTCTTTTTTGGTGGAAGTTCACATGTTTAACTTGAACTTTGCTTTTGGGGTTATTATTTGAACACGGACCAGTATGTTTGTGTTTTATTACTTAAAAAAAAGTCGAACAATTTTCAAAGTGTGCAACTGAATGTTTTTATTCTTGAAAACGTACATGCAAACAAGAAATATCCGATTTAATGGAAGTAACAAAATTAGAACAAAAATGGTACGATACGAATAAAATCACCTTTCAACATCGCCCCACACGTTAATAATGTTGTAGAAACCATAGAGGCAAGCTACACAATACTGCTCACCTCAAAAGTGAGCACACATTGATGATGTTATCAATATATGTACACATGAATCAATTACAAAATAAGAAGCCAAAGTGGCACATTACACAATACTGCTCATCTCAGAAATGAGCACACACATTGATGATGTTATCAATATATGTACACATGAATCAATTACTAAATAAAAGCCAAAATGGCATATTACACAATATTGCTCACCTAAAAAATGAACACACACATTGATGATGTAATCAGTTTATGCACACATGATTTAATTACGACACAAAGAACGGTATTGCTGGGTCTGGTTGAACTTACATAAAAGCAATTTATCTGATCTTCTTATGATGCTTTTATTTATTATTTACGTCATTTTGCATTATAAAGAGTTCAAGCATCTGTGGCCTCTATATATTATCTGTCACATAAAAATATATATACCACCTGGATGGCGACCTTCAGAACGAACAAACAGGGTAAATTAGGCTTGATGTTTGATCTCCTAATTACCCCTCTTCAGGAATGCCTAATAAACATAATTTTTCGTGCAGCATCACACAGCTGCAAATGTCTGGCTAAGAAACGAATGCATCTCATTTTTTCTTCTTCGTAAATTATTTTCATAGTTTGACATTCGTTAATGGGAGTAAAACTGGTATAGAAATTATAGAGGCTATTATTATTATTATTATTATTATTATTATTATACCATTCACTTCAAAAAATATTGAAAGAAATATTATAAGAGAATAAGTAACCATTCAACCATTGATATCCGAATTCTTAAGTCCAAATTTGCAAATGCTAATTCAATATTTTTAAACTGTTAAATTTCGAAGGGGAGAATAGAAAATGGGACTTTCAAATATAAATAAATTATTAGTTCCAATTACAAAATAAGTATTTAAGTAAAGTTTAGGAATAACCAGGGACCCGTACTGAAGTTAAGTAAAGGTAAGCAAAATATTCGTGTGGTTATAGTATTATTGAAGAACCAACAAGCCTTCCACGCATCTCACACCTTGTAACATAAAATTCTTACATTAACAGCTAAAACATTACCAATGTTCCAGCAGTCCTTTTGTGTCTCAGATGTATACGAAAGATAAAGTAAGCATATCAGGGTTTTCTTTTATATCTATTCTAAGTATTATATAAGAAAATATAAACCAGTTTATTTATAGCAAAGTTATACAGATGTACTAAAAATTGTTTAAAAAGTTGTTGAAATACATTAATCCGGTGGATACACAGGGAAGGGGGATGGGAAAGATAGAAATCAGAACCCACCAACCTCCTTAGATATTTTGGTTAAATAGGCATTCATTTATTCAAGCATTTTTTTAATTTTTTTTTTTTTTTTGGTGGAATGACGTATTTTTTAATTTAAAAAAATATATGGTAGTTCTTTTGCATACTATTTTTTTCCGGGAAATGTTTATGTATAAGTAAATTGACCATTTTTTAAAAATGTTCGTTCATATTCCCATATTTGGATATTTCAACAGTTTCTCGATTATTCCTTTTTCATGAGTTTCATCACTGAGATTCATCAAAATGAGTTAGAATTAAATAAATGCTATATGTTAATACATGTATAAGATCGTTTCATGTTTATTTTTATTATGTCAACTTATTCACAAGGTATTTTTTAAATTGTGTTTTCCCATGTTTAAAAGCAAGGACATTTTAATTTGAAACAATTCTGTTATAAATGATAGTTTAAGTACATAAGGAAAATATCAAAACATACAAGAACGAGAAGAAAGTAAGATCATTCGTATCAAGAATGACAAAACTGAAAGAACGATAACTCCTACAAAAATAATTAAACAGGAACAAGGTTCCTACCAAGTTTGCAAGAACTACATATATCAACTCCGGACAAAAAACTTTTATCAAGGTAATATAAAGCTTCACTCTTAGAAAAATCTATAATGAGCCGGAACAGGAAACATTATGCTCACTATGCAGTTTGTTTATCATACCTGCCAAGTTCTATTGAAAGACTAACTGGAATTACAGATCTAGTACGGATTGAAAACTTTCAAAGGCCCATAACTCCTAGAAATCTGCCAACCGGAAGAGGAAGACAAAATGCACAACAGCACCTCCTACTGACCATTTATTTTTGGCGTCTTATGCGAGACGTTCTCGGGGCAAGAACATTGTTTTTGGTTAGGAATTTTGTCATAACAACAAGAACGTGTACCGGGAACATTGTTCGCCGAGCAAAAATCTCATACTACCTATGAAATAAGGCAAAAATTTATTCGCAACGTAACTTTCATTAAATGATAAGATAAGATGCTATTCGCCCCATGTTGTTTACTATTAAATAGGTGCTCAGAGTTATATAGCGATTTCATACGAGGATAACTTTCTCGTGATTTTAGAGTTAAAAGATATATCTCGCCCGAAGACACCCATAAATTTCATCATGTTTTTAATTTTGTCATAATAGCCAGACACCAGCCATTTTATAAATAAAAGTTCCCATGCTTTTTAGTTTTTATTGGTGTATAGATTGTTTTAGAATGATTCTCATTTTCGACAATGTACTCGTAATATGAAATATATAATTTTTAGTGTCTAGCAAAAATATTTGCAGTTTTTTTCCTACAAAATCTTTTCAACGTTTTATGGTTTTTTTTTCTGTACTTAAACAAGTAACATCTCCTACATCTGTCCTTTGATTGTCTTGGGAAGTCAGTCCATTAACAAATTTAAATATGACACTGCAATGCTGCAGATTATTTTTCACAAAATATTTTAGAAAACTCTCTTTTTTCTGTACCTGTTTTGTTGATGTAGTGTCTACAGCTTTCGATAAACCAATAAAAAAAGGTGAAATCTTTGTTAGCTCTCACGTATTACAAACTGATGCATGTCCATTCATTAAAAGATGATTGAAAAGATATGTTAAGACAACTCTAAAACAGTAAGAGTTAGTTCCCTTTGAACATATCAAGCTTATTACCAAGTGTCATTTGTCCAGGTGACATTTGTCCCGAAACTTCGTACTTTGTCTTCGTACTTTGCTTGTCCCTAGAAGTCTGCTTGTTTTTAGCCAAAAAAGATATCTTTTTTCCTAAGAAACAAAATAAAAATTAGTTAAGAAAAATAAAAAGTTATACAAATTAGTCACAAAATACCTTCATTCATAACCACAGTACAAGGAACCTCTAGTTACTTGTGGTAAAATGCACATTATGTCAAATAAAAGAGTTTTGTGCGAGTATCTAAGTTTCTAAATAAACCTCTTTGCATACGATAAAAAATAAAGGTTTTGGTTAGAATTGTAACCGCAGGGTCTGTCAGGAGCGTCTAGTTACTTGTATTTAAAGGCAGTGTATGCCATAATTATTATCTAAATGAAACTCTCCAAATGATAAGGTTTAAGTCGAAAAGGTTTGTAGCATTTTTTGTTAAGCTCGGTTTCCGAAACCTTTTTATTTTACATTTTCTACCAGAAAACGAACTATGGCTTTAATGCTGTTTTGTTGCATTTATATATATATAACTCTTTTTCGCATTCGAGGTGTTTTTAGAGCCTCCTACCCGTTAACATTTTATGAAAGTATGTGTTTTCTTCTTTCAAAGATTTTTAAATAATAAGAACTGCTGGTGTCAGTCTACATTACAACAGAACATCACTTGAGATAATTTATCAATCCAATGTTACAGAGTTTTAAAGTTATTGTTTGTACTTATGGCACATACCACTTTTTGAATTTAATCATAAAAATACATTCAAAAGTGGTATATGGCAATTATACCACTTTTGGAATGTATTTTTTTATGATTAAATTAAAAAAGGGGTCTGACACTTAGATTGTCATTCGATTACATAAACTTCAATTTCAATGGAGCTTTTGCATGGACATTTTCATAGGGAATGGTCAGCATTATGTAACTAGACAAAAAATCTTGCAACGAAATACTATATCAAAACCTTATCAATATGACAAACACATAAACTAACCTCAAAGCTAGGCTCCGCTAAACGGGCAAGAACTTCGTTACCTAAAAAGAAATACTCTTAAAAATTGACATTGAAATATTCCCAAATTTCATTTGAGTGTATACTCGATTGAGTGAATGATGGCCAGGCCCAAGTTTCACAATCATTCACTCAGCTGAGTGTACACTCAACTCTATTTCGATAATATTTCAATGCCAATCTCCAAGACATTGCACAGTTAAAATTGATTATCTTATGTAATATTTAAATTGTTTAGTGAAGGTTTGTTGAACAAAACAAAACATTATCTCATAAAACTTAATATCTTAAAAATACTGATGAGAGAAAAATAGGAATATTTGAGTTTAGTGTACACTCAGTTGAGTGAATGATTATGAAACTGGAGTCAGATAAAACGTCTTTTTGGTGGTGTTTTGATATAAGGACATAGTTGACAAAAATACAGAATACGCGATGTATTGTAACAGATAGAATGAAATATCTTTTTTATGCAAAAAGGAGAGTTTTCTGTTTTCCGTCCTTTATAACAATTTTTAGAGAATTTTTTTTTTTTACACAAAAACAAATTTTTATAAAGTTTATGGATTATCCATCGTCTAAATGTGGTTGGTTTTTAAGTCTAATTTTCAATGTTTGTTTTAAATAAACACAGGTTATAAAATGTGACGGATAGTTCAAGGTTATTCAATAGTAATATAAAGACATTACTTTACCACTACACTGCAGTATCGGTTTAATGTCAGGACATCTTTTTATTTTGCATGACCATAATAAATAAACGATGACTTTTTTGGTCTTGTTTCGCACTTGCAATTGCTTGTATTCTCTCTCTCTCTCTCTCTCTCTCTCTCTCTCTCTCTCTCTTCTTTTTTTCGTAAACTGTTGCCAGATTCATGCATCATGTATTTCATGTTCAAAATGTGTATTTTATGTTATATCTAATTATCATTCATCATTGGCGTAGAGTTTTTTTTTTAACTTACCGGTCACCAGAAGAATAAAGCACGGTTTCCCTCGGTTTAGTGATGATAAAACTCCATTAATTGTAGTGACAGGAGTGACTTTAACCAAATATCTTTGATTAGGTAACAGAAACACTTTGCCAGATTCGTTAAAAACAGCTTCATTTATATCTATTGGGCTTTTTGTATTCCATAATACGATCTTCATGTGGAGTTTAATTTGCACATCATAACCTATATACGTTGATGATAGTGTGACAGGTGGTTTCCACAACTCTGAGGCAATAATTGGTGAATCTATAATGTCTTCGGAGAGATATATACATGATGAATACGGCTGGACTCTCATTGAACCTTTGAAAGACAGAGACAAAATTCATTATTATGGATATCAGATACATGTAAATTAAATAAAATAGTGTGCGTTTTCCGAGTAAGGTGAATTTGTGAAAAGAATATATATATATACTATTGTATATTTTATATATTTTTCCGTTTATTTATGAATTCAACGCTTTGTCGCAGTAGTAAAGCGCATCTTAAGGAAGTCGGGGATTCAGGACTGGTTGGTTTATAAATGTAACTTTTGAATGTATTATTTCATAAAAATTCAAATGTAGCACATGAAATAAACAATCTAAATTAAAAAATGATATACTGACGCTCGATATTTATTTCAATGTCGATATTTGATTTTTTACCAGCTTTAACTTGAACTTACCGAAATTTTGTTTGTCTAAGCACTCTTGTAAATGACGTTTTTCTTCATATAGTAAAACTTTCTGTTCAAGGAATGGGGGATTTAAATTATCTCCGATTGTTTGCAGTTTTTGTGTCTGTTTTAGTAACTTTTCCCACCTATTGCAGATTTTTAGAGAAAAAAAAATACAAATACAAATTAAAAAACATATCTTTTGACACTGTTTAGTCGAAACATATAAGTATGCAATTTTTAAATACATAAATATGTATTTAGACTAAACAAATACAAACTAACAGTAACGAACTCTTTCAGTCAAAAAGTAAATGGAAGATATTTGGTTAACATTATTAGCCATGAACCATAAAATGTTTCAGATTTATTTCTCAATCATCGATATGAAACATCAACATAAAAGCAAGAACATTTTAATCACGGATAAGGTTTCGTCGTACCTACGGGGACTTTCTTCAACGAATCAAACTGCTTACAATTATGTTGTTGACTTAAGGATATTGCAAGCCAAGGCTAATCGAAGCCCTTAAAAAGATTTATTGCCGTTATTACAATATTGATGATAAGTATGGAGTCACTGTATCCAAACTTGATATTTTGACTTACCATAGTTCCTTGTTCCTTACATTCTCACAATTGTCTTTGCACGTGACAGGTGTAGCTAGCTAGATAGGAGGTGCTTACCCTTCCGGAAGCACTCGCCATCACTTTCTTGATGGAAGTTCAAGTGTATAACTAAATTTGCTTTTTTTTAGGATTGTGATTTGGACATGGACTGGTATGTTTGTGTTTTATTTTATTAATTGTAAATAAGCATCGAATGAGACGTTTAATTACGCTCGCCATCCACGGTAGAATAAATATCTCACTACTGACTCAAAACCTTTCTGCTTTTTGAGAAGTTTTAAGTTTTTGAAAAATATATACGTAACTTACCTTTTCTCTATAATAGTTTTACTCTGAAAATATTAACATAAAAGCAATATATTTGTAAAAAAGACAATACAGAACAAAAAATTTACTTATCTTTAACGTTTTATGTTAAATAGGTAAAATACAAAAAAATCCAAATAACAATAGGAATTCTGTTATGGCAGAAGTAAAAGATAACAAAAGAATAAATTATAAACGTTAGAATAAACTTTGTTTTTTAGTTTAGTATTATCGTTTTTATAATGATAAGTTGTTGCCTAGTTGGCTCGGCACCAACTTTAGTTAAAACCCGTAATAAAAAAAAACGTGGTACCCATTGTATGATTTACAAAAAGTAGAAGGCAATCTGATAAACTTATCAACATAAAAAGCACAAATACGCCTCTGTAATACATATAAAATACATATATAAAAGAAATATACTCATATTATGTGACGAGATTATTAGAAATACTGCAATACATTAAGTCGTGTTAAACTGAAATAATTTTACGTTACAATAAGTTTACAGTTCAAGAACATATGCTTACAACCAGCAGCTATTGCGACAAAGATCAACATCATAAAACAATTTTAAGAGAGACATAACCATGTATTCCTACCAAGTTCCATCATATTTAGCACATAAATAACAGACAAAATAACAACGAACATAAAAAGGGCCACAACTTCTACAAAAACTTTATATAGAAACGGGTTCCATGTTTATTGTTCCTACCAATTTTCATTTCATTTCGAACAAAAATTTCAGAAATCTAGCAAGAACAAAAAATCATTATTACATGTATTATTTTCAAAATCGAAATCGGAAAATCAAACACAAACATACCGGTCCATATTCAAATCTCAATGCCAAAGAAGAGAAAAGTCTACAAACTTGATTATACGTTTGTAAGGGTTCCTTCAACACAATAAACTGTTTAACAGAGAACATTGTAAATATTATAACAATTTTTATCTTTTTTTTCTAATACTAATTACCTATGGGTAAAATGTATACGTTTAAAGTGCTTTGCGCTGTCAGAAAATGTACCATTTTGCAAAATTTTCAGCCGTCCTAATTTTTGAAAATATTTAAAACCAAGGTTTGTTGTCCCATGCAAAACATTCGTGAGCTGAGTTTGGATTCTCATAATTTTGGAACTTTGAATTCATTATTTTCAACTGTTTGGCTTATGTTTTTTATCTTTTAAACTTTTCGGCCCCTAGTGTCACTGATGAGGAATGATTTTCTAAAATGTGCACATATGACACATCAAAATTTAACAGATATTTCTGTTATTATATTTACTATCCCTGAGCGGGTATCGCTGCTGATGGAGTAAAACTCCCCGAGGGTATCAAAAACTCAGTAGACAGTACTTTGCGCTGTCAGAAAATGTATCATTTTGCAAAATTTTCAGCCGTACTTATTTTTGAAAATATTCAAAACCACCTCATGCAAGGCAGTCCTTAGCTGATTTTGGATTCAAATAATTTTTGAACTTTGAATTTATTAATTTTCAACTGTTTGGCTTATGTTTTAATCTATCAAACTTTTTGGCCCCGTGTGCCACTGATGTGGAATGATTTTCCGAAATGTGCACATATGGCACATAAAAATTAAACAGGTGTTGATGTTATATATCTAAGAACATTTCTTGAATAAAAAGCGCCAAAATTTGCACAAGTAAAAGCCAATAGTGCACTTTCAGTGAAACATAAAGAAAAAAACAAATACATGTACTTCAAAATCAAAAGGTTGTTTAAATGAAAAATATAATAACAAATGCGGAATTGAGCACTTCTAACAAATATTATAATAATAATAACAATAATAATAATAATGATGATGATAATAATAATAATAATGACGATGATGATGATTTATTATAATTATTATTATACCCACCCTAATAAATCTCATGTTGGATTTATCTTCCAGTAAGTCTAAAGTTTTGGACGTTAAAATTGCTTCGTTTTCAAGGGTATCACCATATTGATGTTTCAAATCCATAACCTTATGAAGACTAGCTTTCACTTCCTTTAATGAACGAATGTAAGATATTAATCAAACAAAAACATACAGGTCCATGTCCAAATACCAATCTCCAAAGCAAAATTAAACGTCGAAAACTGGCTTATTCAATTTAACACGAAAAATTTCTACCAGAGAGTAAGGCTTGGTGCTCTGGGAGGGTAAACACCTACTGTTTAGCAAGCTAAACCCGCTACGTGTGAAATTTGGAATGTAAGAAACATGAAACTTTGGATTGTCAAATATATCCAAGATAAGCTTGGATGCGGCCACTTATCTAAAATATTGTGATGACGACCATAAATCTTTTTAAAAGGGTTTTTGTAGGCCTGTCGTGCAACATACCAATTCATTTTTTAAATTAAAAGTAATCGGCTATTCCTCACTGTGGCTGTAAGTGCATCGATTTACCACAATAGATGTAGTTAACAGTGTGCGTGCGTGCGTGCGTGTGTGCGTGCGTGCGTGTGCGTGTGTGTGTGCGTGAGAGAGAGAGAGAGAGAGAGAGAGGGAGAGAGAGAGAGAGAGAGAGAGAGAGAGAGAGAGAGAGAGAGAGAGACCAAACCTGTTCAAAGTGATTCATCAAAGAGATTTCACAATGATTTATGACTTCGTGTAAGGAAATGAATTCTAGACGTAGCATTTCTTTATGGAAACTCCAGCGATCCTGAAAAATATACCACATCGACTGTAAAAAGTATTTGATTGACCCCGAATCATATTCAACTATAAGCGATTTCTCTCCAGTTCAAACCCCGTCACTACCTTTAATGTATGAAGTCGTATGTACGATATTTTTATTTGTATTTTTGGCGTGTTCTCGGTTCTTTTTACTTTTGCTAGGTTCATGCTTTTCTTGTCATGTGGTCATGGTTGCCATTGCTATTTTTGTATAGTCTTTGCATGTTTTCTTTTTATGGTCTAACTTGTCTTTGCTTGTTTTATTGTTGTGGTTTTTGTTGTCACTACATACTTAAAAGTTAGTATATTTTTGTTGTAATTAAATGAGTATATATAGCACAAATGCCTGTTAAAATTTGATGTGCCATATGTGCACATTTCGGAAAATCATTCCTCATCAGTGACACTAGAGGCGGAAAAGTTTGACAGATAAAAACATAAACCAAACAGTTGAAAATTAATGAATCTAAAATTCCAAAAATATATGAATCCATTTCCAGCTAAGACATTATTTGTACGAGGGAACAAACCTTAGTTTTAAATAAATTTCAAAACTTAAGACGGCTGAAAATTTTCCTAAATGGTATATTTCTGACACCACAACGTACTGCCTACTGAGTTATGGATACCATAGCGGAGTTTACTCCACCAGCAGCGGTACCCGCTCAGGGGTAGTCAATATAATACACAAATACCTGTATTTGATATAAAATTTAAACTGGTCTATATTAATAATATTAATAATAATGCCTACCATATTGATTAGTTCTTTATTGAATCAAGAATTTTTTTTAAAGAATTTTGTTTGGTCTTACCGCTAATTAATTATTAAGTAAATAAAACGAATGCAGAGTTGGTCCACATAACTTTGTTGTGACCTAAGAAAAAGTCTTTATTTGTTTAAAATATCAATTTACTAACTTGTATTTCTTCAGCTTTATCATCCAGTAAAGACAGCATCATGTCCGTTTTCTGAACACATTTTGAACTTGTCTCTTTCTGTAGTTTAGCGAGATTTTCCTTCAAAACAAAATTCAATACACATATACGCAAACCAGATATACTGTTTTTTTTTTTTTTTTTTTTTTTTTTTTTTTAATTTTAATTTTAAAAGAGGGCTGAAATTGGTAACAGGAGTTTTACGCCCTGTCAAATAAATTTCTTGCACTGTTATTGAAGCGGTCAGTTAAGGAATGGTGGAAGAAACCGGATTGGAGAAAACTACCGTACTGTTGCAAGCTAACTTATAAACTTTCACACTAAGATCTGCCCGAGTAGGATTCTAAATTTGGTGGTGAGAGGCATTGTGATTCGTAAGCGCTTTGGACCTTTGTGCTTTGAAGAGTTGTTTATAATGACTAATATCTAAAATGACGGATTTTTTTGGGGTAACTATTGAATATTAAGACAAGAAACACCAAACACAAATAGGGTTGTGGTCATGATGGCTCTCAAAACCTAGATTTAGGTCCCACTCAAACAGAATGTCTAAGGGTGAAAAAAGTTGTAGGTTTGCTTGCCATATAGATGTTTTCCCAGTCCTCCGTTTTCCTCCACCATTATAGAACAGACCGCTCGGATTTCAGCAAGAAGATCAAGTTTGCTGCGATAAGCACCACTTATCCATTACACTACTAATTTTATGTACTTTGGTGTAGAATACACGTTTTTACTGCCGTTTATTGGAAGCGTTTATTGGTAACGCTTCACTGGTTCTTAGGAAAAAACTCTGAAACATTATTAAAATTTAAAAAATCCATGTTTATAAAGTATTCTCCTCTTTTAAAGTAAGAAATTACTTCTCACTTAAAGACATAAGTAATGAACACCTAAAGGCATCTGTAATATATAAATTTTAATGCTTGGACGATCCAAGTACTACCTATGTAGGTAAGACCGGAAAAAATACCTTCAGAGACGAATAAGCGAACACACAGAAAGTGTCATATTTAACAATATGTAAAACTATAAAAGATGTAAAGAATCCAGTATCATCGATTAATTCAAAACCCTTAACAAAGGTAACACAGACTTTGATTTGGTGATCTTGGAGGCTTCACATTTTTTAATAAAAAAAACAAAAAACTTTTAACAAACAATTAGCAGGAGATGGAACATCAATCTTATTGAATGTGTCCCTATAACCAATAGCCTATATATGAGGCGCCGTTTCAATATTTATTCACTATTAAATATATGTAAAATTATTTTAAGATATCCAAAAATAATTTTGCATATGTAAAATTCGATTTATGGATATCCATAAATCGATTTTTGCATATGCATAAATACATTTTTACATATGTTAAAATGCTGACTATTTAAATATAGAAACAGCGCTTCATACCTATAAACTTAATTCAGTATTTATAATTGAAATCTATCCATAATTTTACTATAGAATTATATAGTATCATCTGTTTAACAATCTTATGTTTATATATATCTTGTCATGTAGTTTATCAGTTAGTTAAAATGTAAGCTTGATAAGGAAATTTTGCATATTTGAAATATATAACAATATGAAAAATCATGCTGTCTTTAGCTTTTATTTTGTCAATATTTAAACTTTTTTTTTTTCCAAAAATGGATACGTGGGTCTTACAAGTCAAGAAAATATAGTGGCCAAATTTTATCGTGCGAAGATTAAAATCAACAAAAACTATTAAGAAATGAGTATTTACCCTTTCATTATTAATGTGTTCTTCGAGCTTAATAATGGTGTTTTGTCTACATTCATGTGATAAAGCGCAACAATCGGAACACTTCTTCTTCTTACATGTTGTACAATAATAACTAAACAGTAGATTGTGTACCGAACACATTTCTTCCTTTAGGTCATACTTGGTGACAATTGAAACCACGTGATTTTTTAATTTTTCCTCAGAAAACGATGGGTGAATGCGTCCGAAACAGCCTAAACACGCTAATACTCGACAATTCTCGCAAATCTGACCAAACAGGAATTCTGTGTCACAAATGTTACAATGGAAAATCAGCTCTTTGTTAAATTTCGGTTTGTCCCCAGAATACTTTTTCGGTAGAGGTAACTTTCCTGTTTTGTCTTTCGAGTTTCTTGATGCTTTTGATTCTCTTGAATTCATTTCTTCTCTTCCTTTTAAAACCCTTTCTGATTGCAAATTAAATTCAGAAAAATGTTTCTCGGTTTTATCTGTGTGGTCAAGTTTTTGTAAAACCGATTGAAGGCGTATCTGAGCATCCTTTATCGTGTCGTGAAATAAATCTCGTGAAATCTCGTTATAAACTCGATTCTTTTGATCATATCTGCTTGCAGAACCTCCAATTTTCTTTGCAATAAAATTTTCCGAACCGCTCCCTTCATCCTTTACAAAACTGCTCCCTTCATCCTTTACCAAACTGCTCCCTTCGTCCTTTCCCGAACTGCTACCTTCATCCTTTCCCAAACTGCTCACTTCATCCTTTCCCGAACTGCGCTCTTCATTCGAGAATCTTGCCCCTTTTTTATCCGTATTCTCTGGTTCTCTAAGCGTTATATTGCCTTTTTCTTGCGTCACTTTTTTATTACCAAGGTATTCGGGCGTTTTGTTCGCCTCAGTTGTTAAGTTTTTTGATGAGCTGCTGACAGATATATTTATTGACCTTGAAATTCCCTCTACATCATCGCATTTTACAAACGTTATTGGAGAAATTTTGTAAACATTCTGGTGACCTTTATCCTCCTTTATATCTTTAGTTGAACTTTCGATATCATCACTTAGGATCTTATTCATAGAACCAGTTTCGGTAACAAACTGTCCATCATTTGGTGGTTCTATTTTCCCCCAATTTTTAGACAATGCCGAAGAATCCGAACGGTTCGAAACATCGGTTTCCTTTTCATTAACCTCAAGTGTAGTTTGTTTTTTATTCAATTCTTTCGAGTATTTTTTCAAAGTTTCATCGGTTTTGTTTAATATTGTATTCAGTGGTTTAAGTAATGGTTGTGTTTCAACAGATTTAGAAAAAGATGGCGATAAACCCGATGGAATCGAGCTATTTTTGTCCTTATTATCTTCACCAGGTGTAACTTTCAATATCACTGTTAAATTTTCCATGTCTATGCTATCAGTCTGATGAAGAACCATCTTCACTTGAAGCAGATGTAGGAGGGGTAATACTATAAGTCGTTGAATGCTCCTTTCCGTCCTCCTCGTTTTTGTCCATTTTGACGAGTTCCATTCAGTTACCAACATTTAGACATACTGACCTATAACGATAAGATTATTAAGCAATTAATCCCAATCGATGTTCAAAGCCAAAGACAGGACGACTAAATTCGTTGCTCTGAAGACAACATTCTGTTCTCAAATGACCTTCTAATATTTTTATGGTAAGGTTTGTAGAATTTCATAAAAGGCTATGGTAGAATCCAATATGGCGACAAACTTTTTCTGATTTAAAGGACAGGAAATTCGTTCTTTAAAACTGGTAGAAACAAAAGGATGGCTTCCCCCTTGACAAATTTAGTACTGACTTCGTTCATCTTATGAACTACTTCGTGATAGTATAAAGCAAAAGAAATAATAAATAAATAAGTGGTCATCGGAGTATTAATTCCATGGTAATTTTGTTCGCTACTGTCCCCCTTCCCCGGCCCCAAGGGATTAATAAATAAATAAATAAATAAATAAATAAAAATAAATATATAAGTGAATAAACAATAAAAAATAAATAAATAAATAGCTCTACGTGCCTCTCAGAGTTATGCGTTTCGGAAATCAAACAGCTCTGTTCATAGCATCCAAAAGGTAAATAAACAATTGTCACGTATATAGATGTCTTCAAAGGCTCGTATTGCCTAATCCGATTGCACGTGTGAACATGTTCTAGTTTGTTTAGGTTATTGCTATGTGTTCGTCCTACTTTCGATTTCAATGTATTTTCGGTAAAAGAAATTTAAGTCTAAATATGGAAAATCCGCATTTTGTTATATTTACATACATAAATATAGGTTAAGTTGATTTCCAGAATATCTTCTAGTACTATATATAAATGAAGTATTTAAGATAAATCGAAATCTAGTCCGAATTTCCTCTGACCTATACACACACTGTATCAAACTCCGAAACGGCGTCAATCTTCGGTTGGCAGATATGTGAAGTCCAGTCTGTGTTAGGGTCGGATGAATTTCGGACTGATCAGAATCGAAATCGTTGCCAAACATGTTACAAAGGGCATTTCACATTTCTTACCCTATATCGAGTTTTGAAACTGAGCCATGATTATATAAGTTTCCTTTTAAACTGTCAGAACAATATGTCGTCCCATGGATAACTTAAGACCACTTAATTTTACTTCCGTGTTATGCATTGTATATATGGAAAACCTACTCTTCAGCCTTATAAGATCGCACACGCACACACACACACACACACACACGCGCGCAGGTGCACAGAGTCGAAGGGACAAGTTATAATTTCAACTACAGAATTCTTTTCAAAATATAGTTATTATCAATTTAGTACAAAAAATAACAAAAGTAATTACTCAAACATTGTATCAAAATTTTGTTTAAATGTAAATTAAGTTGTTCGTTTTATTTTAACAGTATTTAACATTAACCGAGACAGAAAACTCCATTCAACGGATTATATGATTGTGAATGTTCTTTTTAGAAGCTATCCTCTGGATGACGATAAACATAAAAATAACACAATATGGGCTTAAAATCCTTATCATATGTTTTTAAATGTTTGCGTAAAAACTATATAATCGTACATACCTGGATTTTTCTGTATTTTATGTGTTTTACTTATCAGTAGTCCTGATTTGAACTTTGAATTCTGTCTACGTCTGAATATGGAAATACCATTTTTTATATATACATGTACATGTATACATATGTATATGGGTCAGTTTGATTTTCTGAATATATATTTAAACCACTATATTTAAATGACGTATGTAGGATATACTGTAAACAAGTACATTTCAAATTCTATGGACATTATTTCAAGGAGAATCATAGGGACACCACTACCGCCCTTAATCCCTGCTCTTAATTGACAAAGTTCTACGAAGGGTGTACTCCCCCCCCCCCCCCAACTCCTCCCAACACGTTAATGCTGCTGATGTTAATTTTTTCAAATGTTTTAGTTTATAGTCTTTTAGTAGCGATTTTTTTTTTTTTTAGTTTTATTTTGTGTCAGTATTTACAGAATAGAATAAGCGAGATTTTGATAAAACTGCTGCTGCTGCTGATAATGATAATGCCAATGATAACATTGGTGATGTTGATGATGATGATGATGAGGTTCGTGATGATGATGATGAAGATAATGATGATGATGACGATGATAATGATGAGCATCATCATCATCTATTTTTATTATTATTATTATTTTTTTATTATCCAACTGAAAAAAAAACTTGTAACTGAAAAACATGAGTCAGTGAAAGCAACCAAAACTTGACACAATATACATGTTTGTGATAAAACAGCCAAACATGATTTTAAAGGAAAATACAGATATATGTGATAGGCTGTTCTCAGTCGGTAAAACATCTAGCTGGACCCTGGTTCGAGTCTTGGTTCAGTTTTACCGCTCTTTTTCCCCTTTCCGGTTACTCACATATTGGGAACAAAAGTTGTAAGCTCCCGACTCTGGACGAACAACGCGTTGAATGAGAATATAATGGCCACTGGTGATGTTTAAATTCGTCAACTTGAAGTTACAAAAGAAGAAAGTAACTTACAACTGAACGCGGCGTAAATTTAGCTTTTGGCAGCAACCAACACAATCAAGAAAACAACACAATACAAGTAAACAATAAAACAACCAAACAAGCCAAGAAAGGGCGCATTGGGACCACTGATTTAAAATTCCATAGAGTCTACTGTAGATAGACACTGAAGTTTAAATGCCCAGTGGTGTAGTGAAAATGGCCTTTGGCGCCACCTCAAATATTCCTCTTGTTTTACATCAAGGAGTCGATAAATTTTTTACACACGTTTGAAAAGACAAAAAATATGTGCACCTACTGTTTAATAAAGAATCAAAATTTGGTTGAGGATGTTTTGATGAAGTCTCTTTTCGGTTGGTTTGTTGTATTATTGACAAATATTACCTTTTAACAATTTCCTACTCTTGATAGAAAAATAGGGTTAAAAAACTTAAGCCAACAAAAAAATCGATGTTTTAAGTTAATAACGTTGTCAGATAAGACAGCAGATAAAATAAAATGAATAAATACCCTTTAAGTCCCAAGACCGGGCTGTTTTTTCATCACATAACGGATTACTTACAACCGTCTTTCACTTTGTATTTTAGTTTACGATAATCGTCTGCTACAAAAACCGGAAATGGCCTTCTTGAAGTTGCAAAATCGACTGGGAAGAAAGTTATCCCGTTAAACTTTGGACATGTATTCGAAATTCAAGTCTTAATTATTGCAACGAAGAGTAAGACATCTTGTAATTTTTTATTTTTACCTGAATATTCTCCAATAACAACAGGTAAATTTTACCAAATATGCTAAAAACTGCATCTTTGGCACAATTTTTATTAATGCATGGAAAGCTTATTAACATATTTTTTTAAGAAAACATACTTATGTCGGTTATCGTATCATATTAATCGCCAAAAGTTTACTTCGAATTGTTTTTGAAGCCCTCGGTGATGAATTTTTTTCCGAGTGTTCCTTTCTCTAGATAAATGCAAAACAGTAAATTCACAAATTTATAAATTAAGAATATATTAAATTTTCTCCAGATGCAAGAGTCAGAAAAACTATTTTGTGGGTGTGTTATTAGATGTGGTACGCCTTCTTTTTGAACCTCCAATCCTTTAATTTCTATGTAAAATTTTTGAAAAAAAAAATTTCCAGAAATTTTCAAAATGGCTTGATTTCATCATTGGTACACCATTTTTGTTGAAATTAAAATTTTAGTGGGGGGGGGGGTTACAATAGGAAGCCTTTGGGATAGAAAGCATATATAAGTTGACAAAGTGGTGAAATGCACAGGCAAGTATTTTACTAAAATAATTTTAAAAACAGCAAAAACAACAAATAGATTTAATTAAATAGAATTGTATTTAAAGACTACCCAAGGGATCAAAGAAATCAGACTTAATAGTCCAGCAATTATATATATATATATATATATAGAGAGAGAGAGAGAGAGAGAGAGAGAGAGAGAGAGAGAGAGAGTATCATTTATGTCTTAATTTACAGGTGGCTTTTATATAGATGTGATGATTTTATTGTAGTTTTCTTTGGGTAAGCAAGAGGTTCAACATAAGTTTTTATTTAAAGTTCAAATTGTTTTTATTATGAATATCGAATAATTGATTAATTACTCATTCCATTATTCCCTTTTTTCAGATTTGTAAATTCTAGTGAAACAAATGGAAGCCTATGCTTCTGATTCAGGTACAGACCGAGGAGGAGGCCAGGGCAAAGAACCATATTTGGCAAAGTTATTTAAAAGATTAGTCCTGACGTTAGATAAAACCAACTATGTACTGGATGAAACATTAAAGCGTTTTGAAAGTAGTGTTCCTCAACCTTCACAAAGTGCAACATCTTATTTAAGTGAAAAATGTTTGGAGATCAAAAAAGAAGAGAAAGTATGTGAACAATAAGTTTTTTTCACAGTGAAAAATTAAAAACAATGCACTGTATGCTTGCAATAAAAATTCTTGTTTTTGAATTCTGATCCATGTTTAATTTGCAATATTCTTGATGTCCAAGGCAGTTGTATCTTCCTTATGGCTTTTTTATTATTATTTTTATTTAAACTTTTGTTTTAGCTGTCCAAGGCCAATGAGTTTATTCTACTCATTGCTTCATTTTTTCTCTTGGTTTTCATACATGTCTAATTGTATATTTAGACTGTTTTGCTTTCTAATGTTCTTCTTTCAATAATAATACAAAATTCCATATCATTAAACATTACTTTGTAAACTGTCCATCTCATTGTAAAAGAAAAAATTTTTGACTGGGATGAAAAACTTTGTTATTTTGCTTGATTCAAACAAAAAAAACAACTTTTTTTAAAGGTGAAAGTAGAAGTGAAATGTACATTTATGAAAATCAATGACATAGATACTGTAGATCAACAGTTTGAGGCAGAAATATTTATTCAAGCAAAGTGGGAAGATCCATTGCTGGACGGCTTGCCTGTTAAGGTAAACAGAATGAAATTTTTAAATTGAAAATATCACATAAATAAATTACTAAGTACTTCATAGTTGGAGTTACGTTTGTAAATAATATTCTTTTTCAATTGTAACATATTTTTAGACACAATATTTAAAAGTTAAGGAATTTGAAATACATGTATTTATGAGTGTTGTCAGTTTGAAAAAAATATTCAATAGGTGTGAACATTTATGTAATGAAGAATATGCATGATACAGACATAATTATACAATTTTTAATCTAGAAATGTATTGTTGGGGGTTATGTACTTGCACAAGCCTGGAAAAAAACCAAAAAAGAGTAAAAAGCATGTTTTTGCAAATTGGTTCAATATAATGTGTACAATCAATGAAAATAGAAACGAGAGAGGTACGACTATATTTATTTAAAACTCAACTGAGTCTCAAAAGAGGGGACAAAATTATTAGTTTTGTCAGAAGACATTGGTCTCTTCATGATTAAACACTGCACTTACTCTATACACACGTCTATTCTTTACAATGCTTTCAATTTCACATGTTCTATTCCAAAACAATGCAATCACTAAGTGAATAAAACATGGTTTTTTTTTTCACTTACAGTGTTTGAATCTTGATAAAAATGAAGTAAGGTTATACAGTTAAACCTGTCTCAATTGAACACTTCTTGGACCAACATTTTTGTATTTAGTTTAAACCAGATTTTTTTTTTTACACAGATTAAAGATTAATTTGACAAACAATATTTTAATATTAATAGTAGATCTTAATAAGTGAGGTTTTCAATTTACACAGGATTTCTTTTTTCACTGATTTCATTGTAAAATTGTCTTTTTAAATATATACTAGTATATGTATGGTTCAATTTTTTTTAAATTTTTTTTTTGATATATGGTTCAAATGGTCCAAGGTCAAGGTCATAGCTGCATTAGAATATTGAAATTGTTTATTATCTTGGAAACTATTAAATTTTTAGATGGGCATGTAAGAATATTGTAGGTATTGATATGACAATCATTTTGAAATATGTTTCTTTTTTTATTTAGGACTTTGACAGCAAGACCATGTGGAATCCTCGGTTGGTGATTTTAAACTTGGATGGAGATTTTGCAATAAATCGCAAGTCATTTAGTATTGTAAGAGATGATCCTGCATATGATCATACGCTTGTTGTAAATTTATGGAGATTTAAAGGATTATTTAAAGAAAATTTGGAATTGGAAAACTTTCCACTGGATGTGCAAGTAATATTTGAAAAGAATATTTTTCAAATATATTAATTACTGTTTTGTTACTATCCATATTAATACCTGAGTAACCCCACATGTTGAAATATAATTTTACATCAGCAGTGTTTATATCAAGAGGATGGCTAATGTTAATGTAATAAAAATTCAAATAAACAAAGGCTGTCAGTGGAAAAATCAGCCTGCATATTATACACATGATTTTGCCTTGATAAAAGAGGGATTTTTAATCCCTTGATTAGGGCAAAAAATTAGCCCCACATTCGAAATTGCAAAAAAAAGATAATTCCTAATTTTTCCCTGTTAATCTCACCATACTTTTTACAACATAATTCATGATCCTGCCCACTTTTTCAAAAAGTCTGAAAAAGCCCTGTATGAAATAAATGCCAAAAAGCCCCAAATCATTCATCTGGTAAATTCTGGTTAATTATAACTAAAAAACAATGTCACAGAGTCAGAAAGAAGGTTCGAAAACATTAACTATTTTTGTCAAAAAGGTTACATATTGTCATTGGATTACACATATTTACTGCCCATTGTCATTAAAATATGGTAATTCTTACTGTTCAATAAACTAGTAAATGCTAGCTATGCTAACTTTAATTTATTTTCTGGTGCTAAATTGGTTATTTGAAATAAAATCACAGATCTTTTTGGGGGATTCAATTCTTCTGTTTTTATGGGTTAGTGATTACCACCAAATTTAATGTCACCCCAACCCAACCCCCCATCCCCCCCACTCCCCACATTCAGGATCTCTCAAATATATCACAGCCCTTGTCCATCCTATTGTGGGAGATTTATGTGATGAAATTATGTGCAGGCAACTTGTTTATGTTTTGGTCATGGGCTTCTGATGTTACAACATAAATGATTTTATGAATTACAACTTTTTAATTTCAATCCAAATTCATTATTTGATTTTCTGTTTTGTAGGACTTAACAATATCTATTTCAACAGAAAGATCTAATGAAGAGATAGAACTGATTGAAGACCAAAGGGCTTTAAGTTATGTCAATACAAAAGCTTTTATGGATGCTCAAGAGTGGAGTTTATATGAACATGTAGAAACATATCGTGATAATACAACTGTAGAATATGCCAGTGCTACAATACATCCCATAATACATGCACAATGTAGAGTGTGTAGGAAAGTTGGTTATTTCATTTGGAATATTATATTTATTGTGGTAAGTATTCTCACTGTGGAACCTATTCTCACTGTGTACCTTTTCTCATTGTGTACCAATTCTCACTGTACACCTATTCTCAATTGTGTTCCAATTCTCACTGTGTACCTATTTTTAGTGTGTACCTATTCTAATTGTGTACCTACTCTCACTGCGTACTTATTCTCACTGTGTACCTATTCTCACTGTGAACCTATTCTCATTGTGCACCTTTCTCACTCTACTTATTCCCACTGTGTACCTATTCTCATTGTGTATCTTCTCTCACCATGCACCTACTCTCACTTTGTACCTATTCTCATTATGCACCTTTTCTCACTGTGTACCTATTCTCATTGTGCACCCTTTCTCACTCTACTTATTCCCACTGTATACCTATTCTCATTGCTTATCTTTTCTCACTGTGTATATACTCTCATTGTTTACCTTATCTCAATATGTAATTATTCTCACTGTGTACCTATTCTCATTGTGCACCTTGTCTCACTCTACTTATTCAAGGCCATTGTAAAAAAAATTTTCAAAGCACATGAAATGGTCAAGATGGCAAAATTAGTATAATGCCAGTAAGATGAAATCTTTGAGTATTCTATTAGAAGTAGATACACTATTACATGGATATTAGGTATTTGGAATGAAATAATCATTAGAATCATTCAAAAATTTTAACGGTTATGAAATGCATTTCAGGACCATATGTTCATACCATATTTAACCTTTGATTCATCATAACTATTTGTTATTTCAAGGGATAGTTTTGAAAATAAATTAAGGAAGACTTGTAAAAAAACTAAAGATGATAGAAATTGATTTTGGGACTCTAAAATAGTGTGGCAACTTGCCAAAAGTGAGGTTGAAAAGTCATGGAGCTGCATTAGAAGGAGGTTTTACTGTAATTAAATACATTTTATAACTTTAAATCAAATCTTTCACTTTCAATTTATTTCAGTTTCTTATTATTGGTCTAACATTTGCAACATTTGCCATTGAACCAGATTCGGCAGACAGATTAGCTGTTACTATTACACTTTTCCTTACTGCTGTAGCATTCAAACTTGTGGTAAAACAGAGTCTCCCCACCATATCATATCTCACATCACTGGTAAGATCTTTTTAATATTGTTTGATTAGCTTTTTGTGTGTTAATTCAATTTTGTAGCTGGAATATGAATTTAAAACACTGGTCTTAATAGACAGGTGTCACTATAACTGGATGTACTTTGCTGATGAAAGAAATAGGTGTAAATGTACTTAGATAAAATTACACTTATCTTAGAAGCTTATCACACTTTAAGTTATATTTGTTTTTTTATTAACGTGCAGGTTCAGAAGCATTGTCTACGGAAGTAGGCTCCCTTCTAGATGACTGGCTAGCTGCACGCATGGCAGATTTAACCCCATATCTCCATTAATTACGATCATGGGGGTTGGAATTTGAGCTTCCACTCTCTACAATCTCTCTGTGTTAGCTTTCCAAGACAACTTTGGATAGCAAACACCTTCAATAATAGAGAAGTGTTGATTTACAGTCCAGTCAAATGTATTTCACTTACAATAAGGGGTGGGGGTTGTTGAGGGATGGTAGAAGAAACCCAAGTGACTAAAAGAAAGAAATCTCTGATGTTTGGCACACATATTTTAAAGCCCAATCTGCCCAAGTGGGATTTAAACCTTTGCAGTGAGACGCCAAAACTTTCAGGAGCATAATATAGATGTTACTTTATTTTCAACTAATTTTTAATTAGTGTGACTGAGTTGTTAACCATTCTGATAACATTTCATTGGTTGTGGTTTACAACCCAGTCAAAATTTTCCACTTATATCAGGTGGTCACCGGCTATAGATGACGTGGCATAAATGTTTACCTTTGAAATAAGCCTAAGGCAGTGAGCATTAAGAGTTTGTTAGCATGACATGCCTATTATGGCATAAGGTATTGGTTTTAAAAATCTCATCTGAAGTACCCATGCCTTTCATTTTTAAATCCAAAGTGCTTAATGAAAGATCAGTTAATACATATCTCATCTATGTCAGACTTGGTTAGGGTTCGAACCCCTGGCCTCTCACAATTTAATTTGACTTTTTTTTTTTTATATATTTCAGGATCTGTATATTTTAGCATGTTTAATGTATCTTGGTTTAAATGCAGCACAAAATGCAACAATAAAAACACTGGCAAAAACTATGGAAGTAGAACAACTTGAAAGTTATGATCGATATTCCATTGTGTCTTTGGCTATTATATTTTTTGCTTTTCATTTGATTTTTGGAATTTATCTATTTTTGACAGTAAGTAGTGGTATAAATGTTACATATCTATAAATAAAGTATTAAGTGAAGTACCTATCAATTTTTCCCTTTTAAAAAAATTTCTAATCCATAGAAAATTAAGATTAGCTATCAGTAAGATTTGATAAAGTATGAAATGCAGATTAAAATGATTCAAATTAAAAAATTTCTCAAAAATAGATTTGTTTTCCAAACAAATTTTTCGCTTATGGATCACAGCGCCTCTCACCGCCTAGGTTCGAATCCCACTCGGGGCAGATCCTAGTGTGAGAAAGTTTGTCAGTTCGCTTGCCGAAGGTCGGTGGTTTTTCCTCCACCATCCCAGAACTGACCACCTCGAAATAAGTGAAAGATTCTTGACTGGGGCGTAAAACATCATTACTCCACTCCACTCCAAACAAAATTTTGTTTTTTTTATTCTCCATTCAACATGTTGAAGGACTTTAATGTCTTATTATTGGTTTGCCCATTTTCTGATGTTAATAATAAAAAAAAATTGTTGAATTTCAATTTATTTAGAACCTAATATATGACAAAATCTTACTAGTTGCAATTAATGATCCTCTCAGTCTTCTTTTCAGAGTAGTATATTATTATATACTTAAGTCAGTGTATATGGAAAACATATAATCAATTTAAAGCTTGATTTTTAAAAAAAAAAAAAAATATATTTTTATTATTTTTATTATTACTTTTTCAGTCATCTAAGAGAAGAAGAATTATGGAGGAGAAGGATAAATTATACAAGGTAAATAGATACATTAAATAATAATTTGACCCTGTTATACCTTTGTAGACCGGGGATCAAACCCGGGACATCCCGCACTATAGGCGATAGCTCTACCAACTGAGCTATCCAGACTGCTACATTCCTCCCCTGTTATTTTTGAGTTTCCCATGGTTCTATTGAAATTATCACCCTAAATTCCCTCGGATGGACTTTATATTGCCAGTCCACCACTTCCAAGGACCACACTGGCCACCAAAATGTATCAGGAAGGAGATAAATGCAGAGTCGGACCAGGGATTGAACCCGGAACATACCCCACTAAAGGCAAGTGCTCTACCAACTGAACTACCCAGACAGCTACACCTTTATAATATTTATTTTTTATGTAACAGAAGAGAAAACATGGATAGTAGCTCAATTCTGCTAAGTTTAGATTACCACTTATCTTTTTTTGTTTTGCTTTTCTGGAGAGGAAATTCAGCAAGCAAACCGAAAAAAAATTACAATAAGATCTGTTGTAGCTGTTGTAATGAAATTTGAACCTAAGCAATGTTAAGGGCTGCAAATGCTAGTTGCCAAGATGTGACCATAAACTCATTTACATTGGATATAATATTTGCAAAAGAAAGAAATTAAAAAAAAAAAAAAGAAGAAGAAGAAGAAGCATGAGGACTACTGTGAACTTCATTAAGTTGATTCCAATAATTGCTAATTCAAGTTTCAAAGAATCTGGTAGCAGGCTCTAGATTAAACACGTTTATTTTCCTTATTACACTTTACATGTTATCAATGCAAAATATTTTTAATTCCAGGCAAAGAAAAAGTATTTGAGAAAATATGGTACCTTGAGTGAAATCAATACAGCTATTATAATTGCAAAACAAAGTGCAGGATCATCACAGGACAAATAAATATTTATTTTGCAATTGCAGTTTATGTAAAATTTAATCACTGTTGTACCTGATTTTTTTAAAAAGGTTAAATTACAGAAAATATTTTAAATCATTTTATCACAGATTTGAAATAACATTTTGTTACAATAATTAGGTGACATTTTTTAAATATTTAAAATAAAAAATCCAAATCAGACATAATATTTGATATATCATATAATTTCATTTACAAGTTAAGAGTTGAGTTGAGTTGAGTAATGGTGTTTAACATCCCAGTAATGAATATTTCACTTATATTGAGACGTCGCCAGCTTTAGGAGAAAGTGCAGAAATTTTGCTTATGCATTGGGCTTATGGTTCTTTATTGTGCCACGCCTGCCATGACATGGGACCTTGTTTATTTTAAGTTCCCATCCAAAAGAATCTTGACTTTCATTATGTAATGCTGCGTGCCTTGCGAAAGAACAGTCACTACCCACTTTCAAGTACTGGGTCAGACCTGGTCGGGGGTTTGAACCCACGACCTTCCACTTACCAAGCGAGCAGTCTACCAACTGAGCTATTGCAGTGGCTAAAAGTTAAGAAGCCAGCTACTTCAGGTTTGGACTATAAGCAGGCATAGGTGATTATTTGAGCTGACAATTACAATAAAACCTCAATTTGTTCATAACATTTGTAAAGTCATTTGGCATTAGAAAGGCATTTGATAATCAATCATGGGAAACTAATAAAGAAAACAAAATATAATTTGGACTTCAAAATTCTGTGGACATAAATCTTGGTATAAATTTATATCAACATAAGATATTGTCACATACCAAATTTAGGTGTGAATGTTTAAGGTCAAGGCCACTTGATCATATTTCAGATTTTGACCCTGTAGACAATTATGTCTACGGGGGGATTTGTCTCAAATATTTGTCTTTGCAAGGTGTTCTGAAGTCATGCATCTTTTAAGATAAAACATACATGTAGAACTGAAATGCAGACCCCCTTCCATGCTCTTCACAGTAAAAAAATTTTCTTTAATGCCATGCAAACTATAGTTTGTAGATATCCTTGACCCTGTTATAAGTGTGTGCAAGAATTTAGAATAAAACTATATTTATTATTTTTTTTAACATAATTTTTTTTTTAATTTTTTTTTTTTTACTACTGGATTTTAGTATGGTGAAAGTCTTTAAGTTAACAACCTAAAAGATTTTTAATTCAGATACATCACTTATCAACACTTATAAGTTATCCTTTGAAATTTTGTATGTACATAATTGGTCATATGCTAAATAATAATTTACAGTGTCAATAGCCAAGCTCAAGCATACATAAGATACAAAAACTTTGTTGCTTTCATTCTCAAGCATATGATGAACCCCTTCCATTGAATCAAATTAAATCAAGTGTTGGAGTTTGAATATAAAAATATCTTTATTGTAATCCTGATGTTATCAATAACAATTTTACATCATAACAAGTGTAAATGAACACAATAAATTGATCTGATTAAAACAAAACTTATAATATAATTAACTCTAGGCACAGGGTGTGCATCAAAGACATGATACCGCATAAACAAGTTTATATATACAAGTCAAACTGACACCCCAATGTCAAGTTTTCTGTCATACTGACACCTCAATGTTAAGTTTCCTGTCATACTGACACCTCATACTGACACCTCAATGTCAAGTTTCCTGTCATTCTCACACCTCACTGTCAAGTTTTATGTCATACTGACACCTCAATGTCAAGTTTTCTGTCATGCTGACACCTCATGTCAAGTTTCCTGTCATACTGACACCTCAATGTCAAATTTTCTGTTATACTGATGCCTCACTGTCAAGTTTTCTGTTATACTGACACCTCACTGTCAAATTTTCTTTCATACTGACACTTCAATGTCAAGTTTCCTGTCATACTGACACCTCATACTGACACCTCAATGTCAAGTTTTCAGTCATACTGATGTCTCACTGTCAAGTTTTCTGTCATACTGACACCTCAATGTCAAGTTTTCTGTCATACTAACACCTCAATGTCAAGTTTTCTGTCATACTAACACCTCAATGTCAAACTTTGTCATACTGACACTTCATTGTCAAGTTTTCTATCATACTGACACCTCATACTGACACCTTAATGTCAAGTTTTCTGTCATACTGATGCCTCACTGTCAAGTTTTCTATCATACTGACACCTCAATGTCAAGTTTTCTGTCATACTAACACCTCAATGTTAAGTTTTCTGTCATGCTTACACCTCAATGTCAAGTTTTCTGTCATACTGACACCTCATTGTCAAGTTTCCTGTCATACTGACACCTCATACTGACACCTCACTGTCAAGTTTTCTGTCATACTGATGCCTCACTGTCAAGTTTTCTGTCATACTGACACCCCACTGTCAAATTTTCTGTGACAATGACACCTGACTGTCAAGTTACTGTGATACTGTCACCTCTGTGTCATGTTTCTGTGAAACTGACACATCTGTCAAGTTTCTGTGATACTGTCATCTCTGTGTCATATTTTTATGATAATGACACTTCTGTGTCATGTTTCTATGGTAATGACACCTATGTGTCATGCTTACAGTTAGAGTGTCATGTTTGTGATTGTAAAATAACTGCATGAACACCTAAATTCTAAATAGGTAGTAAGCTCTGAACATTTACCTGCACTTAGTAAGTAAAGTCAATTGGTCAATACATTGTCACATAACAGCACAGCTTAGGAAAATGAATAATTGCTCACAGCCATCCATTAAAAAATGAATTAATGCACAACCCATAATTGCTAATACCAGGTAGTAAATACATGTATATGATACATTATACTAGTATTTTAAAACTTATGATAAAAAATTACAAATGTACAAATAAATATTCATGGTTTTACACATTAGCAATTTCATTGAAAGAAATTTCACTTTTTCACACATTCATTTTTCTTCTCTTTCTAGTAACATACACAATTTGCAATTTGTTTACATGAATTTCACTAGCAAAATTTAAGGTAAATTTCATGTAATTCAAGTTAACACATTTTGTAAAATTACAAATATTTGTGGGGGAATTAAGTTTCGCTATTTTTATGGGTTGGTGAAAACTACAAAAATTAAATAAAATGTCATTGAAAATTTTTAATTACTATTGGCCCGAATGGGATTTATTTTCACAAAACACGATTCAATGAAATTTTCTCCCAACATTATTTTTTAAAACTGCAAAACCACAAAATTTTAACCCAACGAATATTAATGATTCTACAGATTATTCAATGTGAATGTTTCATGTAATGTTTTACAAATAAGTTGATATTTTCATGTGAAAATAAGAATCATGTGTTTAAGGAATTTGATAACAAAAACTTGCTGATAATTTTTTTTTTTTACATCATTTTATATTTCCATATGACATTCATATTTAATAAATTTTTGTTACCAGAAAAATGCTAAATCCGATATTTATTAATAGAAATAATAAAAGGGAGTACAATATACCATAGATTGAAACATAAATAAATAAGCATCAGCTAACAACACAAAATTTAACATTTTCAAATTTTTACTTTAACAATAAAACTATATTGTCTTACAATTAATACAAAATATATCTATATATAAATTAAAACAATGAATTAAAAAGTATCCTGAACACTCAGTATGAAAAACTGAAATATTTAATATACAATATTGTAACGTAAATTCATTGTTTGTAGCTGGAAATTAGAACATTTTAGGAAGCAACATGTCAATTTGTATGTGTACTTTTATTTTTGAATCTCCAGGTAAAAAATGAAGCAAAATCTAATCTAGTTTTGTTACTTTTGTGAATTTATTTGAAATTGAAACAAATTAAAAATGTTTCTGATTCATATTTCTTGATTTGGCACAATGGAAATTAAAGTCTTAAGAATGAAAAATGTATAATACTATAATATTCAATCATTTTAGTACTTTAAATAATAATTTTTTTATATAATTATCTTAAAATATAGACTTAATGATGTCTAATTTTTTCCTCCCTTTCACGGATTTAAATGTCTCATCTGGTTAGTTTTTGATCGAGTAAATAAAAATTACTTTAACATAAACTTTCACATTTTGACATGCCGACGCCTATGACAACACTGGATTAATAACACCTAAGTCTTGATTTACGGCAATGCCAGGCTTCGACAAAAATTACAGTGCTTGAACACAAGAGTTTTTTCACAAAATCCTCCAGTTTTCCTGTCTCCTTCTCTCTCTCTCTCTCTCTCTCTCTCTCTCTCTCTCTCTCTCTCTCTCTCTCTCTCTCTCTCACACACACACACAAACACACACACACACACACACACACACACAGAAATCAGGACTGATAAGCTACATGTGGATTAATACAAGTTGTAATATAACTTGTTCCTAAACCATTGTAAAATAAATAAAGTTTGTATTTAATCAATAATTACATTAAAGCTTAAAACTAAACATAACAAATAAAATTAAAAAATAAATTACTTTCTTAAATGATATCACAATATTTATTTTCACATACTAAATGGCAGATAAAATGGAAATTTAACTTACAGTGAAACCTGTAACTACATCCAATGTTTGTTCAGATTGCATTTGGGCATTATACTGGATTTGGCAGTAAATCTAAGAGGAGATGTAATGAATACTATAAGATAGATTTTCGGACTTTAAAATTATGGCAATGAAAAGTATGATGACATTATTATAGTTTGCAATTAAAAAATATACTGTAGGGTGAAGATGACACAGGGGTATTATAACAAGGGTTTTCTGTATTAATTTTTTGTTTATACAATAAATCAATTCACAAACCAGTAGTCACTATAATATATATGTCAAGTCAACTCGGGACAATATCTAGCAATATCAGTTTAATAACCCTTTTATCATATAGCATAATATAATGTATTTGCTTCCCACTTGTATTTCATCTAAAAATAATATTATTGTCTCAAGATACAAATACATGTATTGCACTAGCTCTTATATATTGGTATAAGAACTAGTGCAATATCATTTTAGAACTCAATGTCCTCTTCAGCAATGATTCAAATGACAGTGTCATGTGACAAAGTGTGCAATAGGAAAAATGGATTCAGGAGACTGGAACAAAGTTTGCATGTAAATATCGATATATATTGCAAGGTAACACCTAGGAATTTCTCGTTTTATTTCTATGTGAAAAATATATTGCTATATTATACAAATGCAAAACCACACATATGTGGTTTTCTGATGTAGCTGACCGCACTGGTTTATTGTACAGACACATACATTACACTCGTGCGTTCTGTATTTATCACATACCCTACCAATATGAATACAAAGCTTTCTTTCTAACTTAATCATGCCAATAAATTCACAATCAGCTTCTTTATATTGATTTTAAATCTGATTGGAAAAACTGATATCTGACTGGAAAAACGTAAAAAAAAAAAAAAAAAAAAAAAAAACTCTGCTAAAATGTAATGAAAAACAACAGATAATTGCTCGTTTAAACCTCATTTGTTAACATTTTAAAACTACTCTCATAAACAAAGATTAAAACTTAAAAAACAAACATTAATTTATCAAAATTTGTTAACATCGTCCGGGATTCTCCCAACTTGACAAAATTCTCCCAAATGAATGATGACGTCACCTAGGAAAAGTTCCAAGACGTAATGTTATTGTTGTTGGAAAAGGGAATTCCCATTAAAGTAGTTCCCGACTACTATGGTGATACGGAATGTTGTATCACACATGTGCGATACAATTTACAAACCTTTATATCACATAGCCAGAAAATGTTATGTATCCCTATAGTAAGATTCAATGTGTATGGATAAAATAAAATATTAAAGGAAATTAGTTAACAGTTAAACCTTGAGTCAATGTCA
This sequence comes from Tegillarca granosa, assembly GCA_029721355.1. Lineage (NCBI taxonomy): Eukaryota > Metazoa > Mollusca > Bivalvia > Arcoida > Arcidae > Tegillarca > Tegillarca granosa. The sequence goes on from CM056605.1 coordinate 38,513,604, forward strand.
CTATTTGTCAGTTGAATTTTTACATTATAAATGGGTTTCTTAATTAATCAATGGATACTTATAACAAAAACTCAAAAGGAAAATAATAAGGCAATAAGTAACATTATCAAGAAAAATTATAGCAAGATTTTAATTCAGTTATGTTCATAAATCAAAAAATTATGTTTAAAAATCAAGAATTCCATGGATTTTAATGTCTCGTCTGGTTAGTTTTTGATCGAGTAGAAAATACAATAACATAAACTTTCACATTTTGACACGCTGCCGCCACCTACGATGTCACCAAAAAAAGTAACTCCTAAGTCTCGCCTTTTGGCAATACCAGGCTCGACAAAAATCATCAAAGTGGAATTTAACTTATTTGAACAATATCACAGGTACACTTTGAAGATTTTATATTTCAGGTACTTTAACTAATATCACAGGAATGTCTTGGATTTTCAATGTCATGTTGAATTTTCCCTATCACAGTTTCGGGCTGACGTAGTAAAAAGGTTCTAGAATCCAAATCATATTTCTTTCTCATGTACAATATAGAAAGAATAAAATCTGGCATGATTTTCTTCTGGAAGCATTCATCCACCAATACATTTATTTCTTGTGCATCTCTGTTGGAATGAAATGAAGATGGCTTTACATGGATCGAAGTTTCAGCAAATGATGCTATGTGATAAAATTTAGAATGACTGTCCTCAAAAGTCATACTACTATCCATGTAATTCATTGTTGAAAATAAAAAGGAGGATGCTACAGAAGGTGGTCGACTTGAATCCATAAAAACTGACGGTACTGTACTATTTGCCTGACCATGATTTATACGCACTGATGATGTCCCTGAGTGTCGACTATCAACTGAAGTATCTAACGGTTTCTGTTTTTCTATGTTTACGGATGATGGACGGTTTCCAATCGATCCTTGAGAAAATGGTTTCTGTCTTTCAATATTTACAGATGACGGTCGTTGAATACTTTGATCAGATATATTAAATTTTCTTGAACTCCCACTTTGTTCTGTATATGTTTTAACTAATTTTCCTCTTGAAGATGAAAAGTTCATTTTACTCCCATATATAGGAGTATTGCTCTTGTTTACTGGTGTTGATCTAGAGATATTACCCTTCATTAAAGGAGTACCTCTTGGAGTTTGACTTCTATTAGGAATTGGAGAAATGAAGTCCCTGGTGGTGTTTTTCTTCTTGTCATGTTGTACAGGAGAACCCCTAGGAGTACTTTCATTTTCAGACAGTTCAGATGTTGATACAAGACTTTCATGGATAACCAGTTCTGGATACTCATCTAATGATGACAGTAAGCTGTTTTCATCAAAGCTTTCTATTTCAATAAAATATACATATGTGTATAATTATATATATAAATTTAAAGACAATAATAACATGGGAAATTAAGTATGAATTTAACACCTTTTCACACAAAAGAAGAGGCCTCGGAGGCCAAGTGGTCTAAAGCACAAGCTATGCTTGTTGAAGAATGATGATTTTCTCAAGGTACTCTTGTTTTCTCAACTATTCTCAAAATGAATGAAAGATTCTTGACTGGGTTGTAAAATCACCTTTCCTCCTCTCATCCTTCACAAAAAAATTTACACAAAATTACATGAAAGTTGTATCTGACATAAAACAAATCTATACATAAATTTTCAACCAAAAATCAAGCTGAGAGATAGATAATTTTACTGTAAGTTTTACGAAAAAACATTTTTTATTTTGATAATAGAATTTATCCTCTACAGTACCCCAATTACCTATCACAGTAAAGCAGACTGCATACAAGGTTGATAGCTTAAACAGAGAGCAACAAATCTCCTGTCTACTAACCATTATGTGACATTTCAGCATCTATATCTATAATTAATCCTCTATATAACAACTGTTCTGCTATGGCAACACACTTCTCTCTTCTATTAGAGGCATTTCTTACTTGGTTTTCTCTGTCTACAAATATGACGTAGAAATTTACCGTTTTTTAGGGGTAAACCAAGCAACTTTGTTTTACAACCAGTAACATGTAACTGAAAATTCTTGATATAATCATAAGTTTCTATTTTACTTGAAATATCTGGTATTCCTAAAATTTTAGCTTGATCTCAATAATGTAGAAGTTTTTGACAAAAAAAATTTTAAAAAAATGCTATTTTACATTAACACAGGCAGCGAATAGATTTAGCAAAAACAGTTGTGTAAACACGACAAATCTCAAAACATTTAATCATATTTCTATTGACCTGAATTATGGGTTTTTTTAATTTATTTATCATTTATTTTATTTCATTTTATTATTATTATTATTTTTTTTTTTTTTTTGGTGAAGTCTCAGAAAAATCCTCCAAGCAGCATTGAGTTATTGCCTGGACATGAATTTACACATATGGACAGAAAGGCCAATATGCTGATTATAAACTCAGTTTTTGAGGGAATATTTAACAAAAATTACCTGTTTAATTTTGATTTGCCATATGTGCACATTTCAGAAATAAACAAATAGATTGTTAGAAGAATTACTTACCAAACCATACTAGCAAATCTTGATTTTGTACAATCCATTTGACAAGCTGAGCACCACTAAAACATTTACGATACTGCTGAAGGTCATCCCTCATTCTATACATCAGTGTTTGTATCACATCATCAATGCTGTGTATAGTAGTTGTATCACTCTCACAGTACTGTAACATAACAACAGAATATCATTGTACATGCTAAAATAAAGTGATTGACAAATTGGTTTTGCTGCAGTTATTATGAATATTCTTCTGTATCTCCCTATCTCTGTATGTTTGGAATGCTTCTCAGGCAAAATGTTTTGGGATATTTTCATAACCTCATAGACAAGTGTGGTTGTGCATTTTGTTATACTCTTCGTTACAATTCTTCTTCTTCTGCATCTTTCATTTTTTGTCCAGAACAATTATTGAAGATAGCTTGTCAGAAATTTTTAAAACTTCAAATAAATAGTAATACATGCCTTTTTATTAAATATCTTGGACTATTTAAGCCCATTTTTGGTATAACTTGGACCCAAATGCTTTTATTTGAAGGACACAATATTGGCATTCTATAAACAAGTAACACTTGCTTCGTCTTACATGTACAAACCACAACTTGGAAGGAACTGATTTTGATTCAATTGTGCTATAATTAGATAACCTGCATTGAAAAAAAATTGATCTAACTCTCTACCTTAATGAATTTTCATTTTCTAAGTACTATTTCATATAGCATGGTTATAAAAACTATTCACCATGGTTTCCCAAAGCAACACTGTTTCTATGAAATCAAACAAAGCAAAATGACCCCATTACAGTGAAAGATATTTAAATTAATGTATATGAAGACTACCCACAGTATCTTTTGAATATGAACTTTATGGGTTCTTTTTGGTTGAAGTATTAACCAAAGGTACCATAAAACAGTGCTCAAATGGATGCGGTCGTAATACTGGTGGTAAGTATAATAGGTTTTTTAATGGTTAATGAAACATATAATGACTTTATACTTACATAATCTTGTAGACTTTTAAACAAGATAATAAGCTGTGGTGTGGGTGTGGAATGTAGCTGGAGTTTAAACATTACCTCCTCCTGTTAACAAACAAAGTATCATGAACTTTAACATCATAACTAGTACATTAAAATTTACAATATGTTATACAGGTGTTTGCTAGGCTACAAAGCCCAATGCAACCTGTCAATGATTTCTGTAAAATTTTTCATAGTGTACCCTGCCAAAAAGTGGCAGAAGTCTCTTTAAACTTTGATTTCATACTCTCTGGACTTTTAAACCTTTTAAACCCGTCCCAGTCAAGATTATTTCACTTATATCAAGACGTTGCCAGCTATAGGCAAAAGTGCACAAATTTAGCCTGTGCTTTATGCTGATGGCATAATACAACAGGGTTCTTTATTGAACACACAACCTCTAACTAATGGAGTGAGTCTTTCTACTAACTGAGCTACGTCAATGAATTGCAAGGCTTACTTCTGTGATGTATGAGTTACTTCCCTTACATTGCCAAACATGGCATGCAATTATGTACCCTGGCAGGTTTATGAACAGAGTTCCATGTACCCAAGCAAGCTAACCAATTAGTGAAATTTCCTTGAAAGGTGACAAATAGACTGATTGGTCTGGCCCCTGTTTCACAATTATTTACTCAGTTGAGTGTGCACTCAACTCAAATATTTTAATGTTAATTTTTAAGAGATTAAAAGGTTAAAATTGAATATCTAATGATGTATTAAACTGCTGTACCTTGGCTGTACAATTAACATTGCCTCATTAAACCTGAAATTTTTAAAATATGGACCAGAGAAAAATAGGAATATTTAAGTTGAGTGTCCACTCAGATATGAGTGAATGATTGTGAAACTGATGCCTGGTCAACAAATAAGTCTTTCTGCTAATGTTAGATGTTTAATTGTTGAATCTTACTCATGAACATGAGGATGTGGATCTGATTTATAAAATAGATGCTAAAAAAACATGCTTGAAATCTTTCAATTGTTATTTAAATTTAGCTAATTTACTTTATTTGAACATTCATTGTGTGTTTTGTCAATCCTACAGTTTAAATTAATTCTATTTAAGGTTTCCATGTGGATTCTAAAAAAAATTATTCATGTTTGTGTTCATATTAAAAAAAAATAAAAAATAAATAAATAAATAAAAACAAATAAATAAATAAATAAATAATTAAAATGCATATAAAACAAAACTGAATGCAATGCATGTACATTGATTTGACTTTCACACCTTAAACTTTCAAAAAAATTCACTACAAATTATGTTCTACTTAAAAATGATTAGTTTACATTTTAACATGTTCCCTGCCAGTAGGTTCAGACATTGATTATACCACCTAGTTCCATTAACAACTTCAGTCTAATTTATTCTTCATTGCTATTATCAGTTCTAATAAAATCAGGTATAACATTTATTTGCTATCTGGTAAAGGGTTTAGACTGGGACAATTGTTATGTTCTTAATGCATGTAATATAAGTATTATAATAATGGACTTCATAAGAAATAATTTGATATATATGCGTGGAGGTTCCAAATGTTAATCAGGAATAGAAAGAAGTAACTTGGAGAACAGGTCCCAGTTTCACAATCATTCATGAAACTGAGTTTACACTCACTACAAATATTTTCATTTTTCTCTAATCGTTATTTCAATAATTGTAAATTTCATAAGAAAATGTTTTGTTTTGTTCAATAAACGTACACTAAAAAATTGAAATACATGTATAGCATTAGATACTAGTATTCAGTTTAAATGTGTAATGTCTTAAAACCTGACACTGAAATAGTCTCTAATTTGAGTTGAGTGTACACTCAATTAAGTGAATGATTGTGAAACACTGGATTTGCTAATTAAAATTCTGACCGAAATATGAATCGGTTTACTATTAAGATTTTACAACTTGACCGCACAGTTCTCGGGGTTTTTCGTTACGTAAAACATGACTTCTCTTGGCAAACAAAAAGCTAAAAATAAGATTTTCAGCTTTTAAACCATTTCATTTTGCATATAATGTCTCAAATGTATTTAGGCTTGTCTGGTAAACTTTTTAAATAAAATGACAACATACAAATGTCACTTGATAAAAACAGTGCTTTTGTACGAAAAAACACGAAAATTCAGAGGTTTTGTCCCCGTCATTGTAATATCTAAATAGGTAAATGATTCACCATGACTCGGAACATTTAATTGGCAAATGGTCTACTGGGAAAAGGGTGTATGTTTGTTTGGCACTGGGATTATGGATTGTGAGAAGGCTGTCACATATAGGTATTTCCTTTAAGTCCATGACAGAGAAAGTGTTAATGGTTTAATACTCACTGCCTGGGATAAAAGGATAGTACGACCAAGTCCTTGTTTTTGATTATTCATGAACTGTAAAAGGTGCTGAAAAAGAAATCATACTGAAAACAAACTGATGGACAACAACTCTGCTATATATCAATTTACAAAATACAGACTCATAACAATGAGTTCTCCATTATTATTAGATGCAAAATCACCCAACCAACTGCCAACCCCACACCTAACACAAATCCTTTTATATAACTACATGAAATATATGAAAGATAAATCTGAATCTGTTTCATGAATTTTTTAAAACACTTGAATATCAATGCCAAGAAGGGACCTTCAGAAGGTCAAATATTTTAGAGAGTAAGCTTATGAATCCTTTCAATTCTCAGCATTTAGGGGTACAAATCTGGCTTAAGGTTCTGCACTAGTGAAAACACCATGAAGCCACTCCACTCAAACAAGATAGAAATTGTATTTCCTAGCAGAAATTTATCCATATAGAACTTCTTACATGTAAAAATTGTCAGCATCAAGATAATCATCATACTTAAACAGAAAAGATTTCTACGTAAAGCTGTTATTGCTTTGGTGAAATTTTATCAAACTAAATACACAGATATATATTTTTGAATGGAAAAAACTTTATATATATATCTATATATATATATATATATATATATATATATATATATATATATATATATATATCTATATATATATATGTGTATATATATATATATATATATCTATATATATATGTGTATATATATATATATATATATATATATATATATATATATATATATATATATATATATATATATATATATAATTTCTCCAGGATATTGGGTTTCCTCAAACTTCCCTAAACTCACCAACCTGATATAAGTGAAAGAATCTAGACTACTACCTGGCTCAGCAAAACATGAAGATACATTATTTTACCACTATTTTTTTCACTATGTTGCTTTGTTTGGGAGGCATTATGTTTCATTGGTATTTTTTAATTTACAGTTGTATTTGAAGACTTACAGAAAGTGCCTGTATTAACAGCTTGGATCGTTCTTCAATTCTCATTTCACTTTGTTTTAATCTTGCTAGCTCTTCTTCAAAATCCTGAATTAAAAAATCCATTACATAAACAAAGATAATTTTCCAGTAATTCAATTAATACTGATATTCCAACTTATCTAACTTATACCGAGACACAGTCAGCTAAAAAGCGATTTTACGAGTTTTTTTCAGAAACTGACACACAATGTTATATTCTGTCATTAATTACCGTTTTATATCATACCAACAGTATACTGATACTGTATTGTCAAAAAGGTAAGATAGAATTTTAAGGTTTAGTAAATTGCTTGAGAAACAACCACACCTTTTTTCTGAAAATGTATTTTTCATAAATTTCAAGGTTATGAACTATGAACACTTGTGTGGTTCAAGCCACATTGCATGGTCTTTCTTTGAGAACATTATTTATTTGACATTGCTTCAGTCAAGCAAACCACTTTATGTATAGCTTTATGCAGATACATTTGGATTAGACCATGAAATAGGTTGAGTCCCATTCAACATGGAGTCTTGTCTCTACACCATGCAATGTTAATTCACAACTGTAGTGTTGGTGTGATCCTGACCTAAGCCTTAGAAAGAAGGGCAAAATATTTACAATATTTCAACAAATCCATGAAATTATGTGATTTTATGATATGGGCCATGTATTTATAATTACGTCTCTATACTAACTAACATAACTTCATGCAAAAATCAGCATGAAGTCGAAGCAAAATAAAAAAAGAAAAAAGTTATTTACACAATTTGTTCAAAACTCAATTTAAAATAAAACAAGTGCCAGGACTGGTCTACAAACACAGTATTTTTATGATACAAAATTACTATTTTGGGTCCAATTGCATGAGGGCCCCTTCTACATTGAACATTGCCATGGAAACATGAGCATTTTTCTGGTGATTCAAAAGGCTTTTAACTGGAATTACCTGTATGATGTGAATCCATAAAGTACTCACTATGACCCTGCTAAGAAATATATGACCTTTTGCCAGGACTGGTCTACAAACACAGTATTTTTATGATACAAAATTACTATTTTGGGTCCAATTGCATGAGGGACCCTTCTACACTGAACATTGCCATGGAAACATGAGCATTTTAACTGGAATTACCTGTACGATGTGAATCCACAAACATTCCAACAGTCTTCTGTAACAATCTACATACAACCAGTTATGAAAGCTATCTATATAAGATTGTAAAAACTGGGTCAAAGGTCGCAGACAAACTCCTATAGGTGTATTAACGTTCTTGAAAGCTAACAGGACATGAACAGCATCACGGACAAATAAATTAACCTGAAATAATAAAAAGATTATTCTGAAATAACAAGAAATCTCCATGGGGAATAATACCCCACCCCCATCTCATAACTGTAAACCATTGCATTATTTTGAAACATGCCTATCAGTGTTATGGCCCATACATGATTTTCAAGCATGCACTCTCTAGTATGACCCTGCCAAGAAAGATATGACTTTTGTTCAAGGCAATGACATTGGACCATTCAGATTATTCCGAATCCATGAGACAAGTGTGTGTTGTGTTCTTGACCTTTAGGATATAACCTTGCTTTGAGGACATGACACAGCCTTGGGCATTTGAGACCATTTTCAGAAGTTTGATGAAATTCCTGCAAAGCAGCAATAAATTATTAGTCCAGTTCAACAGAACGAGTCCTTTCCACTGCACTTGTGTGAACAATTTTTAAGTCTATTGAACAGATGCAAGCAATAACATTGAATCTAAGTCCTCAAATCATCCAGGTGCTTTATAAATAATTCCCTTTAGATTTAGACACAGACACTTGACTGGAGAAAAAATACTAAAATTTGAATTAAATCAGGCAACTGTACACAAGTTTTGGCAAATTTGATCATTTAAATCCCTTCTAGAAAGATACCATTCGCTTGCACGAAATATAAATTGAAATTGCAGGTTTCAGAATTGATCAAAACATTTCTTACAAACTTTGTCAGTGGGACACCATCTTGAATCTTGAATCTAAGGCAAACAACTTGACAATAGTGACAGTGGTCACTCAGGTGAACTTGCATGAATATTACTCTTGAACAGATTTCTCGCTAATGTGAAAGCATACATATATTCTCTTATTAATGTTAAAGCTTTGATCAATGATATTCGTGCCTTTTTTTAATTACATGTATTCAAAAACTTCATAGCCATTACATAAATAGCCTGATTTCTGCAGAAGTAAACTGTATTGGATGACCATTGGATAATGATGAAGGGAATCAACTTTCAAAATCTGGTTTATGTTTATGATAAATACCCTATATGCCATAATCCTGCTCTGTGCCCTTAAAACTGCCATCAGATGGCGCTGACAAGTATCTGCTGGGCACTGTAAAATCAAGGATTTAGATGTTCCTGAACTATCTGACATTGATTTCTTTGAAGAGGTTTCCATGGTGACAGAATTGTCATGTTCTGCATCATATTCATAACTTTGTACAAATTCATATTCTGAAAAATAAATCTATCCATTTTGAAAAATTTTGCTGAAAATTTCCTATCAGATTTTAACAATTGTTGAGACAAAAAACTTTCACAAAAAAAAAAAAAAAAAAAAAAAAAAAAAAAGTCAAAAAAATCTGATAGTAACAAACTGTTGTGATTTTGAATTACATCAGCATGATCAGCAATAGCATAACTTTGTACAAATTCATATTCTGAAAAAAAAAAAAAGTATTGCAAAAAAAAAAAAAATACTCAAACATAACAACAATCAAACACAATTAAAATGGTCAATTAAAACTAAAACTGATTATATTGGCAAAGTAAATATTTTTGTATTCCAGTTGACCATAAGTGAGTTGTTTTAGACTGCGTAAAAAAAGATATGTTAAAATTTTCCAACTAAGTTTTTCTTGTCAAAATAACCAAAATTTAGCACACTTTACCATTGTTATCTGCTTCTTCTGATGGGGTACTGACAGTTATTCGCCTTTTCTCTCGTGGTAGTTTGTCATGCTGCACCTCAAAACTTTGTTTTAGTTTCTTGTGATACATATCTAAATACTCGGTCAATATATACACATTGTTCATCCTCGTGCACATCTAAAAATACAAAATTTGAAATACTGAAGAATCATTAATATTTGCCGCATTAAAATTTTATGGATTTACTATTTAGAAAAGAAAATTGTTGAGAGAAAATTCCGTGGAACTGAGTTTTGTAAAGACAAATCCCATTTAGGGCCTTAGTAATTGAAGATTTACTTTTACACAAATGTTGTGATTAAATTAACCATGAAAACAGCAAAATTTTATACCACATGAAGATTTGTTTTTAAAGTATACATACAGGCCTTAAAATATAAATAAGTGTGTTAGATTTATTTTCTCATTTATCAAATTCAAAAGAAAATAGATTTTCTTTTTTTGGGACCTTATTCCATCATACAGGATTAGCAAAACGCTCTTGGCATTTTTACTCGCTCAAGCAAGGTCATATTGAGAATTTGATATAAGCATCTGTGGTTACCATAAAATAACTCCACACAGATTAAAACACTTTCCATGGTGATTTTACATCTTAGAAACCAGGCATATACCATATGATGTAATATGCCACCAAGAATATCATTTCTGGTGTAAACATGTACATTTTCTAAATGTAAAATGAAATAGCAGAACTTTTTTTCCTCTCTAAGGTATTATTTTATGATAATCAGGGGTGTGCATAGTGATTTTTGGTTCTGGCTTGGCTCAAATAAGTACAAAATACCAATCATTTATACATTTAATTGGGTATGCAATGACAACTACATACTTCACTGTCACAAAAAGAGAGATTTTGATGGCAAATGTACTAGTGTGTCATCTGTTAAAATTTGTAAAATGCAGTAAACAAAATCTGACTGACTTCCCATCTCTGCTAAGTAACCAAATTACCACTAAAGTAGCTCAGTTGGTAGAGTGTTCCCTTTGTATGTGGGATGGTGGGGGGGGGGGGGGGGGGGGGGGGGTCTGGGTTCAAAACTCAGCTGGGTCTGACCAAGACTTGAAAATTGGTAGTGACTGCTGAGCTAAAAACTGATGCCCCATATCATGACAGACATGGCATGCTAACTAAACCTTCCTGCACATTGCCCTTAGCACACTGCAAAGGTCAAAATTTCTGCCAACTCACCTATAGCTGGTGATGTCTTGATATAAGTGAAATATTCTTGATCGGGAGGTAAAACCCCATTAAATAAATAAATAAATAAATAAATAATTTATAATTTTACCTGTTTAGTGATTGGCTCGTGTCTATCACAAAGTAAGTCCGTCTTCAGATTGACATAATGGAAACAGTCTTTGGTATCAGCCAAGTCATGTCGACAACCCCATATTAACTTACTTTTACTCTGGACTTCTAGATGCTCTAGTAACTACAAATAAAAAGAAATCAACAGATCATCACTGTTAAATCTCTTGTTATCAATTCATGATATACTTAATTATGAAGTTCGTAATTACAGCTACCAACTTAGCTCTATGAGCGTGAAATGAAACATTAACAAGTAAGAACTGTGGGAATAACAGCGAAGCTCACCTGGACATCTTGGACTACTGATTCAAAGCACTGTTAGCTTAACAGGTTGATTAAAGAAATTTTTATCTTGTAATTTTTTAAAGAACTAAAGCATTATAAGTATCTTTGGTGGTATTGGTATCATAGAGTTTTATACCCAAGTCAAGATTCTTTCACTTATATTGAGGCGGTCAGTTTAGAGATGATGGAAGAAAATGGAGTGCCCAAGAGAAAATCACCAACCTTTGGCAAGAGAACTGACAAAATTTTTAAAACAAGGTTCTGTCTTTATTGCGATTCAAACCAAAGCAGTAAGTGGCACTGTGATCTGTAATTGCAGAGGAACTTTGTTATAGTCTATATATACAAGAGGCTCGTCCCAGACAATGTATATATGCTTTCGCTTTGGCGAGCAAGACAATCAAAAGTTAGTACTCATGCAAGCACATGCGAGCAGCCACTGCCACTATCATAAGGTTGTTTGTCTTAGATTCAAGATGGCATCCCACAGACAAAGTTGATGAGAAATGTTTGTAATAAATTCTGAAAACAACCTGCATTTCAATTTATATTTTAGTGTCTTTCTAGAAGGAATTAGTTAAAACTTATCAAAGCCCGATTTAATTTATACTTTGGCATTTTTCTCCAGTAAAGTGTTCTTGTACAAATCCAAGGCAGATTATTTTAATGATAGAATTAGTTAAAACTTGTGTACAGATGTTCGATTTAATTTATATTTTGGCATTTTTCTCCTGTCAAGTGTTAATGTCCAAATATAAGGGAGTTTATTGTTAGAGCACCTGAATGATTATGATAACTTAGAATCTTTGTTTTTGTTTAAACCTGTTCAATAGACATGAAAACTGTACACACAAGCTCAGTGAAAAACAACCATCTCTTGAACAAGCCTCAGACTTACTGACCTGCACACCAATTAGTTTCTTAGCTACTGACTTTGTCATGCCACAGAGATCTATACAAAGAATATTGTCTGCATAGAGGGTTAAAGTGTTACACAACCCCTAGAAATAGAAAAAGAATTATATTTTAGATTTTTTATTCAAAAAATCAAAATGAAAATCACAGTGTACAATAAACAAGGTCATACTGACATACAAAGATTACAATTAACAAGGTCAAAGTCACCTACAAAGATTAAATTTAACAAGGTTACAGTGACATACAAAGATTACAATTAACAAGGTTACAGTGACCAACAAAGATTACAATTAACAAGGTCACAATGACATACAAAGATTACAACTAACAAGGTCACAGTGACCTTTCAAGATTACAATTAACAAGGTCACTGTGACCTAAAAAGCTTAAAATTAACAGCAATCCTGTAAAGTCCACAATTTACAGGTTCACATAAAATCACAAAGCTCATAATTAATAAGGGCACAGTGACCTATCACATTTAAATTCAGGAGGGCATAGTCACTTTTAAAATTTACAAGGTCACAGTGACCTACAAAGTTTAAAGATGCTCATCTAAATGGGTTAGTAAAACACAATGTCAATAATTCATCAAATGCATTGTTAATGATTCAAACTGAAAACTCAAATGTCTAAATAACTCAAGATCAAATTTGAAGTGTGATTTACTTCTAGTTACTAAATTTTCATTGTATCTAAATTTAAGGGGAAAAAAATTAAATGTGTTAGGCAAAGATGAGGTGAATTTAAATGTTTTTCAATAAAAAGGTTAACAAATTTGATATTTACAAATGAAGATAAGGTGTGTTTAAATTTGTTATTTATTCAGCAATTTTTCTTATTTTTAGTGCAAGGGAATGTGACTGGAATAAATATATAATGAAAAATTTGAATAGAAAGTACAGGACATTACACTGGGTAGAACAAGGCCCAGTGTCACAATCATTCACTCGATTGAGTGTACACTCAACTCAAATTAGGGAATATTTCAATATCAATTTTTGTCATTACACAGTTAAAATTGAATACCTATTGCTATATTTAAATTGTTTAGTGTAGGTTTGTTGAACAAAACAAAACATAGTCCTATAAATCTTAAAAGTTTTTAAAATATTGATGAGAGATAAAAATTGAAATATTTCAGTTGTGTACATTCAATTGAGCAAATGATTGTAAAACTTGGGCCAGTTACACGATAAATCATAGTAACATGAAAATCAATATAAATCAAACTTACATCAAATAAATTCTCATACAAAGTCTGTCTGGATGTCCTGACTACATGGTCAAAGGAAAATTCTATGGAATTATTACTAGATAACGATTCCTCTATATCTTCTGTCTTATGTCGTCTGCTTGATAATGAACAAAATGTTTGACAAAATGTACTTCCCAATCCAACTAATCTCTGAAGTATTACAATTAGGTCAATAACTGACCCAGACACAGGTAATATGGCAGTCATATTTAACTTAAATGTTGGACTTTTGCTGTTGTTCTCTTTAGTTGATTCAGACTCTTTTGATTGGCTAGTATCAGATGATATTGTTCGTACATATAGAGGTAGTCCCTGGGATACCATGGGACTAAGACTGTTACTCATCGTCCTTGTAAAAGCACTGGCCACTGATTTGGTACTAGATTGTACATTACCGGTACTTCCTGTTGAGTTGGTAATTAAACACTCGGATTCTGTTAACGAAATATTAAGAGGTTTTTTATCCATCAATGCCACTTCTGATAGTTGTGGAAAACTGAAATTTCCGTCTGGTGATTCAGATCTTTCAGATCCGGACTCAACATTTTCTAAATGATCTGTAATTGTGCCACTACCATCAGAAAACTCCCCTGCCAATGAATCTTTATCTTCATCATTTTGTAAATGAGTTTTTTTATTTTGATTATTGCTATTTATATTATTATCTTTCGATAAAACTGGCAGTAAATTTTCTTTACATCCAAATTCCTGTATTTCTGAATCTTTATTTTCAACACTTACATTATCTTTGTCACAAATGTCATTGTTTGTTGCTATGTTTGTGAGATCTGCTTCTTGTGCTGGTATCCTAGCAACATCAGATGAATTCACAGAATGAGGGTCATTCAATTGATTCACATTTAAACCTTGTATCTGATTGATAAATGACCTTGATGGGGTCAAATGATGATCATAACTCTTACTAAGCATGTCAGGAAGTGAGTTACCATGTCTAACGTGAAGATAACAATCACTTTCCTCTTCTTCAAATTCCAACAATGATCTAGTTTCTCCATCAAAATAATTTTTCCTCCCACTATATACTACATGTTTATCAGGGATGACTATTTTTTTAAAACAATTTTCTTTTTGCAATGATGTTTGGTTGTCTTTGTTTGAACTAAATTCTGATGTTTGTTGAATCACATGACTCCCTCCGTTTGATTCTGGAATTGTAGGATATGATTTTAAACCTGTATCTGAATTGACAGACATCTGAAATAAAGGCAAATATACATTAAAACAGTCAAAAAATGTCTAAACAAAACTATACAAATTAGTAAAACAGACTATCTGAATCAAAACATGCCCTAAAACAGACTACTAATCTCTCTCTCTCTCTCTCTCTCTCTCTCTCTCTCTCTTCAGGTACAAACAGTCATACCTACCCCATTTATTGTGTGTACTGGTGTAGACTGATGACTCTCTCTCAATCCAGATACACAAAGTCATAACTACCCTGTCAAGTGTATTTAGTGGAGTATATCCCCCCCCCCTCTCTCTCTCTCTCTCCAGGCACAGACAGTCATAGCTATCCTGTAAAGTGCGTACTGATGTAGACCGATGATTCTCTCTCTCTCTCTCCAGGTATAGACAGTCATACCTACCCTGTTAATTGTGGGTACAGGTGTGGAGTGATATGAAGACATGAGAGAAGAGAAGGCACTATTTACAGATGGCGTTAGTGATGACTCTCTCAATCCAGATACAAAGTCATCCCTACCCTGTTAATTGTGTGTACAGGTGTGGACTGATATGAAGACATGAGAGAAGAGAAGGCACTATTTACAGATGGCGTTAGTGATGACTCTCTCAATCCAGATACACAAAGTCATACCTACCCTGTTAATTGTGTGTACAGGTGTGGACTGATATGAAGACATGAGAGAAGAGAAGGCACTATTTACAGATGGCGTTAGTGATGACTCTCTCAATCCAGATACACAAAGTCATACCTACCCTGTTAATTGTGTGTACAGGTGTGGACTGATATGAAGACATGAGAGAAGAGAAGGCACTATTTACAGATGGCGTTAGTGACTTTGTAGAGATAGATCTGTCCCTCCTACGACTTGATATACTGGATGATACTTGTGATATTGGTCCTACATCATGAACTTCATCTGTATTATACTACAAATACAAAATCTCAATACAGTAAAACCTGTATAACCTACAACCTCTATACAAAGACCACCTGTATATACATTAAAATTTGCTATAGCAACCACTTCTATATATAGATCACCTCTCCATAGCTGTCAAAGGTTTTCAAAGTTATGCATGTGACAAACCTAAAAAGTTTATGAATCCACATGACAGTTAGCGGAACCTAGGGTATCTGCCAGAAAAATGAAAATAATGGTGTAAAATTGTACATATCTCCTCGAGATATCATATTATCTTTGATAAATTTTGAAGAGGGAAGCATAAAAAACCTCTGTTCATTAAAACAATGTATTACTGCCATTTTTCTTTCTTTTCCAAAGAACCTATTTACTTGCATTATGTATTCTTGCTGTCTGTGTTACTTTTTTATGACAGTGATAACTATTTTACACTTTGGTAAAAGGTATGTATTGAGAAATTATTTGTTGATTTGATGAAATTACAGCAGAGATCTGGTGACTGTAACAAGAAAAGGTACAAATCTTCTAACAGATGTGTCAGTAGTCTACCAGTGCATATTTCTTAGTTTTTAATGTGCCGATTTTACAGTATTACCGCAATGACATTTTTGAATATTGAATACTTTCGAAAATTTCAAATTTAGTTTTGTCTCAAATAGTATTGTTAAATACCATAAGAAAATCATTCCTATCATCTTCATTATCAAACAAACACGCAGGGGTTAAAAAATAAATACAAGACTAGCAATGTGCTTTCTTTTAATAGTAGTCAATAGCAGATTATTTGCTGATTTTAATTTTCTACAACTTTTGTTATATATTATCCACCATTGTTTTAGTTATTTTTGTTTGAAATTTTCTTTTATTTAATTTTGACTACTATTTAAATTTTAGGTGTTGTTCATTAGTAACCGATAAGAGGTTGTAATTTGCTAAGAATGATTTTTTTACAGTACTGAATTAATTTCAAAGTCTGTCTGGCAACATCTATATAAAAATAATTTGTCACATCAGTACTGTCCATAACTTGTTTATTTATTTATTTATTTATTTATTTAAATTTTTCAATTTATTTTTTGTGGGAAGGTGGGGTTTTAAGTTTTCATAAAAGACTAGCAAAATGTTTCTTTTGAATAGTTTGTCATTAGAATATTATTATATGTTTTGCATATTACTGTATAGCAGGTTATTTTCGCGATTTGCAAATTTTTATGTATTTTGGCAGTTGTGTTAAAATTGCCAAAATAACAATCATGAAAATTTTTGTATAGTAGTCGACCATGAGTGAACTCATTTAGATCACCAAAATAAATGCGCTAGAATTTTTAACCGACTTATTCTTGTAAAAATCACCAAAATTAAGCCCTGCTAAAAATTAACCTGCTATATAATATCCTTATTTTTAATATATTTTTGGTATACAATTTTTTATTAAATTTTACATTCATTTTTTAAATTTCTTTCCATTAATTAATGTTCAATGAATTAGTTAATTGTTAAGAAAATTTGAACAATATTCCAAAATTTATTTGGCTTATATATATACATGTATATCAGTATATTTACTTTATCAAGTCCAATAGCTGTTACTACCATTTCCTGCATTTGAATCTTTAACACTTTTGTCCAATGAATTTCTTCCTTTAAAAAATATTCTCTCCATATTTGTGCACTGAAAAATCAAATTTCAAAATAAATTCATTCTAGCTGTTGAAGACATTCCTCAAATTATGGAATTCTAAGATTTTATTTTCAATTCTTCACATGTACTTCAAAGCCCTTTTTTTGGTTGCTAGGGGATGAAAAAAATCCTTGTGAAACTAGCTGCAAATCCTGTATTATATCTTATCACAAATAGGTTTTGATTGGCTAAACAAACTCTATAAAAATAACGTTACAAAAAGTAATGGATTGTTATATAATTTTTACCATGCAAACAGTCAACTCTTGTTGCATGTTGCAAAAAAGGTTGCAAAACTTCTGATGTGTGAGATAGAGGAGAAAGAAAAACTTAAAGTAACCAAACACACTGCTGGTATATAAGCCAACCAATCAAATGATTTTTTACTTTGGTGGTATATACTCTGACAAATCAAATTATTCCTTACACTGATGGTATAGAATATAACCAATCAAATCATTACTTACTCAGATGGTATGTAAGCTAACCAATCCATATCAAGTTGGTTCAGTCTGTAGCCCAATGCCAGCATCAATCTATTAATTTGCATATATCTCTGAAACAGAAAATAACACATGGAAGTTACTGAGAAAATGAATTCACAATTATCTCCCCTTTGCTAACAAAAAGATGAGAAAGTGGTTATTAAAAAAATAAAACTTTATCTTTAAAATATCAAAGGATAAAAATAGTTTTTACAATGCCATTATTTATTGGAAAAAAAAAAACAACTTCAAATTACCCTGCATTTAAAAAAAATCTTTGTTGTTGTATTTTGTAATTTTCTCTTCAAAATCTAACATATTTCAGTCAATGTGTCCTCCTAAGGGTTTCTGTAAGCAGATTTCACTGCATATACATTTGTATATTGATATATGTAATATGTTTATTTAAGACAGAACTTACTGGTTTTTCCTGCCTGTTTTGACAAAGTTTGAGTACATCATCCATCAGTAAACTATACAGTGCTTGAGAAGCTATCTCTACTATGTTAAAAAACCTAAAAAATAAATTTTCATTAAAAAAAATCAATAAATAAAAATATGGTAAAACCTGCATAGAAAGATTACCTATTGGGACTTTATAGTCAGTTGGTCTTTATATAGAGAGGACTGTTTTGTTAAATATGAAGCAAACAGACCCCCAAAACAGTGGTCTTTATGGGCAGGGCTCAGTGGAAAGGCATCTGCCTTGAGAGCTGGAGGTCATGGGTTCAAACACCAGCCAGGTTATACATAAGACTTTTAAATTTGAGATATTTCTTTCTGTTAAGAGGATAGAGTATTGATTGGTTCACCCAGTTCCAGGATAATTTATTTCAAAACTATTCATTATAAAAACTAAAAAGTGGTCTTTATCATATACTTCTTTGGCTTAAACTATTTCTCATATATGAAATTTGAAAAATTTCTCCACAATAAAGTATTGGTTTATTTCATCATAATTTGGCCACAGTTTATCAATCATTCCTTAACTAAGATTTTCCTTTACTCAAATTCACACAAATTTGAAACCTTAATAATTTTGTTAATTTTAAAAATATGAAAAAAATTTAAGGCATCATTTTGAAGATTACTTCAAGCTTATAAAATTTAGATTATGTTTTGTCATCAAAAATGTTAATCTTTAGTTCCATAAAAGATTGCCAACAATTGCCAAATTTACGTTAAGGAAAATCTTTGTTCAGAAATGACTGTGAAATTGGGCCAGTTACTTGAACATTTTTCATGATTGGTAAAATCAATGATTCTGAACAAACATGAGGCGACAACAATAGTACACGAATGCAATTAACATTTAAATAAAATTCAAACTTACTTTTCAAATGTAGTCTGATAATTCATTTTATAATCTAAAACTTCATCCCTAACTTTACCAATCATCATATTCATCTGTTAATAAATAAATAAATAAATAAATAAATAAATAAATAAATAAATGAACAAGCAAGTAAATGAATGAATTTAAAAAAAATAAAATAAAATAAATAAGAATAAATGATTGAATGAATGAGTAAATGAATGAATGAATGAATGAGTAAATGAATGAATGAATGAATGAATGAATGAATGAACAAGTGAATGAATGAATTTTTTTAAAAATAACATTTATAATCAGTTTTAGTTCAGTTTAAGTATCTCCTAAGCCTTATTGGCTCATTAAGATGAGGCTTTTTTCAGTTTCAATGGTTAAAATTGACTAAGAGTACAATAATTCCCCTTAAAAAGGAAGTTGTACCTCATTGGTTTAATTATCCCCTACATAGGGGTCTCATTGATCGAGTTGTCTAGAGACATGTTTACAGATGGATCAAAGTATCTCTCACTGTCTAGGTCTGAATCATTATCTAGTGTGAGAAATTTTATTGATTCTTTTCCCAAAGGTAGATGGTTTTTCTCTGAAACTCCAGTTTCCTCCACCATTGAAAGCCGACCTCAAGAGAAGAAGTTCGTAGGTTTGAACCCTGGCCAGGTCATACATAAGACTTTAAAATTTAAGATATTGCTTGCTTGCTTGGAGCATTAGTGAGTGAGACAAAGTATTGACTGGTTGTATGGACTGGTTGTATTGACTGGTTGTATTGACTGGTTGTATTGACTGGTTGTATTGACTGGTTGTATTGACTGGTTCACCTGGTGCTAGGACAACGGACTGGGGGGAGTGGTATGCTTGTCTGTGGCATACTGACTCGGTTAGCTAGCACCTTAACAAAAAGCCATCCTAAGTGTGCAATAGTACATGATAGGCCATAATACACACTTGCAAATTACAAGCATACATGAACTTGAGTTGAGTTGAGTAATGGTGTTTAACGTCCCAGTCAAGAATATTTCACTTACATCGAGACATTGCTAGCTATAGGTGAAAGTACAGAATTTTGCCTATGTGTTGCGCTGATGCATTACACAGCAGGGTTCTTTATCGTGCCAGGCCAACCTCGTTTATTTTAAGTTCCCATCCCAAAAAACGATGACTTTCATTTTGTAATGCCTAGTGCTTGGCGATAGAACTTGTTCTTAGAGTAATTCATAATTTTATAACCTTGCTCTTGTTGCAAATACCAGTGACTAAAAAATTGCTAATGGGATGTTTAACAACATTACAACAACAACAACGACAACAACAACAACAACAACAACAGCAACACAACAACAAAATTCACACATCTTGATCATAGCTGAAAACACATTTTATTTACTTCATCTGATTTTTGGCTTCTCAGTGTCTTTTTATTGATGCCCAAAGTCAGACAGTGGCCATATGAAATTGAATATCTTGTTCAGGGATATACTAAACAGCCAAGCTTTGAACGTAAACCATTGAGATGTAAATCTGTAGCATCAACCACTCAACTGCACATCTCTGTATAATTTTTTTCCTTTCAAACGGATAACTTACCAATGTAGGATTGAGTTCTGTGTCCGTCTGCTTCATTTCTGACATAACAACCATCTTATGTTCTGTGTAACATGTTGGAAATATTGTCTGAAAATGAATATCATAACATATACATAAGTGTTTACTAATAATTTGAATTACCATAAAAAATTATAAATTAAATATCCCAAAACATGTTTAAATCAAGAGTAAATAAGAACTTGAAGGATGTCCACATCATATAAGACTGTAGTTGCTATAAAACTTATTTTGGACCATTAGTGACAGTTTTGTTGAAGCCATGATACAAATAAGGTCTGATCCCATTTTCACAATCTTTTCGGAAGAAGTAATAGATGTTTCAATAAGAACCATAAAGTGTTTTAAAAAGAACCAAAACAGTGTTTTGAAGTACAAGAAGGTGTTTTGAAAAGTACCAGAAGATGTTTCAATAAGTACTAGATGTTTTAATAAGTACCAAAATTTGTTTCAATAAGACATAGTTTTTTTTTTTTTTTTTTTTTTTTTTGTTATACAACATGTTTCAATAAAAACTTGGTGTTTCAATAAGAACAGAAAGTTTTCAATATGGATCAGAAGGTGTTTATATACCTGTATTTGTATGAGCAGATAATCCTTCAAAACATCAGACTTTTCTATTTCTATGTATGACCGTGCCTGTAATGTCTTACTTATCAGTTCAATCAAAGATTCTGTAATACAAAAAAACAAACATTACAATATGTCATTACAGTCAGGTATGGAATGGTGGAGAAAACCAGAGTGACCTGTAATGTCTTACTAATCTGGTCAATCAAAGATTCTGTAATACAAAAAAAAAAACATTACAGTATGTCATTACAGTCAGGTCTAGAATGGTGGAGAAAACCAGAGTAACCTGTAATGTCTTACTAATCAGGTCAATCAAAGATTCTGTAATACAAATAAACAAACATTACAGTTCGTCATTAGCAGTCAGGTCTGGAATGGTGGAGAAAACCAGAGTGACCTGTAATGTCTTACTAATCAGGTCAATCAAAGATTCTGTAATACAAATAAACAAACATTACAGTTCGTCATTGCAGTCAGGTCTTGAATGGTGGAGAAAACCAGAGTAACCTGTAATGTCTTACTAATCAGGTCAATCAAAGATTCTGTAATACAAATAAACAAACATTACAGTATGTCATTACAGTCAGGTCTGGAATGGTGGAGAAAACCAGAGTGACCTGTTATGTCTTACTAATCAGGTCAATCAAAGATTCTGTAATACAAATAAACAAACATTACAGTTCGTCATTGCAGTCAGGTCTTGAATGGTGGAGAAAACCAGAGTGACCTGTAATGTCTTACTAATCAGGTCAATCAAAGATTCTGTAATACAAATAAACAAACATTACAGTATGTCATTACAGTCAGGTCTGGAATGGTGGAGAAAACCAGAGTGACCTGTTATGTCTTACTAATCAGGTCAATCAAAGATTCTGTAATACAAATAAACAAACATTACAGTTACGTCATTACAGTCAGGTCTGGAATGGTGGAGAAAACCAGAGTGACCTGTAATGTCTTACTAATCAGGTCAATCAAAGATTCTGTAATACAAATTAACAATTGTTACAGTACGTCATTACAGTCAGGTCTGGAATGGTGGAGAAAACCAGAGTGACCTGTAATGTCTAACTAATCAGGTAAATCAAAGATTTTGTAATACAAATAAACAATTGTTACAGTACGTCATTACAGTCAGGTCTGGAATGGTGGAGAAAACCAGATATCATCTTCTGACACTGCTGTGAAGGTAAATACCAAGCCATGTGTTATGTCAATTTTTATCATTATTGTTTAAAAATTATTTTCATTCATTTTAAAATCTTGTTTTTACATAAAGCTTGGAAGTCATACTTGGTCACAAGACATGAGTAAAGCTAAGTAATAGTGTTCTAGATTCACACTTATTTTTTTTTCTAAATTTGAGATGATCAATTCTAGGAATGAAGAATGAACCATGAGTGCTAAGAGAAAACCACCAATTTTAGCAAAAAATAAAAATAAAACTTGAACAAATAATCTGTCTAATGTCTCTTAATTTTCTGACATGATATGACTCAGATTATGTTCTTTAGTTCAACAGATCAAAAAAATTGCAAAAATAAAGTGCTCGCGAACAAGGAGATTTACAGTAAATAAAACACATAGTCTCAGTTGCATTATGTCAGTAAAATAGCCTAAAAATTCTGAATTTACCAATTCCATCAGAGGGTCTGTTAGCAGGAAATACACTTTTCATTTTACAAAGCGTTGATGATGCTCTTGACTCCAGAGTTTCAATACTCTCTTTAAATATCTCATGCTAAAACAAAAGTATTTAACACATGACTATAAAATTATATTAAAAAATAATTATCATATCTCCGACAGTTTTCTTTCAAAAAGTTTACATTAAATTCATGTATAATCATATAAAAATGACACATGCACGGCGCAACTATACAGAACTTTACAATATATATGTGTGTGTGTGTGTGTGTGTGTGTTATACAAAAATATTTAAGTAAGAAAAAGCTGTTTTTGTAGATTTTAAGCAGGCATTTGATACTGTTAATAGGAATAATATGTTTCAAGTATTAAAACATAGAGGTGTGGGGGGTAACTTGTACAGGGTAATTTAAAATATGTATAAAAATGTTAGTTGTTGTATTAGAAGTGGGTCTTTGTATTCTGAGTATTTCGATGTATCTCTTGGTTTGAAACAAGGTTGTTTTTTAAGTCCAATTTAATTTTCGATGTATATAAATGAGTTATATGAAATGATGGCAAAAGATGGAAAGAGGAGTATACATATGATCCCTGATGTAACAGAAATATTTATGTTGTTGTTTGCAGATGATATTGTAATGTTTGCAGAAACTGTTTTTGGTCTACAGAGTCAATTAGATACTCTTAAAATATATTGCAAGGAATACAAGCTAGATGTAAATCTCGAGAAAACGAATATTGTTGTTTTCAAAAAAGGTGGAAAATTGTCTAAACATGAGGTATGGTATTATGATGGAATGCGACTTAACACAGTGAATTGTTACACTTACTTGGGTATTACTTTTTCAAATTTTCATTATATGAAATGGTTGCACCTTTAGCCAAAAAGGGTAAAAAAGCTGTATCAATTTTATTAAAATCACTGTACAAACTAGGGAATCTACCATCAGATGTTTTTTTTTTTCAGAATTTTTGATACAAAGATATATCCAATATTAATGTATGGGTCAGAGATATGGGGTTTTCAAAAATATGATGTGTTAGAACATATACAATATTATACATGTAAAGGGTTTTTAACAGTTAATTTAAATGTTAGTAATATTACTGTACTCTCTGAATGTGGGAGATTAAATTTATATATATTTACTGCCAAACGGGTACTTATGTTTTGGTTTAAAATTTTATGTTTAAGTAATGAGAGGTATGTTAAGAAAGCTTATAATGTGTTATACTTTTTAGATAGTAATGGGAAAGAAAACTGGGTTTCAAAAGTCAGAATTTTGTTGTGTACCACTGGTTTTGGAGAAGTTTGGTTGTATCAGGGGACTAATAATATAAATTTATTTTTAATATTATTTGTAGGAAAGAATGAAAGATTTATATTTACAACAATGGCACAGTAATATAAATAGTAAACCAAAGTTAAGAACATACAAGGATTTTAAAACTGTATTAGAACTAGAAGTTTATATTGATGCAATACAAATTAATAAATTTAGACATGCATTAGCACTTTTTAGAGTACCGGTAGGTTCGTCTAATTTGGCTATTGAAACGGGCAGGCATAGGGGTATAAAAAGGGAGGATAGATCATGAAGGTTTTGTCATTTAAAATGTATAGAAGACGAATACCATTTTGTACTTATTTGCAATGCGTACAAAAATATATGACATAGATATATTCCTTTAAAATGTTTCAAAAATCCAACTTATCAGAAATTTATCATTCTTATGTCTTCAAAAAATATTACTGTTGTAAAAAATTTAAGCATGTATATATATCATGCAATGAGAGAAAGATATACAAATACTGTCATTTAGAAATCTGTATTTAGTGTGAAAATAAGATGTATATTCATATTTTGTCATTTATACCGCCATTGATTGTAACTTATTGTGATATGGGTCTGAGGCCTTTAGTCAATAAACATATATAATACTAAACATTTACAACCCTACTATTGTTTTTGTCATAAGTTATGTGATTTTGTAAAGAAAACAATTACAGGGAAGAGACTAAGTAGATTATTTATGCATTAGGTATAACTATGCATTAATTTCAATATGTACAAAGTATGTCTATATTTTTTCATATCAAGAGATATCCCCAACAGCTGAAATTATTTAAATTACTTCCCGATTGATAGTAAATTCTGTCAGTTCCACCATCTGTATTATAACAATTTCAGCCAATTTACAAATGTACTTCTAACCATCTAACAGATGTTCTTTGACAAAATGGCTGACTCTGTATCTTTGAAAAGGGTTAACATGAAAACCAACCAGAATAAGTTTTGCCACTTACAAAAAACAGAAAATTTGACTGGTCAAACCATTTATGTAATGAATACTTTGTACATTCAGTATTTAAACTGTGTTTGGTCTTTTTAAAAATTGTATAAACTAGGAAGAACTAGATAACAGGAGAAATTTGAAGATTCAAAATTGGAGTAATTTGCTGTCATATCAAAAGTGTCAGGCCATTTTATATATACAGTAGTTCTGATTTCATTGCCACCATTTCTTAAGTTAAATTTTGGCATTTTAAAGAGGCTGGGAAAAAAATAGGAAATTTTTTTATAAGAAAGAAAAGAATTAGACTTTAGGACTTCAAATACTTCCAAAAATATGATATGTAAGGTGGTAAAGTTATAAGGGGCATTACACCAAGGTTATACTGTACAACTTTTCTGACCAATGAGAAGGAAGATACTGTGTACTTTGCTTCTGACCAATGAGAAAGAAGATACTGTACTTTGCTTCTGACCAATGAGAAGGAAGATACTATAAGTCTTTTCTGACCAATGAGAAGGAAGATACTGTACCACTTTTCTCACCAATTGGAAGAAAGATAATGCACCTTGTTTCTGACCAATAAGAAGATACTATATGTATTTTCTGACCAATGAGAAGGAAGATACTGTACCTCTTTTCTGACCAATGAGAAGGAAGATAATAAATCCAGTATGCTAGAGAGTACAGCATAGGTATGCTGTATAAACCAAACTGTAGGATCAAAATGGTGGGACAGGTAATGAAGATACACAATCTTTCTATACAATTCACCCTGAAAATTGAAAAAAAAAGTCATTTTAAAAACAATCAATACTCATCAAGCTTTTATTTATAAAACATAGCTTTAACAAGGTTGAAAATTGACCAATATGTATACCTGTATATTCAAGACCCTCTATTAGACTCTTGACTTTTAGGGGTCAAATTACCTTTTTTTTCCATTTTTTTCAGGGGGGGGGGGGGGTTCTAAAAGAGTCAACTGATATAAACAGTAAAATTAATTCTAAAGGATCTTATGGAAGCGCTTATACCCACTACTGATATTTTATGAAAGAGAAATAAAGATTTTGGAACATTAGATTAGTAGAATGTGCCACGACAAATTAATCGTAACCTTTTATCTTAACAGTTACGACAAAGTTATCAATATGGCACAAAGTGCCTTTGTTGTTACTTTGTTAGAGAGATGAAGGGAAACCTGTGACCGAGGTGATCTAAAGTATTGCTTACAGATATATCAAACCTTTTCCTTTCCAGGTTCAAATTCAATTCAGGTGGATCCTAGGTGTGATAAAGTCTGTCAGTTTGTTTAAGGTCGGTGGATATCCCAAGGTACTCCAGATTCCTCCGCCATTCCAGAGGGGGCCTCTGTGGCCGAGTGGTCTAAAGCACGCGCTTACAGATCACAGCGCCTCTCAACACATGGGTTCAAATCCCACTCAGGTGGATCCTAGGTGTGATTAAGTCTGTCAGTTTGTTTAAGGTCCCTAGGTACTCCAGTTTCCTCCACCATCCCAGAGGGGGCCTCGGTGGCCGAGTGGTCTAAATCACATGCTTACAGATCACAGCGCCTCTCACCACCTGGGTTCGAATCCCACTCAGGTATATCCTAGGTGTGATTAATGCTGTCAGTTTGTTTAAGGTCAGTGGTTTTATCTGGGTACTCTGATTTCCTCCACCATCTCAGAACTGACTTCCTTGATATAAGTGAAATAATCTTTATCTTAACCATTAAACACTGTAACTCGACTCCACTCTTTACTGTGGTATGTGAAAATTTTTTTTTGCTGGTTTGACTGCTGACAAAAAAAAAATAGCTGCAAAAATATTTTTTAAAGACATAAAGTGCAATAATGGGGAGCCAGCATCAAAAAGTAAAAGTTACAGTAGAGTCTTTGTTATGAATATCTAGCAGTACTTAATAATATAATGTTAACGATAACACCAATATTATATCCACAGGCTGATTGATTGATTGAACTTGATTTTACGTCCCAGTCAAGAATATTTCACTTATATCGAGATGTAACCAGCTATAGGTAAAGTGTCAGAAATTTATACCTTTGTAGTGTCCTCAGGGCAATGAGCAGGGAGGGTTCATAAGCGAGCAGTGCTATCCATGACAATGGGACATCAGTTTTTAAGGTTTTCTCTGAAGGACCATGTGACTTTGATTTCTAAACTTGACTGCTTTGCAAACGAATTATACAATTACCTCTGATTTTCAAGTTTGGTCAGACCCGACCTCCCATATACGAAATGAGCCCTCTTCTAACTCAACACCATGACTTCCATTTCTAAATTCCATGTGCTTGGCAAAGGAACAACCACTAACTATTTTCAAAACTTGATCAGACCCAGCCAGGGTTCGAACCCATAGAAGGAAACCAAACATCACGAAAACTCTAATTAGTTCATTTAAACAAAAGTAAACTTACAATGCCATATCTTAATCCAAATTCTTTTAACATTCTTTGTGAAGCCGAAGACAATGGAGATAAAGGTCCAGCAGCATGTAAGTCATCGCCATGGCGATATGGTGACTCATATCTACAATTAATAATCAGAAAAGTAATTAATAAAGGTTAAGCAGCTTGAAAGTCATCACCATGGTGACACAGTAACTCAATCTACCACAAACAGCCAGAATTTATTAACAAGAGTCTATAAGCTTGTAAGTCATCACCATGGCGAAACAGTGACTCGTATCAAAAACAAATATTCAGAAAATGTTCAGAAGGTCAAGCAATATATACATCACCATGGTGATATAGTGACTGATACATTTGTCATACATATTATAAATGGTCAGAAAATAATAATGAAATTCTTTTCCAAGATTTAAAACTTAAAATTTATGATTATGAAAACAAGCAATTTATAGAATTTATTGAGTTGCTCAGAAAACTGAGTAATTGTGAAACTGAGGTGATATGCATTTAAGTGTAAGTATATTTGCTTTGCACAACAGTAACAGTAAAGGAACTATAGACATAACTTTTAAAGGTTCAGTGGTTATATAAATATTAAGTGATTCTTGAAATTTTTACTCAATTTTTTAATCCTTAAGAATATTTTAGCTCTTAAAACTTACTACCTGTATGTCCAGTCATTGTAACAGCCAAACAAATAATGTCGCAAGTGTATTGAATTTCATAGAACAAGTGACAACACTGTCATAATTCACGCATAATTAATAATTGATAAATTAAAAGCAGATAAGTTATTCGAATAATAATGTTTTATGCCCCAGTCAAGTTTTTTCACTTATATTAAGGTAGTAAGTTCTGGGATGGTGGAGGAAACCAGAGTACCTGAAGAAAAACCAACGAAATTCTTCAAGCAAACTAACAAATTTTACACATAAGGATTTACCAGTGTGGAGTTTGAACCTATGTGGTGAGAGACACTGTGATGTGTAACCAATGTTTTAGACCACTTGGCCACAAAGGCCTGTACTTGATAAAGAGCATGAAAAATATCTGAAGAAAATGTGAAATAAATACTCATAATAACTTATGTGGCTTACAAATTGTTCTGCCAAGACTTAACAAATTGGTCAGCTGTCTTATACTGTACCTGATAAGTTTTTCCATCAGTGATCTGTAGTCCTGATGTACCGTCTGTAAATGTGTCACATAACTAACCATAGGTGTTGGATACGAACTGTGCCAAAATTTCTTCATTAGCTCAGCTATCTGATTAAACTGGTGTCTATGCCACACATCGTAACCATGGCGGGTCTGAAAAAAAAAAAGAGATTTTAAAAAAAATTAAATGTTTTAACTGTCTATATACACAGATCACAGTGCCTCTCAGAACCACTCAGGACAGGTCCTGGTGAGAAAAAGTTTACTGGTTCACTAGAAGAAGGTCATGGTATTCTCTAGAAACTCTGATTTTCTCCACTATTTCAAAATGATCAACTCAATATCAGAGAGAGAGAGAGAGAGAGAGAGAGAGAGAGAGAGAGAGAGAGAGAGAGAGAGAGAGAGAGAGAGAGAGAGCAAAAATTGCCAAAATTATAACTTGCATTGAAATATCTTTAAAAGATATGTTAGATGGATCAAAAGAACTAACATAATCAAAGCACCGGAGGTGCCGTACGAACAGAGAGCATGGAAACGCAAGAGGCTTTGAAAGTGAGTGTAGGTAGTATTACAATCTGCCTTATCCCATTCCATTCCTATGCGAGCAAGGTTGTAAAACACCATATGGAAGGGGAGTAAGAATTCATGACTGGAAAAGTGTCCATTATATTTTTTGTATTAGTGTTGGCAAATTACCACATTCAGAAGAGTCTGTGCTGAAGCAAGGTCCTTTCACATTCCAAGCATTTCTCCAAGAAAAGACAAAAACGTTCATACGTAACATTTTTAATTAATTACACAAACAGAAAGATGTTTTTATGGTGTCATCAATCGTTATATTTCTCAATAACAACAAAATGGTTCCGGGACATTTCGGCCCATAAAAAAACGGACCATGACAATATCGGCCTATAACAAAATCGGCCCATGAAATAAATGCCTTTATCGAAGATTGCTACTCATTTCGTTTATTTGCATTGTTGTGCATAAACATGTGTTAGTATTATTATGCCTTGAAACATGTAAATTTCAGTAAGTTTATTCAAAGCAATACAAGAATTAATTCAAATTATCATTTCTAATCAAGTCTACCACTAATCTATTAAAACTCAAATAATGGATTATATATATGTCTCATTTTTTTTTAAATGAATAATTTAAAGACAGGAAGGTGTACCTATACATGTACTTTGTTTTAATCTTAAAATTTTTTAAAAAATAGATAATCTTAATTATAATCTTAATTTAATATTTGTATTATTATGATGATTTAATCAGTTAATTACATGTAGTGTGTAAAGAAAAATAACCATAAGAATGAATTGAAAAGAAAGATCCTTTTCTTGTAAATATAATTTGTCTTTAAAAATCCTGATACTTTAGTGTTTTTACATAATTGTAGATTCATACAAGTTACATTCAAACTGTCTTTCTTCTACGCTATCTGCACGAACTAGTTTAGATCGATCAGAATCGACGAGTCTTACAGTCATGAGTAACTCTGACTAAAACATTTGTGAACGGAGTGTGTGCATCATTTATAGGTTGATCTAATATGAAATAAAAAATAATAATTTCTTTTAAAAATAAAATTAAAACCAAGGCATAAGTCATGACAAAGTTGTCCAAATTTAGGTGTATTAAATATTTTGAATATATTTTATTATGGGCCGATATTGTCATAGGCCGATATTGTTATAGGCCGAAATGTCCCGTAGCGCGACAAAACAACTACAAATGATGGTTGCAAAAAACTGTTTATGCCGCGAATCAAGGACAATCGCAAATTTAGGACTGACGACGATATACAAAATACACGCCACCTACCGAGGATTTACCCTAAAGCTTTCCATGTAAACTTCTAGAGTACATCTTGCACAATCGACAGGAACTCGTGAAATCTCTCAGCAATAGCTTTTTCCGGTCAATTTCACAATGCTGCTCTCAAAATCGTGTATATCATTTTTACGCTACGTCGACAAAATTAAAATGTAAACATGTCTAAATCAGATATAGGTCAAATTTTGTTGGGGCTTCGAGGAGGGGATGGGAAGGGAAACGAATGAAAACAAATACATTCCTATAAACATGACATTTGCTATCGTGCATGTAAGACATGATTTCTTTACAGCACTTTCCGCAACCTATACTTTTACTTACACGCTCAAACTTCGGGTAATGTTAAAAAAAATATTGCTTTATTTACTGTGGTTCACTCTTCTCACCAAAACGCATGCTACCAAGAAATGACACGTCATATAATTCATCCAATCAAAAGAGACCGTTTAAATTATGGGATATCTGCGAAAATGTTGCGAAAATAGGTCTTTGTTTACATAAACTGTTCATGTATTCTTCCGCTGCGTCGCATTGTATCCTTTCCACCAAAAGTTTCTCCACAGAATCCATGTATAAATTTTATTTTCAATACCACATACATTCATCATTGTGCGGTAACCCTCAGCACGTACTTATCACCCACAAACTACCGTACTATATTCCACATATATTGCCCAAGGATTTGACATAGCGGTGACATAGCCCGTCCGATTTAAAAAAAAATTGAATTTCTTCACTGACATTAGGAAAAATGTTTCGTTTAACATTTCCCTGTTTTGGGTTTACTTGCCCCCATCTATGAACATCTATGTCACCCTATCCCATTTTAAAGATATCTACGATTTCCTTGCCAAATGCTTGCGACGTATGTGACAATACATCACAGAGATTCCTCTCTGTTCATAAAAAATAGGTCACAACCTTGACCTTGACCTCAATTTAAAGGGTAATTCAAGAGAACATCAATCTGAAAATCCTGTGTCATTACCTTTACAAAAAATGTCATAAAAAGCAATTTAAAGCTATTTCATCAAGTTTTCAAAATTTCTCACAAAAACACATTAATCATACTGTAAAGCATGTTATTTAATTAGGAGTAAGTTTTGGTGATATAAAACAAATCACTCATGGTCGATTCATATACAAAAATTTTCAAGATTTCTATTTAACTACAGCCAAAATAAGCCAATTCACACACTGTGAAAATAACAAGCTATACAGTATTTTAATGAAATGTAGTAACTATAGGCCAAAGATCCTAGAAAATTTAAAAAAAAATAATATCAGAATTTGCCTACATTCATCAGTTCAATTTGTTGAGGATGATTTTTCAGATTTCAGTGTCCAAGTGACCTTGATCTCTGTTGCAATGACCTCAAAAGCAATCCGAACAAGACCAAGTCACAATTTATAAATATACAAAGTTATTTTGAAAAATATCTGCAAATGTTTGTCTTATCATTTGTTAACCACTTCACCCAGCAGTCCATTAACATTCAGTAACCAGCCACCCATTAACATTCAGTAACCAGCAGCCCATTAACATTCAGTAACCAGCAGCCCATTAACATTCAGTAACCAGCTGCCCATTAACGTTCAGTAACCAGCAGCCCATTAACGTTCAGTAACCAGCTGCCAATTAACATTCAGTAACCAGCCACCCATTCACATTCAGTAACCAACCGCCCATTAACGTTCAGTAACCAGCTGACCATTAACATTCAGTAACCAGCCACCCATTAACATTCAGTAACCAGCCGCCCATTAACATTCAGTAACCAGCTGCCCATTAACATTCAGTAACCAGCCACCCATTAACATTCAGTAACCAGCAGCCCATTAACATTCAGTAACCAGCAGCCCATTAACATTCAGTAAACAGCAGCCCATTAACATTCAGTAACCAGCAGCCCATTAACATTCAGTAGCCAGCTGTCCATTTACATTCAGTAACCAGCAGCCCATTAACATTCAGTTACCAGCAGCCCATTAACATTCAGTAACCAGCAGCCCATTAACATTCAGTAACCAGCTGCCCATTAACGTTCAGTAACCAGCAGCCCATTAACGTTCAGTAACCAGCTGCCAATTAACATTCAGTAACCAGCCACCCATTCACATTCAGTAACCAACCGCCCATTAACATTCAGTAACCAGCTGACCATTAACATTCAGTAACCAGCCACCCATTAACATTCAGTAACCAGCCGCCCATTAACATTCAGTAACCAGCCGCCCATTAACATTCAGTAACCAGCCACCCATTAACATTCAGTAACCAGCAGCCCATTAACATTCAGTAACCAGCAGCCCATTAACATTCAATAAACAGCAGCCCATTAATATTCAGTAACCAGCAGCCCATTAACATTCAGTAGCCAGCTGTCCATTTACATTCAGTAACCAGCATCCCATTAACATTCAGTAACCAGCAGCCCATTAACATTCAGTAACCAGCTGTCAATTAACATTCAGTAACCAGCAGCCCATTAACATTCAGTAACCAGCAGCCCATTAACATTCAGTAACCAGCCACCCATTAACATTCAGTAACCAGCCACCCATTAACATTTAGTAACCAGCAGCCAATTAAGATTTCAGTGTCCAAGTGACCTTGATCTCTGTTGCAATGACCTCAAAAGCAATCCGAACAATACCCAGTCACAATTTATAAATATACAAAGTTATTTTGAAAAATATCTGGAAATGTTTGTCTTATCATTTGTGAACCACTTCACCCAGCAGTCCATTAACATTCAGTAACCAGCCACCCATTAACATTCAGTAACCAGCAGCCCATTAACATTCAGTAACCAGCCACCCATTAACATTCAGTAACTAGCTGCCCATTAACGTTCAGTAACCAGCAACCCATTAACGTTCAGTAACCAGCTGCCCATTAACATTCAGTAACCAGCCGCCCATTAACATTCAGTAACCAGCCACCCATTAACATTCAGTAACCAGCAGCCCATTAACATTCAGTAACCAGCAGCCCATTAACATTCAGTAAACAGCAGCCCATTAACATTCAGTAACCAGCAGGCCATTAACATTCAGTAGCCAGCTATCCATTTACATTCAGTAACCAGCATCCCATTAACATTCAGTAACCAGCAGCCCATTAACATTCAGTAACCAGCTGTCCATTAACATTCAGTAACCAGCAGCCCATTAACATTCAGTAACCAGCCACCCATTAACATTCAGTAACCAGCCACCCATTAACATTCAGTAACCAGCCACCCATTAACATTCAGTAACCAGCCATCCATTAACATTCAGAAACCAGCAGCCCATTAACATTCAGTAACCAGCCGCCCATTTACATTCAGTAACCAGCCACCCATTAACATTCAGTAACCAGCCACCCATTAACATTTAGTAACCAGCAGCCCATTAACATTCAGTAACCAGCAGCCAATTAACAATTAGTATTCTAAGGAAAAAGTAAAACTTACAGTAAAATCATGTGGATTGTAAAATGGATTACTATTGTTCTCCAGAGCTGCTAATTGACCGACCAATTCTTCAGCAAGTATCTAAATAATTGAAAAATATATATACATTTAAGCATGATTTTAAAAATTATTGACAATTTTCCTGGGGTTTTCAATTTCACACAATGTGATTAAACACCTTAACATCTGTGGGTAATATAACAAAATCGATTTTAATTACAATTTAAAATTTGAATTTTTATTGAACTTGTAAAAATGTAAAAATTATAATTATATATATATATAAAATGATAATAATAAAAAATAAAAACATATTCTAAAGGCAAAAAAAGTATAACTATTTAACTAACATTCAATTAAAAAATTTAATTTCTATGAAAGTTTTTAAAAAATTGAAACAAAAAAGCGGGGTGAAATAATGGCATTTTACAGCTCAGTCAATATTCTTCCAATAAAATCCAAGGGGTCAGTTTTTGGATATGTTTGCCTCCAAAGCTGTGTTACAAGGCAATGTAAAACATATGTTCAAAAACTCAATTATGAAAATTGATTGGTGGCACATGATCAGAAATTGACCAATCATAACACAAGAAAGATCTAAAAATAAATATATGGAATAGAATTACCTTCTGTGGTGATCTTTTATCATATTTGTCACAGATAAACTGCTCATACTGGTAAAACTTGTCCGTACTTAGTTTAAAAGCTCTGCGCAAAAGTTCATACAGGGTTTCAGCTGGTACTATAGATGTGTCATCCTGCTCCTCAACACCACTGTCATGTAATGAGTATGGTGTATTAGGTCTACTTACTGACAGGATACCAGTATACTGAAATCTACAATCACACAAAGACTTTCAACATTATGGAAATAGGGTAGCTCACCTGCACATCAAGTCCATGTAAAAAAAAAAATTCAACTCTCTTGTGGAAAAGTAGAAAAAACAGAATTTCTTAATTAATTAAAAATTAAAAAGTTTAACATCTCTTGTGCAAACAGGTAAAAGATTAGGACTTTTTCAAAGTTTTTGTCATTTTGTTACGTTTTTTTAACATACCGGTATATTCTGACCAAAAATTATATCAGAGGCATTTGACAACCAATTTTATTTAGCTTTATTAAATGCCCCAGCCTCAGATTCTTTCACTTAATTCCAGAAAGTTGGTGCTTTGGCAAGCCTACTGTCAGGACTTTCTCACACCTGAGGGGGATTCAAACTCAGGCAGTTATAGGCAGAAAGAAGTTATACATGTAACTGCTAAAATACGTCATTTTCATAATGATATAAATAAAGATATCTGATTCTAATAAACTTAACACAAACAAGTGTTATTTGTAACAGAGTGTCATTGCCATAAGCTCTAAAACAAAATCTGAGCCTAAAAATAAATAAATAGATCCCCACCCCCACCCCCCCCCCACCCCCCAAAAAAAAAGAATTAAAAAAAAAGTCCAGTACTCCAATCCCTTATTATACAAATGAAAGCATTAAAAAAAGCTATCTTAGAGAAATACCCCAGCAAAGAGTTAAAACAGAAAAATAATACTCAGAAAAGCAGCAAAAAACTAAGTCGCTAATTTCCTTAAACTATAGAGTTGAAGTTTAAACTACCTGATTCCTTCATCAACTGACAAAGTAGGAGATGGAGAAAGTGCTGATGGTGGCTCTGGAGCTCCGAGAACTGGGAAAGAGGCACACATGAAGGCATATCTAAAAACACGCAACTCCTGAAAATAAAACGCACACACACACATAAAAGGCATATCTAAAAACACGCAACTCCTGAAAATAAAACACACACACACATAAAAGGCATACAGTAGAACTTCGATAACTCAAACTTCGATATCTCGAATACCACGGATAACTCGAAGTCTTTATTTTGTCCCGACCGGTTTTCTATATAAGTTATATTAAAGTAACTTCGATAACTCAAACTTCTATAATTCGAATACCCCCGATAACTCGAAGTAAATATTTGGTCTGTAGTTAAAAAATATATATTTAAATTAACTTTAAAAACTCGAATTTTATTCTAACAATGTGTGACCAAAGACCCATTAATTAAAACAATCAGACAAATCACATATGGGAATTATTAGAGAAGTAAACAGAGTAGTTCTAGTTATCTACCGTATGAATAGGTATCAAATAACGGATTAATATTCAGTACCGTCACGGACAATTAATTTTGATAGGTAGGCTAATCCCTTACTCTTATCTCTAATTACAGAAGTCAAGAAACTTTCGACTTAATTACTCCAAGCTTAATTTAAACGACTAACCCAGTGGTATTCACAACTGCATTAAAATATTAAAGACTTATGGCAATGCTTTGTAATTTTATTTACTGTGTTCGTATTATCTTAAAAATGTAATAAATAAGTATTGCTGATAAACATTACACATATCTAATTTCCGATTCCGTTACACGTTTTGTATACGTATTATGATTATTATTATTATGTTTCGAAAGTAACTATTAGTATTGTTTTTTTCTATTGCGTCTCATTCGAGTTCCGATAACTGTTTACAACATTGAAGATTTCTGTAGTGGAAAACATATACTAGCATTAAGGTGACGTCATCCTTCAATTTCAATAACTCGAAGTCACCACAGAAGTCCCACAGACTTTGAGTTATCGAAGTTCTACTGTATTGAAAACACGCAACTCCTGAAAATAAAACACACACACATAAAAGGCATATCTAAAAACACGCAACTCCTGAAAATAAACATGCACACATGATGGCACATCTAAACGAGTAACTCCTGAAAGTAAAACAGACCACTCAGTCCATTAAACAGATACCAGGCAAATCCGTAAGGCTCTATAAGGAAAAACTTTCTTACTTGAGGTCAAATGGGTTCAAACCTGCCAGTGGTGAGATGCCTTGAGTTTGAAGGCTAAATCTTAAACAACTTGGCCACTGTAGCCCCTTCTTAAATGTGTGCATTTAAAACAGATATCAATATTATACAGTTTATTGACTTTTTATAACATTAATACCAGGTTTTCTTAACCAAAAAGAAAGTTATATTCACCAAAGCCTACTTATGAGTGGGGGTGTGGAGTAATGGTGTTTTACGCCCCAGTCAAGATTCTTTCACTTATTTCGAGGCAGCCAGTTCAGGGATGGTGGAGGAAACTGGAGTGCCCGGAGAAAACCACCGACCTTCGGCAAGCGAACTGACAAACTTTCTCAGGATCTGTCCAGAGTGGGATTCCAACCCAGGCAGTGAGAGGCGCTGTGATCTGTAAGTGCACACTTTAGACCACTCGGCCACCGAGGCCCTGCCTACTTATGAAACAATTTCTTGATTGGGCATTTTTAAAATACCATCCAATGAGAACTGAAGTTTAAAAAAAAATCCCCTACATCTAATTTAGTTCCACTATAAACCCTGTTGGAATGTTATATTACCCTCTTGCTACTTTAAGTGATTATTTTGATTCTGAGAGTGATTTCATATAACATGAGTTCTATCATAGCAAAGTAAAGCCAACCTTAGCCAATTAGAATGAAGAAAACTTATAGTCATATAATATAATACATGTATATTAATTACCTCATCATTGAGTTCAGTAACAGGAACTGAAGGATCTAGTGGGGTCTTCATCATGGCACCTACAATATAAAAAAGTTAACAATATCATTATGAATAACAGTACCATGAAATCATTATTTATCATTATGCATCTAAAAACCCAAATCTTTATGGTGACAGAGATAGGTCAAAATATTTGAAATCATAGTTGTTGAAAAAATTGATAGAAACTGACATAAGAGATCCTGAGTTCAAAAAATCTCCATTGAAAAGTGTCCTTTGGTCAATAATAAAAAAAACCCTGTACATGTTGAATGCAAAAAGCAAAGAATTTCAGGGATATCACAAGTTTTACCATTTTACTTTACTGTGACAATAGGCAAAATAAGTCGAATAATTGAAGTGGCAAAGATATCCAGGGACATCATAACAAAATTTTCCTGTTCTGTGGCAATAAGTGAGGTTGCAAAGATTTTCAAAAGTGTATCAACAACAAGTTTGTGATATAATGTGGCAATAAGTGAGTTGGCAAAGATACCTAGATATATATCAACAACAGGGTTTTGATATATTATGGCAATAAGTGAGGTGGCAAAGATATTCAGAGACATATCAACAACAAGGTTTTGATATACTGTGGCAATAATTGAGGTGGCAAAGATATTCAGAGACATATCAACAACAAGGTTTTGATATACTGTGGCATTAACTAAGTGTCAAAGATAACCAGAGACATATCAACAACAACATTTTGATATACTGTGGCAATAAGTGAGGTGGTAAAGATATTCAGAGAAGTATCAACAAGGTTTTGATATACTGTGGCAATAAGTGAGGTGACAAAGATATTCAGAGACATATCAACAACAAGGTTTTGATATACTGTGGCATAAGTGAGGTGGCAAAGATATCCAGAGACCTAACAACAACAGGTTTTGATATACTGTGGCAATAATTGAGGTGGCAAAGATATTCAGAGACATATCAACAACAAGGTTTTGATATACTGTGGCATTAACTAAGTGTCAAAGATATTCAGAGACATATCAACAACAAGGTTTTGATATACTGTGGCATAAGTGAGGTGGCAAAGATATTCAAAGACGTAACAACAACAGGTTTTGATATACTGTGGCAATAAGCGAGGTGGCAAAGATATTCAGAGACATATCAACAAGGTTTTGATATACTGTGGCAATAAGTGAGGTGGCAAAGATAACCAGAGACATATCAACAACAACATTTTGATATACTGTGGCAAAAAGTGAGGTGGCAAAGATATTCAGAGACATATCAACAACAACATTTTGATATACTGTGGCAAAAAGTGAGGTGGCAAAGATATTCAGAGACATATCAACAAAAAGGTTTTGATATACTGTGGCAATAAGTGAGGTGACAAAGATATTCAGAGAGGTATCAACAACAAGGTTTTAATATACTGTGGCATAAGTGAGGTGGCAAAGATATTCAGAAGTGTATCAACAACAAGGTTTTGATATACTGTGGCATAAATGAGGTGGCAAAGATATTCAGAGACGTATCAACAACAACATTTTGATACACTGTGGCATAAGTGAGGTGGCAAAGATATTCAGAGACGTATCAACAACAAGGTTTTGATAGGCAAAACCTATGACAAAATTTGTGAGGTGGCAAAGATATTCAGGGGCATCATAAAATCATTTTACTATATATGACAATAACATGAAAATAAACTCTTAACCTTATTATTACATGTGCAAATTTTAACAATACAAATAATTGTAGATAAATACAGATCTAGATAACAAGATACAGGTATACAGGTACACGTCCCTCCATCTTAACAGATATATATATATATATATATATATATATATATATATATATATATATATATATATAGATAGATAGATAGATAGATAGATAGATAAAGATATGTTACAGGTATTATCAGGTATAGATATTGCAATCAGGTGATATCTTTTGTTATTACCTGATGACACAGGTGAGATGTAATATCATTATTTACATACATAGTCTACAACATATCCACCTTGTGGAAAGTCCAAAATACAACAGGAAAAATCGGTCATGTTATTTTTAAGATACACAAAAAATGTTAACTGCTCAAGTCACTTCCAGAAGTCAGACTTCACTTTTATAGTCCAAAATGGCCTACTACACTAAATCCCTTACATTAAGACCACAGAAGGGACCTAAGAATTATGTACAGGTGATTTTAATTGACATAAATAAAAGCAAAAATAAATGTTGATGAGTGGAGTGGAGTAATGAAGTTTTAAGCCCCAGTCAAGATTCTTTCACTTATTTCGAGGCTGTCAGTTCTGGGATGGTGGAGGAAACCGGAGTGCCCGTAGAAAACCACCGACCTTCGGCAAGCGAACTGACAAACTTTCTCACACTAGGATCTGTCCCAAGTGGGATTACTACCCAGGCGGTGAGAGGCGCTGTGATCCGTAAGCGTGCGCTTTAGACCACTCTGTCACCAAGGCCCCCTAAATGTTGATGAAACAAAACACAAATAGATTTATAAATTGTATATCACACCTTCTTCAATACCAGAGTCTCTGCCATCATTTCTCACCTGAAAGAGTTTTATAGAAAAAATTTTAAAAAATTTTTAAATTTATTCAGTATGCATATCTAACCATTAGCAGGTAATTGAACATTCACAACAAAACTTGAAAAAAAAGAAAGACATATAATCTTGTAGATACAATTTAGGTGTAATATATGCTCATTTACATATCAAATATTTCATAAATTACATGCACATGTTACAGGAAAACATGAAAAACAAAATAATAATAGGTTGCTTGAAAGAAACATGGAAATTACTAAAAATTTTCAAAATATTTCTCTCTCTCATTTTGTCAATCTCTTATTCATTCAACCTCTCTCTCTCTCTCTCTCTCTCTCTCTCTCTCTCTCTCTCTCTCTCTCTCATCATCTACACACACACACACACACACACACACACACACTATGCACTTGCAACCTTATATGTAAACATATTAAGTTAATGTAAATACATGTATAGCTTAAATTGATGACTGATATTTATAAACAAGTATTTAGTTTTTTTTTTCATTAATAACAAAAGCAAAAAATTTAAAAGAATACATGTCTTTAAAAAACACATATTAAATTTATTTCATATAAATTTCACAAAATAAAGCATTATTCCTAAAATCTGAAATGTATTGTTAAAAGTGTCTGATCCCTAATATAAAACAATACCGTTGGAGTTATAATCACTCGAAGGTTAGGTAACATAATAAGCCTATAAGATTTACACATTACATTACGGATATAAATACTGATGAAAAAGCCTGACATGTACTTAAATAAATACCTGTAACTTTAAATAAAGAAGTATTACATAATATTGGTAATGAAATAAATCAGGTGGAATATTGTAATTATCTGTTAGAATTTATTGTTATCATTATCAGATAAGAAGACTTTTGCCAGTTCACCAAGTGATAATACTTGAATTACTTCTTGTTATTTACCACTACGGTAGCTCAGTTGGTAGAGTGCTCGCTCTATAAGTGGGAGGTCAGTGGGTTGGAACCCCGGCTGGGTCTGACCCAAGACTTGAAAGTGGGTAGTGACTGTTCTTTCACCAAGCAATCGGCATTACAAAATGAGAGTCATGGTTCTTTCAGATGGGAACTTAAAATAAACGAGGTCCTGTGTCATGGCATGAAATATTCTTGACTGGGAGGTTAAACACCATTACTCAACTCAACTCAACTTCTTGTCATTTAGGTGGAAAATTAAAATTTGTTATATAGCATATTTCTGGTTGAACATTCATTTTCCATAAAAACATCAATTTATGGATTTTTTTTCTATTGACGCCCAGTTGACAAGTTACGGTAATGTTCCATTAAAAATATATCTTAACCTACTTAATCAAACATCAGTGAAACTTTTATAAATAATAAATTAAATATCAGTAATATGTCCATACATACCAGTCTCACATTGTTAAATGTAGTTTTACATGTGGCTAGGGACATACAACATTTCCGTGGTCTGTAAATAAACATAAACAAAGGAGAAAATGAGTCTACAGTCTTAATGAGATAGCTGTACCTCTGGACACACCCTTCTGTTAGTGGGCCAGGTACATGTGTAATTTTATTGAGATTTTTAATCAGTCTCAAAATAAAATTATTGTTTCTTATCTTAGAGAGAGAGAGAGAGAGAGAGAGAGAGAGAGAGAGAGAGAGAGAGAGAGAGAGAGAGAGAGAGAGAGAGAAAAGGAGAGAAAGAGAGAGAGAGAGAGAGAGAGATAAAAGGAGAGAGAGAGAGAGAGAGAGAGAGAGAGAGAGAGAGAGAGAGAGAGAGAGAGAGAGAGAGAGAGGGGGGGTGAAGTTACTTTTTTGGTTCATAATAGAAGTACTTATTATATACATGGTATTACAGTAGTATTTATATTATTTATCTCCATATAAAAAACTTGGACTCATGTGTCAAAGGCTTTGAAAACGATAAGTAAGTAACTTCATATATGATGAAAACATTTTTTAAATTTGTCAAAAAAAAAAAAAAAAAAAAAAAAAAAAAAAAAAAAAAAAAAAAAAAAAAAAAAAAAAAAAAAAACTGTACTTTAACACATTTGGGTCTTTTTCATTATTCAATTTTTATAACTGAAAAATTATTGGTATTAATTTAAACAACGTAATTAAAAATTACTTACTCAAGATTGCCAAAATAGTTATAAATTTTCTTAATAGCATTGCCATGTCTAAAATAAAATAAATAGAAGTTACTTTTACAGAAATGTTATGGACTATTTCCTGTATAAGATATCTACATGGGAAACTGTCAAATTACACAATAATATGTCGACCTATTGGCACTAATTGTTCAAAGAGATGTTATGAAACAAAATATAGTAAGCTGATTAACTCCATTTTATCCATAATTAGAATTATCTTATGTTTAAATGAAAAGACAGATTTACAACTTGATAACATGAAAAATACAGCATAAATTTGAACAACTTTTCTTCAGTGAATTAAAATACTTTACTTGCAAACAGCCAGAGGACTGCAAATATCTCAGACGGGTTGCCTGTAAGTATTTCTCATTTTATAGAGTCTGTCCCCTAAAATTAACAATGAAATTATCCCAGTGGTTTGTCAATGGTAGTCATAACCTGGTTTTTTTTTTTTACACTGGTGGTCCTAACCTAGTGTTTTGTCATTGATAGTGAAACCTGGTGTTTGTAATTGGAGGCCCTAACCTAATGATTTTGACGTGGGTTGTCCTAGCCAAGTGGCTGGTCACTGGTGGTCATAACCTAGTGGTTTGTCACTGGTGGTCATAACCTAGTGGTTTGTCACTTATGGTTATAACCTAGTGGTTTGTCACTGGTTGTCATAACATAGTGGTTTGTTGCTGGCAGTCATAACCTAGTGGTTTGTCACTGGTGGTTTGTAATTGGAAGTTCTTGCCCTAATGATTTTGCCACTGGTGGTCATAACATAGAGGTTTGTCACTGATGGTCATAACGCAGTGGTTTGTCACTAATGGTTATAACCTAGTGGCTTGTAACTGGCAGTCATAACATAGTAGTTTGTAACTGGAGGTCATAACCTAGTGGTTTGTCACTAATGGTTATAATTTAGTGGTTTGTCACTGGTGGTTTGTAATTGGAAGTCCTTGTCCTAATGATTTTGTCAATGGTTGTCATAACCTAGTGGTTTGTCACTGGTGGTCATAACATAGAGGTTTGTCACTGGTGGTCATAACCTAGTGGTTTGTCACTTATGGTTATAACCTAGTGGTTTGTCACTGGTGGTTTGTAATTGGAAGTCCTTGTCCTAATGATTTTGTAAATGGTTGTCATTACCTAGTGGTTTGTCACTGGTGGTTTGTAATTGGAAGTTTTTGCCCTAATGATTTTGCCACTGGTGGTCATAACATAGAGGTTTGTCACTGGTGGTCATAATGTTGTGGTTTGTCACTAATGGTTATAACCTAGTGGCTTTAACTGGCAGTCATAACCTAGTGGTTTGTAACTGGAGATCATAACCTAGAGGTTTGTCACTAATGGTTATAATCTAATGGTTTGTCACTGGTGGTTTGTAATTCAAAGTCCTTGTCCTCTAATGATTTTGTCGATGGTTGTCATAACCTAGTGGTTTGTCACTGGTGGTTTGTAATTGGAAGTTCTTGTCTTAACGATTTTGTCACTGTTTGTCATAACATAGTGGTTTGTCACTGATTGTCATAACCTAGAGGTATGTCACTGGTGGTAATATCATAGAGGTTTGTCACTGGTGGTCATAACCTAGTGGTTTGTCACTAATGGTTATAACCTAGTGGCTTGTAACTGGCAGTCATAACCTAGTGGTTTGTCACTGGTGGTCATAACCTAGTAGTTTGTCATTGGTGGTTTGTAACTGGAAGTCCTTGCCCTGATGATTTTGTCACTGGTTGTCATAACCTAGTGGTTTGTAACTGGAGGTCATAACCTAGTGGTTTCTCACTGGTGGTCAAAACCTATTGGTTTGTCACTAATGGTTATAACCTAGTGGTTTGTCACTGGTGGTTTGTAATTGGAAGTTCTTTCCCTTAACGATTTTGTCACTGGTTGTCATAACCTAGTGGTTTGTAACTTGGAGGTCATAACCTAGTGGTTTGTAACTTGGAGGTCATAACCTAGTGGTTTGTAACTTGGAGGTCATAACCTAGCGGTTTGTCACTGGTTGTCATTACCTTTTTGTTTGTCACTGGCAGTCAAAACCTTGTGGTTTGCCACTCCTGGTTATAACCTTG
Organism: Tegillarca granosa; assembly: GCA_029721355.1. Lineage (NCBI taxonomy): Eukaryota > Metazoa > Mollusca > Bivalvia > Arcoida > Arcidae > Tegillarca > Tegillarca granosa. Next base: position 38,558,245 of record CM056605.1, read on the forward strand.
AGATATGCCACTGGTGGTCCTACCCTTGTGGTCTGACTTTGTTGGTCATAACTCAGTGGTTTGCCACTTGTGGTCCTAACGTAGTGGTTTGTCACTGGTGGTTCTAGCCTTGTTTTTTGATATTGGTGGACAGACTTGCTTTTAGAGCTTTTAATGACTCATTTTAAAGATGTCTATCAAATAAAACTAAAACATTATGTACTAAAATGAAATATTGTGAAGTAGATATAGAAAATACCTGATAATTTTGTATCCAAGATCTGAGAGATGACTGAAGGGAACATCTTCCTGTATGTCAGATATCCCTCCCTTATTCCATAGCTTAGTTTCACTATCTGTCACAAGACTTAAAATTGTTTTTGGTTTCAACACAGTTTTATCTTCTGTTCCTCCATCACTAACTGATGTCATGATTGGTCAACCTAAAATTAAAAAAATACAATTAAAAATCCCAATTTATATGACAATATCCAAGAGAATCTGAAAACTATTTTTCTTAACAATTATTTGTAGTGAATATGATGACACCACAACATCAGGCTTTAATTTGACCTTTGAGACCTTTGACCTCTGGGACCTTTCACCTTTGAGACTATGATTTAATGTAAAACTAATTTCTGGCTTGGATAAATCAGAAAAATGGCCAAATTTTTCACTCTATGACAAAAGTATAAAATTTGGAACAGAATTTCTTTATTTTCTATGCATTGAATTTTCAGAATATCCACCATTAGCCATCCTGGTTTCAAGATTACCAACATCATAATTTAAAATAGCAAAAGAGGCAGTTGTGTTTATAAATATTATCATTACTTTGTACATGTACATCTATCATTCTTAAATAGAAGAGCTTTAGTTGTCAATAAAAGTTTACACATTAGGCCAAAATAAAAACATAGTTTGTTTCCCCTTGCGCGACCGACCGTAAAAATCCTGCTGATTGAAAAATTTTTATTGAAAAATGCTGTGGGTTTTTTTCGCGATTCTGTGCTAATAGATTCCGGTTTGTTTCTCTTTCCTTTTCAAGATTTAGTTGTCAACCTTCTTAGTTGTCATGCTTATACAGTTATAATTCAATGCAATACAAATGCCTTGTGATGAAGATGTAATAGTTAACACACAAGGTGACAAGTGAAAAATGTTTCCTGACCAGAAAAGAAAACTATGAGGAAAAAAAAAAGCCTACCTACAACCCAATATCAGAAGTAAGGGTAGGGCAAGGGGAAACAAAGATATGTTTAATTGTGGCCTTAGTACAAGTTCATTATCTATATTGATAATGAATCTACTTAGTTTTTTTATCTGATAACAAAGCTATAAATAAATATGTATGCAAGTCAGTCCATGACAAGAAAAAAATATAGCATTAAGAAATAATGGTGAGTTTTAAAAAAATGCATAAAAATTTGACGTGTTAAGAAGTTGATGTAAAACAATAAAAACAACAGAAGATATGGAAAGAAAGAATTTAAAAAATTGTTCAAAAAACAATTTTAAAACAAACTTAACCTTCAGAAATTTTCACCAAATCAGAGACCAGTCAAATTTTGTTCACACAAATATCAAATGAAGTAAATTTCACATGATTTTCAAATAAATTCCATATGAATTTCAAATATAAGCTTGATTCATATGAAATTTACATGAATAAAATCTGGATGTATACAGATAATACACAAGTATCAATTAAGAAATACAATTTATGGCCTAAAAGCTTCTTTTTTGTGCAGTAAAAATAATTCATATCCTGGTGGATGGGTTTATTTTATCTTATCAAGATCAATAGAGAACTGCCAATGTTTGTACAGATGGTTATTTAAGTTTTTTTTCCTTTTTTTCATATATTTATTTATTTTTTTTTATTTAATTTTATTTTCATTTATTTTTTATTTCTATTTATTATTTATTTATTTATTTATCTATCTATTATCTATTTATTATTATTATTATTATTTTTATTTATTTTTTTTTTTTTGAATCATGAATTTGTTTAATGGCATTTTTTTGGTTTTACTTTGACTACCAAAGTTATGGCACAGACTTAAAACTTCTTTTTCTAAAAAGTTATATATTACAAAAACAAAATATGACCAAAACCCGATTTTAACTTTCATCAAAAGAATCCTCACAGACTTTTTTCAACAATGTCTACATTTTGTTGAGATATTTTTCCAAATTGTAAAACTATTATTTGACATCAGTAAGGAACAAATGCATACAAATGCATACAATTCGTCTTTTTAATCCATCAATGGAAATGAGTTGTTAAATTTAGTTTAACATTCTAATTCTAATCTGAAACTGAACGTCTCGGGTCATTGATATTCTCAAACCTACAAATGTTACCGAAATTGATTCCAATATAAAAATACTAACAGATCACAAGGATTCCATTGTTGTTTGACGAATGTGTTATAAATACAGAAGACTCAAAATCCTTCTACAAACATAGCACATAACATAAGCTTTGCAAGCATCGAATATAAACACCAACAGTTGTCATTCTTCGATAGATGGAATCCGCCATTTTGACCAAAGTTGACAGTCACATGACTTTCAATATCAGATGTAAATTTTGTTTTCCTTGGAATTTTTATTAGAATTTTACCAACAGTAGACAATTCAATTTTCCATAATTTTATGATAAAATAAAATTTATTTATTTTATTTTCTAAAACCACGCACTAATATAGTAAATACAAATTTAAGATTTCAGCAAAAATGAACGAAACGCTAGTTTTTTTTTTAGTTGACAAATTGAGTTATCTCCCTTTAATAGTTAAGCTGGGCGAATCTTTTCATCAGAGATAGCTAAAAATATCCAGGTGAAACGTCCAGTAATTGAAATAAAAACAGTAGACCATTCATTATCAATTTTAATTTTGATAATAGGTTTAATAGTAGGTTTGTCAATAATGTACCAATGCGAGTTTAAAATCTTTGTCAGCAAAAAGTTTTTTCGGCATCATCTTTATATATATATATATAATGCGTCATTGATATTTTTTTTACATTTTAAAAATGCGACATTGTCATTTTGGAACATGCATGTATTTTGAGATATAATCAGTTCAATTTTTTTAATAGGACATTTTGACATATTTCAATGTGCAATATAAAATTTTTAGTATATTTTAAATAACGGACAACGCCATCAGCAAATGTCCGTCGGAAACCAAAGACGTATATCCGTAATAGATATCTCTGATGAAACTTAGAACATCTTTTTATTTCTTACCGTAGACTATTTTTCTTCTTGAGCATTGTGATCAGAGGGTATAACTAAAATTGTTTCGTTTCTGCAATAAAAAAAAAATAAATACAATGTGCGATATTAAAAAATGCAGTTAATTTTAACAGGACTAACCTATCAACGTGACATCAGCATATGTCTGTGAAACTTAGAAACATCTTTGAAAATATTGTTTTTGTTTCTCATCCGGACTGCTCCCTTGATCTACAGAGTTGTTTTTTTAGATCAATTATATGGATATTTTATTTGACACTACATTTATGTCATTGTTTATCCTGCATATTACTGACTGATATTAATCAGCATAAAAATTGTCAAAAGTCCATAAAATCCATAAAAATAATAATAAACAGTGTCTGGTTTTTGTATATATATATATATATATATATATATATATATATATATATATATATATATATATATATATATATATATATATCTTATCTTTCCTTATCTCATAAATACTAAATATAAATTGTTTTCATTAGCTATTATGGTTTATTACATATCTTACTTAGATGCACCAAGAATGCAAAGAATGTAAATCATGTGTTATCAGAAGTCCATGAATTACTTCATGAAGTAATGCGTGGACTTCTGGTGTTATTTATATCGAATGTTTATGACTTACTAATTAAGTTAATTTAATTTCAGTCATTTTTAAACTTCTGATGTTAGATATGAAACACTAGTTATCGAATATCGTTAATCTCTCTCTCTCTCTCTCTCTCTCTCTCTCTCTCTCTCTCTGCAATAAAATAAACTTATTATTATTATTATTATAATACCAAGAGTGCTGATTTTCAAAAGAAAAATGTTTGTCGCTAAACTAAAAAGAAAGGTCTCGGGATTGATCAAAGGGAGGGGGTCGAATCAGGTCGAATACAGTATTTCAACTCTGTTTCGCAAACTGTGACAGTCAGAGGCCTATTGCGAAAGAACAAAATTATTTTCTTTAGATAATTAGAATGCGAACGTCTACAGAAACAACCTAAACAACAGTAATGCCAGCAACAATAAAACAGACACATTTTCAACAAAGGTATTTTAATACTGTACATGGAGTCTAGACTTTTTACACGATTTTGTTACCATCTGCCGTATATTACAAACTTTGGCGCATTTTTCTTGAATTTTCGTTATCTTTTAAGAAAAAAAAACAAGGCGAAATGTTGCACTAATTATTGCCAGTTAAAGAAAACATTCTCATTATGTTTTTTTTTTTTTTCAATGACTGAGTGATATTGTCAAATAATATTAATTTTATTAATCTCAAATTTAACCATTTCAAATTATCCGTGGTTAGTTGCTTCGTTAATAGAAGCACCTTTATTCTGTAAGTTCGTTTAACTCAGATCTCGTGACTGGGTCAATCAATATACAACATTCCTTGTTCAGATACATCAGACGGTCGGACAGGAATGGTGTACCGAGATTCGTACAAAATGCACCAAATTTAGTGATTACCATAACGCTTGCAATTCAAAAACATCATGGAAATGATTTAAAAGTCAAGTTGATGTAAGTATTGTAAGCGTTTGGTCGATCGATGCACTCGTTTCGTTGCAGCATGATAAAGAAGTACATGCATCGTCTGCGCCAGGCGCGTTTGTGATACGAACTGAAATGGCGGTAAAAATTGGCCTCATTTGTTATTCTGTACCAAATATATAACAATATGCCAACAAAATATCAGATAGACTAACGTAGAAATAAAGATTTTTAAGAAATGAAAATGTTTAATCAATTTAGCCTTGTTTATATAATCATATTTTTCTTCAGAAAACTTTTTATCAATTTTAAAATTGAATTATATATAGAATACCCCATTTGGTGCCCCTTCTATTGTTTGTGTTGAAATGTCCTATTTATAGACCCTTTGTCACGCCTTAAGACGTACAACGCGGAACGAGGCATGTGTTTCTTAATCATATGTATATTTGTATAGTGTATTATATACACATGTTTATATATATATATATCCGCATTTAAATGTGTTTCTTTGTGGCGTGTTTTAAACTGATAGTTTTGAAAACTTGTTTTTTAATCGGTCAGAAAGTCGCATTTAAACACTGAAAAATGGAGGTAAAAATTGAATTTTATCTGCATGTGTAGTAATAGTATTATATAGAACTTTATTTTGTATATATTTATATTTACTGGTATATTATTTTGACTGATATTTGAAATTGTTCAAAATCTTTGTACTACAAAATTACTAAATGTTTTTTTTTTTTTTTTTTTTTTTTTTTTTTTTTTTTTTTTGTGGAATTTGAAATATAGAGCCTCTAAATTTAAATTTATTTTAAATACAGATGTCGCATTTGATAATTGTATTCAACTGATTTAAAAAATATAAATTCCTTTTTTTTTTTTTTTTTTTTGTTATCAAAAGATCTAGAAAAACAAGTAATATCATCCTGGCATTATACTTTTTTTCCATTAGCATCAGGCCCTAGTCTCACAACCATTTCTAAACAAGATTTCCCATAACTTTTAATTTAGCAAATTGTTTGGCAGTCTCTTTTGAAACAACAAACAACTTTTTTTCAACAAAACTAAAAAAAGATGTTTTAAACTTGAGATGTTCTTCAAAATTACACTTAAATTATATATATATATATATATATATATATATATATATATATATATATATATATATATATATATATATTAATCAATTTAATTAAGATTTGAATATTTTAGCCAGATTTATGGTAAGGAAAATGTTATTTTTGAAATGATTGTAAAACTGGGGGCCGATTTCTATTGTCCTTGGATTGAATGGATTATTAATTTTCTTTGATTTATTTTAGAAAGATAGCAGGAATAGGTTTCCATTTATGTAATTATTGTTTAGAAACCTTTTACAGTATTTGTGAATTGACATTTCTTTTCAGAAAAAAAAAAAAAACCACTGATTGGGATTTTAAGATAGATGCTCTATAGAGTATGATTGTACCATTAGAAAGACTTCCTTTTGAACCCTCAACTAAAATTTAAATTTCAACTGAAATGGCCTAAAAATGAAGGAAACATGCCCTTTGAACATTTGTCTAAAAAAAACAAATGTTCAAAAATTTTACATAGAACTTAAGTGGGTGGATGGGTTGGTTGGTGGGGGGGGGGGGGTGGTTGGGGTTGCAAAAGGAAGTCCTACTTACCACCACCCTACCTGCCATTAAATGATATGTGAAAATTTTGAATGATCAATTTTCACAGAAAATTGGTTGATTATTTCCAAACTTTTTCGATCAAATTTAAATTGAGGGTGAGATGGGGGGTTCCAAATGGTAGCCCCTCCCAACAAAGGTTTGTACAGTTACATGTTTATAATTAGAAAATTATTATTCAATGTTTATGACGTGATATGATTGCATTTTAAAAAGTCTCGAAGTAACAGTAAATTCAGCATTTAAATATGAACTGGTAGTCATTTTATTGTTATGAATATATGGAAGTACATGTATCATTATAGGTTTATTAAAGCACAGATCTGTACTAGCGTCACTAAACACCTACTGTTATATGTTTCAGTTAATGAGCTTTACTATAGTTTAAGGAAATCCCCAGATCCTGAACATTTATTTAATTATATACGACCTATATAATGTGTAATATAAAATTCACAGAATTTTTATGGATTTCGGATTCAATTCAAATAATTGCCAGTACTTTAAACATTCTGATGGTTTTTTTTAGATTTCCTTTTTTTTTTTTTCTTTTAATCATCCAACTTGAGTATGACTGGAATTATTTCAGGCACGAGTCACAAAATTTTTAAAAACGAACTTTAAATTTAAATAAAAAAAATTCAAAGCTTAGCTTGCACAAGACACAATATCCTGATAGGTTTACATAAGATTACTACCGGTATTCAGATCTATAGTGATGTTAAAATTACTATTCAGATCATGAGACAGGTTTTATTAAGTTGAACGCTTCAAGTAGAGTCAAGGTGAAATATTCAGCTGCATTTAGAATGAACAAAAGAATAAAACTGCTTAGCGGGAATGGATATTAGGCACAGGTAATGGGTACCAATAAAACCAATTTATGTGTTGGTTTTGACACCCAGAAGAAAAAAAAAACTGATTGTTTACTGTTAAGTCATTTCTCAATAACTACAATGACAAAAATTCCTGCTGATAATCAAATTTCAGATAGGATAAGTAAGGAGTGACGTCATGAATGATGGACAGTGGGCAGATTTTTGTCGGAGACAAAATAGGTGAAAATATATGTGATAAAACAACAGTGAATGAACATTATATAGTTAAAATAGAGTAAGTCAAAGTCCAGTGTCTACAAATGAAAGAAGAAGTAGTCGAGAAGCCACCGAAAAAGAAACAAAGGAAAAAAAGTAAGCAGGGTGGTCAACCGGACAAGCAAACGCCCAACATGGCGGCTAGTGCAAATGTAAACAATGACATTAATTCACTAAGTTCACAACAACATCAGCCTACATACACACAGTTATTACCATCTAACCAGTGTATTGGACCAACAGGCATACAAAATTACCAACAAATGCTCAACCAACCCAGTCCGTATGGCATCCAACAAAGGTTAAATTTAACAAATTTACTCAAAGAGAGGAGGTCAGGAAAAACACTAAAAAACTAGAGAAAACAGGCTATGGTATAGGTCAGCAGTTCCCAAAAGAAATACAGGAGAGAAGGAAAGTATTAGTCCCAGTGCTGAAAAGGGCAAAGGAAAATAACAAGAAAGCGTTCATGGTCAGGGACAAGTTATACATTGAAGGACAGCTATACACAGGAGACAATCAAACGCCAACCAAACAGAAGTCAATGGTAGAAAACAACACATCAACACGAGGTGGATCAGCCAGAGGACAGGGAAATCGTGGTGGACGTGGTGGACGTGGTGGACAAAACAACAGATTCTCAACATTAACATCATTTAGTGAGGACATGGAAACAACAAACAGCAAATAGGATGTCGAGGAGGATATGAATATCACCCCCTTAAATACATGTGCAAAAATAAAGTTGTTATCATGGAATATTAATGGGGGGTTACAAGACAAACTAAAAGATGATGCATTTCTAAATTATTTGTGTACATATGATATAGTTTTTCTTTCCGAGTGCTGGGTAGACAATAACTTTAATATAGATATTCCAGGATTTCAGTGTAACGTGTTTCCACTAAAACGATCTAAAAATATTCAAGGTGGTGGCATGTTTGTTATGATTAGAAACAATTTCACAAATATTATAAAAATCTGCGAGAACGTGTTAGATACATTTGTAGTTTTACAAATTGACAATTCTACTTCAATTTTGAACGAACATGTTTACATAATTTGTGCTTATTTACCCCCGAATAAATCTTCTTTTTACAGGTATTATGATTGTGACATATTTTACGAACTCCAAAATTTGTTAGAAAAATATGGTGAAAAGGGTAAAATTGTTGTATTTGGTGATTTAAATAGTCGCACTGCTAGTTTGGATGATTTTATTTCAGCTGATGCGGTACATAACTCAGTCGACAAACACGTGTCATGTTTATTTACTTATGCTAATGACATTCCTTTACCTGGTCGCACCAATCCGGACAAAATTACTAATACATATGGATCAAAGCTTTTAAAATTATGCAAATCAACTGGTATTCGAATATTGAATGGAAGACATCCCAAAAAGATGGACAATGACTTTACGTACAACGGCTCGCGTGGATACAGTGTGATTGATTACGTTTTAACAACGCCGGACATGTTTGAATGTATACGCGACTTCATTGTGTCAAATTTCAATCAATACAGTGACCACGCCCCAGTGCACGCATGTATCGCTACCCGATTGGATAATCAATACAAACCAGCTAGTGACATTGACATTGACCGCAATCTTTATAAACCACGTGTCTCCATGAGATGGAAAGAAGAAAATAATCAGGAATACACGAATTCCTTATTACACCATATTGATGAACTTAATGATTTTATCAATAAAGCAGATTTTTCTGATCAATATAACACAGACATAAGTGTCAATAACTTTAATGAAATTTTAAAAAGTGCATTTAGACCATATTGTGATATATACAAGCCGAATTCAAGGGAACCGGGGTATAAATCTGATACACGTAAACACATCACTGATGACAAACCATGGTTTAACAAACATTGCAAAAGTGCACATCACAAATACTTACATTCACTCTCGGAATTCAACAAAAATAAAAATCAATCAACCCACGAACAATTACTTAGGGACAAAAGGGAATATAAATTATTGGAAAATAAACTTAAGCGAACTTACTTGAAACAAGAAGGAAACATGCTATCCAGTCTACGTATACATAATCCGAAAAAGTTTTTCTCTATATTTTCACGACCAAAAATGCGGGCTAATCAAATTTCATTGGATGAATTCGAAAAACATTTCAGCGACCTTTTCAATAATAACACATCTACAGACCGTAAACATAGTGACCCAGGAATAGATTTTTTACCAGACTTTGAGGAACTGGATAACCCTATAACACCAGCAGAAATAGAACAATGTATTAAATCATTAAAGAGGGGGAAAAGCTGTGGGGAAGATGAAATTTTAAATGAGTTTTTTATTGAATCTAAGTCCATTTTATTACCTTATTTAACTTTTATTTTTAACAATATATTTGATTCTGGTATATTTCCATCAGCATGGTCTTCAGTCGTAATCGTACCTATATTTAAAAAAGGTCAACAGAATGATCCTAATAATTATCGGGGTATTAGTCTAATTAGTCATTTTTGTAAGCTTTTTACTAGTATTCTTAATAATCGTCTGCTAGCATGGGCAGATAATCATGATATACTGACGGATGCACAGTTTGGTTTCCGTCCAGGTTTGGGTACACGTGATGCAATTTTTGCACTTCACTCCATCATTACTAATTCATTGTTAAACAAAAATAGGTTGTACTGTTGCTTTATAGATTTTTGTCGTGCTTTTGATTCTATTAATAGACCATATTTATTTTATAAAATTTGAAACTTGGTATCAAAGGCAAACTATTATCACTTATAAAATCAATGTATAACAATGTTAAATCTTGTGTTACTGTAGACGGTTTTTATTCACAACATTTTAGAAACAATATTGGTTTAATGCAAGGGGAGGTAATCTCTCCTATATTATTTTCATTGTATGTTAACGACTTTGAAGTTAATTTTTTAAAAAACACCGAATGTTGTTATGAACTACAGGATTTGTCCTTATTTTTGTTAATGTATGCAGACGATTTAGTTTTATTTTCCGAATCACAAGAGGGTCTACAAAACATGTTAAATGCTTTATATGAATATTCTGAAGAATGGGATTTAAAGGTTAATTTAAGTAAAACTAAAATTGTTATATTTCGTAATGGTGGTTATGTTAAAGAGTATGAAAAATGGTTTTATTGTAATAATGAAATAGAAATTGTTAATCAGTTTAATTATTTGGGTTTTCTTTTGAATTACAATGGTAAATTTCATGTAACACAACAACAGTTTGCATCACAAGGTAGAAAAGCAATGTATTCTCTTAAGAGTAAAACTAAAGATTTATTTTTAAATACTGAAACCATGTTATCATTATTTGACACTTATGTGTCCAGTGTATTACTATATTCTTGTGAAGTTTATGCAATGCATGAAGGGAAATTTTTAGAACAGGTTCATTTAGATTTTTGTAAAAATGTTTTAGGTGTGAAAAGTTCGACAACTAATGCTATGATTTATATTGAACTAGGCAGATTACCACTACAAGTTACTAGGAAAATTCGTATGTTTAAATATTGGTTTAATCTTCTAAATTCTAAAAATTGTATATTATTAAATTGTTATAATGTTTTACTAAGGTTGGGTAATAAGCACATTTCAAATAAATTTATATGGACAAATTTTATAAAGAAGGAGCTTGAGTCTCTTGGTCTTGGCCACATTTGGTATAATCAAAATATAATTAACGTAGATGTTGCTTTGTGTGAGATTAGACAAAGGCTTGAAGATACTTGTAAGCAACATTTATACTCCATGTTAGAAACCTCTACAAAGTCTTCAATATATAGATTTTTAATTGACAATTTTACTTTACAATATTATTTATGTAAGCCTATTCCAAGTCATTACAAAAAAATCTTGTCTAAATTCAGGTTATCTTCTCATTGTTTATCCATTGAAACAGGTCGTTATAATAACAAAAAGCGAAATGAAAGATGTTGTATATTTTGTAACGGTGTTATTGAAGATGAATATCATTTTATTTTGGAGTGTAAAACATATACCAATATTAGAAAACAATTTATTAAACCATACTACTGGGTCAAACCAAGCATGTACAAACTTATACAGTTGCTCAGCATCAACAATGTCAAACAATTATGCAATCTAGCGAAATTTTTATACAATGCTTTAAATATTAGAAATAATGTTTAACTTTATATCATTATATTTATACTTTATATTTATTATCTCTCCTGGTAATGCTGTTTATTTATGTATACACATATTCTGCTCACTGAACATTGTTTATATTATGTAATTATATATATTGTAAATCCAATAAGTTGTAATTAACTTACGGAATAAAGAAATTGAATTGAATTGAAGTATTTTAACACCACCCCCCCCCTTTTTTTTTTATCTTCATATTCCCACCTCTCAAATTTACTGTTCAATTTGCCAAAACTTCATCAGCACATGGGTAGATATGTAGATATCAATAATAATTTACTATTTAGTCATTAGGTTTAATTATCGACACATTAGATTTTAAATTTCAAAAATTTTATACAGATCTATAAAAAAATTTACTTATTTTCTATTAACTTATCTTGTGTGCTTTTTTTCAATGTATGGGACTACATACATGTACAAGTTAATAAACACCCAATAAATAGAATTGATTTTTGTAGTGTAATAAAGTTCTTGAGTTTAAGCGTTTCTATTTCTAATTTCATGGATTGTCTCTAAATTCCAAACACGGTAAAGTATTTGTAAACTAAGTCTTAGTACATGATTTAATACTATACTGTAGGTTTTAATTTGTGATAAAATCCTCCACTTAAATTCTTAGTACATATACATGAGGAAGTTGTAATATGTGGCTTCCTGGTCGTTGATAGTAATTATAATGGGTTGTCGGGAAAATTTAAATTTATGGTTGAATTTATATTACATTGTGATAAACATTTATATATAAACACATGTATATGTTTTTGCACATGTTAAAATGTACATATGTACTCATGGAACTGGTTTCAAAATTCGGCTTTTTAGGAACTTTGAAGCCAACTACAATTATGGTATTGTTCTTATTTTTTTGTTTGAATAGATTTTCTTGATATGTAATTTTGTGTCATCAAATTGATGATCAATTCATTTTAATGTATAATTGACACTAACATCTGAATTTCTACTGGGGAAACCTGAGTACATCAATTAACAGATCAAAATGGCTCTTACACCTTGGGTGTAAATTTGTCTTGGATTGATCCTGGTTTGAGAATATTTTTCAGTTCATTTAACAAAGATTATGCTTTTCTTCATGGTACTCTAATTTCCCCCATCATTCCAGAATTGACTATCTGGTTATAAGGGGAGGAATCTTGACTTGGGTGTTATACACCATAACAGGATGACTGCTCTGTACTGAGTACATTTATCTCTTCTTTACGTTTGAACTCTTTGTTGATATAAGATGTTGGTATTGATTTATGTCGTTAAGGTTGTATATATAGCATGGTTTAGTATTATACACAACGACACACACAGAATTTATTCTCTAGTTTAATGAATATTATTTAGAAATGGTAAGAAATATATGTATAACTATAACATATATACATGTATATGTTTATTTTACACACACACATATATATATATATATATATATATATATATATATATATATATATATATATTGAAAATATTGTTTTTCATTTATATATGAAATTTGTTACATTTTACCCATATTGTGTTTAAAAATTTATTTTTCAAAACAAAAGCTCTATGATAGATTTTTGGTGCCTTAATTTGTTGTACACTGTGTTATTTATTTTCTATGTCAGTATGGTGTAGTTTCTTTGATCAAACTTCAAAATAAGCTCCGACGTTTTGTCTTAAACTAGTTCAGCATGAATATTATTATTGTAATCATTTGACAATTTTGAATATATTTTGAGCACATGCATGTGTACACACACACGCATACACACATTTTGAATACATTTTGAGTGCACACACACACACTGTTATGTACTAAGATTGATGTTATATTATTGTTGATGGAATGTATTAACAATGATAAAAAAGTGCTTGAAAGTGTAGTAAGTATGTTTCATTTTGCTTCAAGATAGGTTCTGTGAAAATGAAATCTACTCAGGGTCATTCAGCAAGGTCAGGTGAAGGTCAGTGTTCTTATGATTTCAATAAATCATATTGTTGATATCCCTCCATATATTATCTTCAAAGCAGTCACATGAAGAGATATGAATGAAGAAGGGGGGGGGATTTGTATTTATCAATCAAAGATAAATCACTGTATCTTACCAGTATGTTTTATCTTGGATAAGGTCACAGATATGCCATGATATGCCATCAGTTTTAGGTGAGATCATGGCTCACAGATTTGCCATCAGTTTTAGGTGAGATCATGGCTCACAGTCACAGATATGCCATCAGTTTTAGGTGAGATCATGGCTCACAGATATGCAATCAGTTTTTAGGTGAAATCATGGCCCACAGATATGCCATCAGTTTCAGGTGAGATCATGGCTGAAAGAAGACAATGTAAATGTGTCCCTGTATCAGTTGTAAGATCTGAATCGGTCTTGTAGTTTACCAGTTTATAACAAGTGATAATTTTGCTAATGATTTAATCAGTTAGTTATAACAAATCACCATAGTTACTGCTTCATGATTAGAAAACAGATGGGTGTTTTAATTGAGGAGTGTGAATTGTAAATGCTGATAAAATTATGGACAGATCAATCCTTGTATAAATTTACGGCAACAAGATTTCAGGAGTGTTGCACACATATTATATATATGTACCTATGTAACATATTGGTATCCATATGTGAAGAGATAATAAAACATATGGTGTTGAGTACAGTCAAATGAAACATGCATTACCTAAAAAAAAAACCTGTTTGATGAAATAATTCTTAATTTAAAATTTTCAAACTGTTGTAACTGGAGGCATATGTATATACATCTGTTAAAGACTAAACTTTCATTACCTCCAAAACATGTTTCATATTATTTATGTAAAATATAAAAGACTCTCTCTCTTTCTCTCTCTCTCTCCTTAATATTTTTAACAACCTATTATTTAGACTATAGATTACATTAGAGTTGGTTTAATGAGTCTCTCTCTCTCTCTCTCTCTCTCTCTCTCTCTCTCTCTCCAATATTTTTAGCAACCCATTATTTAAACTATAGATTACAGTAGAGTTGTATTTTAATGAGTCTCTCTCTCTCTCTCTCTCCAATATTTTTAATAACCTATTATTTAGACTTTAGATTACATTAGAGTTGTTTTTTAATGAGTCTCTCTCTCTCTCTCTCTCCAATATTTTTAACAACCTTTTATCTAGACTATAGATTACATTAGAGTTGTTTTTTAATGAGTCTCTCTCTCCAATATTTATAACAATCCATTATTTAAACTATAGATTACATTAGATTTGTTTTTTAATGAGTCTCTCTCTCTCTCTCTCTCTCTCTCTCTCTCTCTCTCTCTCTCTCTCTCTCTCCAATATTTTTAACAATCTTTTATTTAGACTCTAGATTACATTAGAGTTGTTTTTTAATGAGTTTTTTTTTTATCATGGTGTATATATATTGATCTGTTTATATTAACAACTATTGGTGTGTATTAGCATATCATCTAGACCTTGGCAGTGGTAGAACAGTATAGTACGGTAGTTATATATTGTGAACTATTGAAGTGTATAAGTTCAATATGATTGAAGGTTATTGATAATTGTAATTAATCTTATGAGTTTATAAATAAAATAAGAACAACCTAAACCAAGGTTTAAAAAAAAGAAAAAGAAAAGGTGAATTATTTTGAAGGCAAACTCATGGCTGATGCACAGTTGCATGCAAATTCGGAAAAATGAGTGGCGTTTCATATATTTATTTTATTGTGAAAAATGAGTGGTATTTCATATATTAATTTTATTGTATGTTATAATACTAGTATATATTAATATTATGTTATAAAAAGTACTATAATACTGAAAATATTCAAATTAAGAAAATCCCCCCCCCCCCCCCCCCCCCCAAAAAAAAAAAAAAAAAAAAAAAAAAAAAATTAGGGCTTCGTCACTGGGAATAGGGTTTGTTTTAGTCCAAAATTGAGTAATTGACATCTCAGAAAATACAATAAATTAACTGAGAATTCTCATCTTTAATGTTCAGTACATGAATAAGATTTTTAAAAAAACTAAAAATAGGATTATGATTATCTAGCTTCATGGTAATGTGTGAAATTTAATGATTCAACTTGACATGATTCATGATGCTGTAATCTTATTTTCTGGATTTGGTTCACTGAACATTTTATTTTAGTTTCAGAATTTTATGAATGTAATCAAGAGGATGAAATTTTGTTTAGAATAACAAAAAAAAATTAAAAAAAAAAAAAAAAAAAAAAAAAAAACACAAACACTTTGTGGACTTTCTTACACTGGAAAATATTTGAATTTTTTATTGTTCATATAATATTTGTTTGTACAATAGTTTGATTTCAGCTTTCAATAATCAAACTTTGACAGATAAGCTTCTTTGTCTACAGACATTGAAATTAAGTCTTGTTTATATAAAACTCTTGGTTTATGTCTCTATTTTATATATATCTGGAGGTTATTATCCTGATTTATCATTACTATGATCACCGGGAGAGATACATACACAGTACTACACTTTAGTAAGAAGATTTTTCCTGGGCCAGCGGGGCCATATCAATGTGTATTGACTGGGTTGAAAGTAAGGTCACTGATACAATTTATCAATTTTCTGTATATCTATAGTTTCATTTTTCAAGTATATACTAGTATTTCAATGCACTCTATACAGCAAGTGCAGTCATACATGTATCAGTATATAATAGTAAAGTTTATTTAATAACAGCTTGTGATTTTTAAATTACATGTAGCATGGTCATGTGGATAGATTGGTGAATACATCCTATTATTCAGGAAACAGTATTTTTCATTTGCAATATATATACATACTTGTAATAGTATGTAGTTGGTTCGATCAGTAAAGCAAAGAGTCATGGGTGTTTATACCCACTGTATTTTACTTACCGGTACATGGAAGCAATCAGCTATGGAATATTGGATGATAAGACTAACACACACACACACACACACACACACACACACACACACACACACATCTTTTGGCTAGGAAACGGCAAACTTTCTTATGAATAGGATGGAAATTAACACGGTGAAAGACACTGACTGTGAATAGTGGTCATTAAAGTGAAGATTGATTATTAATTTTGTTTTTAGAGAGCTAAAAGAGTGCAGTTATTCAGGATGATCTTGCATTTAATTGATCATTATAAGTGAATAATTCATTAATTTTCTAGCTGTTTTGAAATTTTAACTCTCTGGGTATTGTCATTTCCTTTGTATTATATCAGTAGTGACTGTTGTGAAAGTCTCATTATTGATCTGTAAATTCATTTCTAAAGCATGGTTCAGGTTGTCATAACAGAATAGTTTTTATCTGGGTTGTCTTCAAACATCTGCCAAAGCAACAAACTAGTGCAGATATGTACATGTTTACATTTTGTTTTATTAATTTTATTACAATTTTAATATTTATCTTTTTATATATATATTTTCTGTTGTGATATTATTTTCTTTCTTGTGTTCTTAAAATAAAATGAGATACTTTGTGTCACCTTGTGGAAGAAAATTACATAAATGATTTTAAAAATCTTTCTCTGTCTTAAGTGCTTTTAAATTTTCATATTTTTCTAATGTTTCTCGAAATATGAAGATCTTAGATGTGAGAATTCTCTCTCTCTCTCTGTCTCTCTCTCTCTCTCTCATGTGCATACTATATAATTCATAGTCCGAGAGATATGACGTTGATTTTATTTTACTTTTCCACTTTTGTAAAATTGACAAAAGTCGAAAAGTAAAATAAAATCGATGCCAGATCTCTCGCTCGGACATTCATAACAGTTTTGGAGCTATACTAATTATTCTTTAGGCACTGGAATAGTTTTTTTTTTTTTTTTTCAATTCTTAATTATAACTTAGCCATAAAATTTTCTTGGATATATTATGTCATAACTTGAGTTAAATGAGGATTTTCCTGTTTAGTGTCCCCCTCCTGGTGCCTCCAAGATAAAAAGTCCATTGTGCATGTAGTACAGCTGATATGTGACATCTGTTTCCTCTTGAGTGAAAAATTAGGCCAAACCATTGGGATAAATATCTCTCCCATGCATGTGTAAATGAATAAAAATGTTTCTAAAACTTGTAAATTACTATGCCTGAAGTTATATTTTTTCTTCTCTCATATATTTTTTTCACTCCCAATTACAATACATGGAAGAACCTGAATTTCTTGTATAACACTATAAATTATTCACCAATAAAAGATTTGAAACCATGATTTTTAAAAAAAATTTAAAAGGTGTGTTTGTAACATGTGATTTTGCAATTTCGCAATCCAGATTTTTATTTATTTTTTTACTGACAGTGTTATATTTATTTATGAAACGGAAAAGGAAATTGCTGGATTAATGTATTTACTGATAATATTCTATTGTAAGGCAGTATAATGATATTTGTTTTGATATTGACCTCATGGTGTGTTTGTATTTTACTTTGTGATTTCATATATAATTGAATCTAGTGGTGTGTTGAAGATTTAACCAATCTGAGCTCATGTTTATAAATAGGATTTTCCCACTTTAGAACTCTGTATTTGAAAACTGAAACTATCAACAATTACTGGTATATAAAAGTTTTCTTTTTACAGTGAATTAACCATTAATTTTTTTTTTTACGAAGAGGTCCTATCATAATACATGTACTGTATGTGTCATTTAGTACCCTCCACTCGGAGTCAAATTTTAATTTTGACCAAAAAGTTTAAAAACCTTAGGAATCCCACAATTTTAAGCGTGTTTGTGAAATATATATTTATATATTTTTAGAAATTTACATAGAATTTAATGAGGTTTATAAGGAAGGCCTAATGTAACATCAATGTTTTGTGAAATATAGCATAAAATTAAAGGTGTGTAATAAGTGTATGCTAAAAAAAATAATGCATGTAAAAATGTGCTTTAAAAATTAAATGTCATTGCAGGATTAAATTTGATGTTTGTAAGATAATCATGTTTATATGATAAGGACTCCCTCATTATAAAACATTGTCAGTTCATCCATGACCGGTCTAGGGTAAAGTCTTCTTATCAAGGGGAAATGTATGGCTGAGCAAGGTAAATACCTGGCAGGCAGGCAACTTAAATTTTGTGTAAAGCCTTTGTGTTGTTGTTAAATTCTGGTTTAGGATTTCTAAGAGCTAAATATAATCTTGCTATTGAACTGTGTCCATTGTGTTTTTAAAATGTAATAGAAATGCTCCTTATAGCCTTACTAGGGTTACCTTATACATGATTTGTAGAAGTTTTAATATTAAAGTTAGTAAGTATAGGTGGGAATTTCTGAATTTATTTACATTGTTATACATACATATACATACATATATATATATATATATATGAATATATGACTGTTAATGTTTAATGCAACTTTGATGATGATATAATTAATGTGATTAACATCTAACAAATGCAATGTACATTTTTTTAAAAAAAAAATGTTGGTGACATTTTTAGAAGCCACATGTTTTGTTTTATAAATCTTATTTTTGCAAGATATTTGGAAAATATCTTAAGTTTGTTTTTTGTTTTTGTTTTTTTTTCCCCTACATTTGGATCAGGGTTATTTATTTTTTATTACTATTATTATTATTTTATTATTATTATTATAGTTTAAATTTTTTCTTCATTTTTTTAAAATTTTATTTATTTTTATTTCTGTAAAGAATACATTGACAATTTAATATATATGGTAGAATCTCATGCTTTTGGGAAAAAAATGTCCATGAAAACTACATGTATGATATATGTTAACATTTCAGTGGCTAAATTTATATTATACAGATAATTAACCTTGGCATGAATGATCATGAAATATGTTTTACTTTACATAATCACCTTTGTGGCTTAAGGATATTTAATACAGTTGAACATTTTTTTTATCAAAAGAGTGATAAATCTGTTTTCAAATAAAGAGTTTTTGGCTTTAAAATAAATATTAATTTTGAAAAAAAGGTATGGGTAACTTATAAGTTCAAGCTTATAAAGGACTAAAAAATTGTGAACATTTTCTTTAAGGTAAGTGTATAGCTTAAAAATGCTCAGGTATACCTATTGCCCTTTAAAAAGGCTCGCATGTATGGTCTGTCCTGAAATATCTCAATTTTGCTAATCATTCATTATTTATTTTCAGATAAAACCAAGAGCAGACCGAGATGAATGTCCATCAATCCACATGAAGTGCATGTACAATCATGCAGGAAGGCAAATCAGTGGAATTTAATCCACTAGATATATTAGCTACAGCAGCAGTTTTACAACGCGTAGATAGCAAAGGGAATAAAGTAACCAGTATGACTCAGCAAAATTCAGACACTGATAACGAGGATCAATGTGATCAGACAACTGGTACTCAAAATACGAACGCGAAAACTCAAGGAAATAAAATGCATAAGTTAAAAGTAATGTTCACATCTCAGTTAGACAAAATGCTAGATGAACATAATTATGGAAATGCACGTAAACAAAAACTGTGTACTACAATAAATACTGATGTTCGCCCTCAAGGCAAGGACAGGAAGGTCATTGTTACATTAGTGGACAAGAGTGGTGACCATCATGTGTTAAAGACCATACAGGCAGTGAAATATTTGAGTGACAAGTCAGAAAATAAGGTATCTGACAGCAATGAAAATAAATCCCTGGTAAATAGTGAAGGCCCCAAGGACGGTATTTTACAGTGTAATATTTCAGATGTAAATGAGTCTCATCTTAATATGGATGGGGCCCCTGAGGGCAGTAGTTCACAAAACTCAACAGATACACAAACAAATGTGATAAACAAGTTTAAAGCTGATCAGGAGACTTCTAAACAGGATCTACCGGAGGTGTCATCAAATACAGACCTTACTGAAGAGAACAAACTGAAAAACAATAATGATTTGTGTGAGGATCAGGGTAGTAGGGATAATTCAAAGAACCAATCAGATTTAACAAATTGTAACAATATCATCAATGATAATAAAGCTGATAATTCCTGTGATAATGGGCATGTTAGAATGATATCTAAAGTATCAGAACAGGATATCCTCTGCCCTGAACATAGTCAACAACAACCACAGACTTATGTGATCAATATTAGTCATCAAGGAGGTGTGTTATCTTCTCAGTTAGACAAAAAATGTCAACAGAAGGGGGACAACTCTTACAGTACAGAATCACCTGACATTCCTGAGGTTAAACATCACATAATAAGGACATTGTTAACTACGTCTAGTCAAAACAAAGGTGTGCTTAATAACAATATTGGAGAGGAAAATAAAGAGGTTAAGGGAGAAGTGGATAACAGCTGTACTTGTTCATGTGAAAATAACTGTGATTGTAAAAATTCCAAGGAAAAAGATTCAGAATTATCAGAAAAAATGTGTTTTACAGACGGTGTAGAAATCAATTCTCAAACAAAGGAATCTATAACAGAAACCGATTGTAACAGGGAAATAAGTGGAGGGAAGAGTATTAACGTAAGTAACAGGCTAAATGTAGACAGTAATAAATTGATCAACTCGGATTCCTCGAGTGATGGCAAAATTACTGATCAAACTACAAAATCAAAACAGATAAATCCTGATATTAGTAATACAGTTGAAAATGATAACGTTAAAGAGTGTGGAACAAATTCACAGCTTGATCACTCACAATCAGGGACTGGTTTAGAAGGTGATAATTGTGAAAATTGTAGTAGTGAGAAAAGGGTAGAAATAAGAAATGCCTGTACATCCAGGTGTGGACCATTGTTATGCTGGTGTGTTAAACAAACCAGGCAATCATTCCATGGCAGTAGATAATATGGACGACAGTAGTCTAGATGGGATTGGATATGATGATTCTGAATCGCCTCAAAGTGACTTGTCTCAGGATAGTGGATTTAGTGATTCTGGTCATTCTCCAGATGTGGACAATGAAAGTCATAAAATTGTACATTCACAGTACTTGAATAGACAGAAAGAGACGCCACCATCATCATCTCATCTTTTTTTATCTGACAGTAAAAAACCTGTTGCAATATTGGAAATACCTCCACAAGCTGTCCATACCTCACCAAAAGTGGGAAAGTATAGGATAGGGACATTTGCTTCTGTGAGTAATTCAACAATGGGATTAGAAGTCGCCCAAATCAAAATCTCAATTATTGTCAAAATTAAAATCGAATCGAAAGAGACCTGCATCATTACTGACTAGTCCAGTGTACAGCTCCAGTTTGTTGAGTGAGAATGTTGAGCTGTATAAACATCAGGTACCGTGTACAGGCGAAAAATATTCTGTACCAGGAACACCTGTGATGAAAAGTGACATTGAACATGATCATGATTATTGTTTACCCTGGGACAATCATGCATCTATGGTGGCAAATTCTCCATCTTCAAAATTATTAAAAGACGCTTCGTGTAGAGATGGGTTAGGTAATAAACAAAAAGAGAAAAAATCCGAGTCAATTGAGAAAAGACGTAGGATGTCATCCGCAAGTAGTGACAAGGATTATATTGGAAGTATGGATGATACAGACTTGTCTTCTCCGGATAGTGTTCTCGGATCACCCCTACCTTCAACTATACCTCAGAGTTTGTTACAAAATACAAAACATCGTGTCAAATTGGAAAAGATAGCCGAGTACGTAAAAACTGGAAATTCAGAATCCAAACTCAAAATCACAGGTAGTTTTCAGGATGATTATATATATTTTTTGAACACAAAGTCAAGGAGTAGAAGGAGAACTAGTCATGATGTTAAACCACCAGTGCCCTCAGATAAAATTTTAATTCCTTTACCGAAACCTGGTGACATTGTGGTTCCACATTTAACAGATGCAGATCTCGAAGCCATCAAACAAAGGCGAAATGTGCCAAAGAAATCTGCACGTCTTCAGTCACCAATGGTTGAAAATCAATTTCTACCTCCTCAACCCCCAGTTCCATTGGTACAAACCTACAAGTACAACTTTACCACCGGTATCCAGTAATGAAGTCAGGACTGAAAGTAATGGTGATGATGTAAGTAAAAATATTATCGATACAATTCTAAGTTTAGAAAGTGGAGAACCTTCCTCGTATTCAGTGTCAGAGCCTGCTCCTGTAGTGGAGACTTCAACTTATGGTGACAATTTTGTGATGGGATTTTCACCAGAACAAATGAATTTGACACCTGAACAAATGGAAATTTTATACAGTGCAATGGATCAGGTGTCCGAGACTGAGATTAAGAGTACAAGTAATGGAGGGGATGAAGTCAGAACCACCATGTCTGACAGTAGCAAGGTCATTGATGGTTCATCTTCGGAATCCAGAAAAGGGGATACCCCTCCTGTTTCAATGGATGACAAAGGTATATATTTACATTTTCATTATGTATTGATCAGACATCTCATTGATGTCATTGATGATTCATGCTTTTTTCTTTTTCTTTAAAATCCAAATTGGTTAAATATCTGAAATAATTTTTTTTATTTGAAAATTACCAGTTGTGGTTTGGCAACTAAACTTGGCTTTATTTTTTAATATCTAGGGAAATTTTTTTTTTTTTTTGAAATTTTAATTTAGTTACTTAAGGACAGTTTTCAATGCATCAGCTTTACCTGTATCACTAACATTAAATTTTTTTATCCTTATTTCATGTAAAACAATTACATATTGACAGTAAGAGTAAGGATTGAATTCTAGTTTACCGTGTATTGATTTTTTTTTTTTTTTTTTTAAAGTTGTAGACACACACACACACACACACACACACACACACACACACACACACACACACATATATATATATATATATATATATATATATATATATATATTGTATATGTATATCTATGTTTATTAATTCATAATTGACAGTTAGGCGATAATTATACTATTATGTTGCTTGTATACCTGTAAACATAATTGAACAGCATGACAGATGACCTAATTACCAGGCATTGATCATGGTTGAATACCCATTCACATTTATCTTTAACCCTGATAAATATAAAAAGTCTGCAAAACACCTGCCTTAAGCTGATTAAAAGTCATGATTACTTTATTGTACTTACTTTGATAATAAAAGTATGTCTACATCTGGGAGTTATAAAATGTCATATAATATTTTTTTATTGGCAATTATTTATAGGTACATGTTAATGCACTAAGGGGTCATGTTTATGTTTTTTGGTTTTATACAGTGTGTGTGTGTGTGTGTGTGTGTGTGTGTGTGTGTGTGTGTGTGTTGTACATTATCTCAATTTTTGTCAACTATTAAAAAAAAACCACTGACATTATTGCATTTCATTGCAACATTTGACATGAAAGTTTATGAAGTTAAATATTTATGAAAAAATGACACCTTTTCATGTTGGGCTGTCACAATAGGACAAAAATCAAACTGTTAAATCTTGACAACAACTGACAAGGAATTAATTTACCACATAAATTTTCTCATTACATTTCATTTGCATTGACCTTAATTTTCTAAAAATTGAAATTTGTACCACCCACTGGTTAATAATAATAATAATAATAAAATAGTTTATTAAAGTGTCACGCATCATATATCATAAAAAAAGAAAAACATATCATAAAAATATGAACATATAAAATACATTTTCAAAAATATGACGCCCAGCCTAAAAGACTTATGAGACACTTAAAATTCTCTTAATTACACAGCATAAAACAAAACCCCGGTAAAAATTACTGGGTGTTAAAAGCACATCTACGTTTAAACATCCGAGTTAAAAACTGAGCAAAAATAACTTGCACATTACTATTTTCCATTAAAAAATAGAACTTTTCATCAAAACTTAATGTGTTAAAATCTTTAAAATGGTCAACACATCTTAAAAATAATAAGTTTCTTAAATCGGAATAAAACGGACAATATAGTAAAAAATGTTTTTCGTTTTCAACACAGTTAAAATTACAATATTTACACATTCTATTTTCTAAAGGAACAGCTGGCTTGGCGTAACGACCCAATTCAATTTCAAGTTTTAAACACCCGCTTCTAAAATTGGATAAAATCTGTCTCTGGTCTCTGTACCTGACAGTTTTTAACATAAGCACTAGGTTTTAAATCAAATTTATATTGTCTATATGTTCTTAATTTATTTCCATTGACCATATTGCCTTTGTCATTCCATATTTCATTTAAAAATAGTTTTTTATCAAACTCTAAAAGAACACATTTAATTTTACCTATCTTACAACGGTTGTTGACTTGCAATGATATAATATCATTTAAATTGTATTTATATATTAATTTTACCACTTTACTATCAAGAGACATGGTTTTACTCAATGACCAACAATGTATTAAATAAACACTTCTTTGATTGTCTAGACTAGATAAACGTAAGAACAGTCTAAAAACTTCTGTATGTTGTTTCACTGTTACGGACGACCAACCCATATCGCCTCGTAATGCTAGATTAGAGGCATTTTTCGCAGCACCAAGAAAATATCTGCATGCTCTATTCTGAATCTTTGCAACTTCCGGGTACTTATTTACACCCCATATACCCGCACCGAAATAGAGAACTGGTTCAACAAGAGTACCATACAGTTTTGTAAAAACCTCATATGTCATACCACCTGCAACTCTTAACTTAGCATACAGGGCAGCCAAAGCTCGGCTAGCAGATTTGCATATTTCAGTTACAGTTTTATTCAAATTCAAGTGTTCATTAAACCATAAACCTAAGTATTTATAATATTTAACAATATCAATAATATTCGAACCACATGTAAATGTAACATTAGAGACAAGCACAGAAGGTACCCTAAAATGGATTATATTGGTTTTCTCAATATTTAGATTAAGTTCCCATTTATGTAACCAACTATTTAACACGTTGAGTAATTTTTGCATGGACTCAGCATCCGGTGCTAATAGTGCAATGTCATCAGCATATAGCATAATAGATAAAATACTGTTATCACCAACAGGAATACCACAGTTTATAGAATTATAGTTAATAGTTAATCTGGCACCCACAGTGATATGAACATACCCATATCCAAAGTTTCAGATATAACCATTTATTAACAAGACATTCCATGATTGTGATTTTTAAGATGCCACTGCCATCTACATAGACAATTAAAACTACATTGACCACTGTCCTTCAACTTAACTGACTGACCACTGTTGTATTCCTTCAACTGGCGAAGTGGTCTCAAGTGTGGTCTTACTGATCAAATGCATGTCACAGCAGATGGTTTTTTTTATTCAATCATACCAGTTTCCTCCACCATCCTACAACTGCTAAAATAAATAAATAAAGGATGATCAACAAAAATTACTCCACTCCATTCCATCCACTTAACTAGCACTAATGACTTTCTTAGTTCTGCCTGTTTTCTTTTTTGTGTAGGATTATCATATGTAATGTCATGTACATCTTTATTTTGTAACCTACAATTTGGCCTGGGTGTTACCATCAACTTGGTTGAATATCTTTCATATATTTATGCATGATTAAAACTTCACGTTTTTACTGTGTATGACTATTTATAAACAAACCTGACATCTGTGTGTTTAATTAGAAGTAAAACTTCATTTACTGGCATAATTTTGTTATTTGTGCCAGAGGCTATATTCTGTATTAAACATGTATATAATCACTTACACAAAGGAAACTGGTTGTCTGTAAATACTTTTCTTTTGTCTTTAAAAATAACACCCTAGTAATGAGATCTATAATCTTATGATTTAAAAAGTGTGTCCTGATGTCAAAATGTTTGTTAATTTGCTTGTTGAAGGTTGGTTATTTTTCCAGACCTAGTTTCCTCTACAATCTCTAGAACTGACCACATCAATAAATATGAAAAAAAAAAAAAAAAATCGATTTGATTTTAGTACACCATTACTCTACTCAACTATTTCAAAACTTTTGACTTGCATTATTCACTCAGAGTAAGGTCAATTCAACTTAATTGGTAGATTCTCATCCCCACCCACCCCACCAAAAATGTGCTGTCCCAAGTCATTTTATTTTCGTTTCCCATCCCATCCCAGGCATATTCTAAGTCTGTTCCGGAGTTATGTCGAGTCAGTGGCATTTCAGAAAAGGGTTTAAGCACTCCCATAAAAACCAGAAGTGCGATGTTGAAATAGAAAGAAGCTTCATACATGTTACGGATACAGCATGGTTTTCTTACTTTTGCATCTCACCAGTAGTCTGAAAGAATTATGGGCATGGTACAGGGCAAATATAGCAGACACTCAACAGTTAGTGAAGGTGTAAAGTAATTTAATAAGCAGCGATAAAGACAAAAAGGGCCCTATTGCCGATGTAGATGTCAATCATGTGAGAGTGCTAGTTTTCGTATAAGATAAAAAGTAAAATCCTCCCACCCGCCCCAAAATTTTTGTCCAACCTAGATGAGAATCTACTATTTAAATTGAATTGGCATAATGGTAATTGCCTTTTTATATATATATATATATATATATATATATATATATATATATATATATATATATATATATATATATATATATATCCATTGACATAATTTAGGGCTAAAATAATTTGTCTTAATATAGATCTGTATATTGTGTTTTTTTCTCTTGATACATGTATACAATATAGTACTTTAAATACATTATGATACAAGCATATCTAGCAAATCTCTATTTAAGTTCTTGATTTTCTCTTGAAGAAATTCATTGCAAAATATTTTACACAAATAAGTTATAAAATACTACCGGTATACTGAAGTTTCAAAATCTGCTGTTAGAGTACCTTTGTGTAATGTATTGTGTCAGGCCTATGAAACATGTGGTAGGCATATGGTTTTGTCTAATGTCTATGTAACAAAGCAAATGCATGGACAGTATCAACCAGTTACATATCTTTTACAAAAAATAATTGTTGCATAATAATGTTCTAATTACAGTACATTGATGGCACCTATATTTAACCTGACTGTAAATTGTTTTCCAGGAATTTCTGGTGTTGGACAACAACCTGATAATTGCACAAGTTCGGGTGTTGTACCAAATTGTACGAGCTCGGATACTTTACCAAATGTACATAACAAAACTCATGGCAGCACTGTGTTTGAAGATAAGGTGGATCTACCAGCCGTCTCCAAGGAAACAGTACCCACATCAACTGGCCCAGCAATCAGTAGTGTTGCTTTGCCATCCTCGGAACATCGTAGTGTTGTGAATTCATTACCAGATTTACCGTTCACATCAATGGAAAAGTCTGCCTTAGATTTGTTTGGTAATGAATTAAAGTTATTTCCAGAAGCATCTGTTCCGGAAACAAATATACAACCAGCCACAAATGATTACGATGCTCCGTGGATTGTAACTGTCAGTATGTACTGGAATGATCTCCCGGCTATTATGATTGATAATTTGCCATTTGTGAGGCTAGTTGACATACATAAACAGATTTTACCAGCTAAAGATACGGGAATATTGAAGAAAAGATGTCAGTTGTTAGGCATTGATGTTAGAAACTGCTCTGAAATGCAGAGGTACTTTCTTGTACAGTATGGAAAAGCATTTAATTCTAAAAGTACACTAATTGTATCTAAGGAAGATGCTACTTCTTTAATTGGTTATTATGTTAACCCAGTGCCAAAAGTTCACCGATCAGAAACTGAGAAGTCTGACAGGCAAAAATTGATTGAAAGTGGAACACATCATAGACAGTCTAAATCATCTGCCAGGTCGTCGTCATCGTCAAAACATCATGATGTAGAAAGGTGAGTACTTAGTTTGATTGAAACTACATGTACAATAGGCTATAGTGTGTGTGTGTGTGTGTGTGTGTGTGTGTGTGTGTGTCAATAATTTCTACAGTTCTTTGGTGAGAGGGAGGATTTTGGTTTCACTCCTATATAAAAAAACAATATTATTAACATTAATTTCCTTCCAGTATTAAAAGGTTATAAAATTGGTAAGTTCTATTTAAAATTTTAGTGACTTGTGTATTATAAGGTTTACTGATGACGGATAAAGGTATATTATAGGTCATTGCTCTAGTATTGTACATATCAGTTTTCAGTTTCATAAAAGCAATAACTGAACTACAGAGTTTATAATTAAAATGTTTGTGATCGAAGAAATGCTTTGATTTAATATATAGGATTAAGAATTACTGATGAATTGATTGCAGCTGTTACATTATATTTACGACGACGTGTAACTAACAACATTTGGAATGCAGTAAACTTTATTCTTATCTGAAATTAAAGATAATGCCCAAATTTATATGATTGCCTTCTTGTACTTTTAAGGAGTAATTCATATTTTACATCGTGTTAAATATCATGTATATAACATAAAAACTCCCAAAGAAGCTAGCAACAGTCATGACAAGCACTTGGCAAAATATATCTCCACACACACACACACACACACACACACACACACACACACACACACACACACACACACAGAGTCAACCTCTGAATAACAGCCCCTCATACCCCCTACATATAGGTTTGAAACCTACTGTGCCAGATGCTTGTGTGGGAAAATTTGTAAGCATTTACTTTAAAGAATGGTAGTATTTTTATCTGGGTATTCTGGTTTCATGTACCATTGCAAACTGTCTGCCTCAATTACGATTGAAAGAATCTTGACTTTGGGGCAAAACAAGCACAAATACTCTTGTTCATTCTATTTGGATGATGTTTTGAGTTACAAATGTAATCGATATTAAGAGTAGGACTTGTTCAATTTGCACATTTGAGTAACACAAAATTTAGACATTTGCAATCATAATATCAGTCAATAGAATAAACTTTATTTAGGGATTTCATTTAACCCACATTTTTCAAGTGTCAAATTGACTTCAAAATCTCGGGGAATCAACACAGTTGCTGTCACATCAGAAGTCAAATTAAATTTTCGAAAACATAGTCTCAAGTGTCTTATTAATGCTTTTTAGATAATTTAAATGAATTTACTTTATTTATAAAATTTGTTTCCAACTTGTATGGCACTTTTATTAAATTTTTTCTATATGTATTTCTTTTAAGTGTTAAACAATTGGAGACATCACCTCAAAAAATCCAGAATGTTGCTCCAGCACCAATCATGGTTCAACCATCTGTATCATCAGATCTACCTATAACAGTTAGAAACCATTATAGTAGTCCAAAACAGGGTGAACAAATATCGCGGCGAACCCGACACAAGAAAATTAACTTTCTGGAAATGCTTAAAGGAGATCAAAACAACAACACTACTCCAGATCAACAAGATAACGAGGAAATTAACGTTGACGAAGATAAAGAACGGGTGAAATCAAATAAAGTAACAAAAGATGTGGAAAAATCAGACAAAAATAAACATTCAACAAGTAGGAAGAAGTCACCTGTTGCTAAAGAAACTGTAAAAGTAGCAGCAGTTTTATGTAGTCAAGCTTCTCAGGATGAACAGTCTTGTAACGAAAGTGAAACTGAGAATAGATCCTTTAATAAAGACGCAATCTTTATAAATCCCAAACGCAAGTTGTGTCCTCTTGATTCCAAAAAGTCAAGATTAGATAAAACTAAAAAATCGGGAGCTTTGAAAGTTAAATGGACAATATTTAACAAAAATCAGTTAAATAAAAAGAAACTTACAGAAAGTAAGCATGAAAAGAAAGAAATATTATCTGTGATTCATAAGGATGTGGTAGTAAGAAATGGTAACAAGTCGAGAGTACAATCTGGAAGTGTATTCCTGGACCAGTTTGAAGCACAGGATTCTGCCTGTGTGCGATGTTGTACTTGTAAAAAGTTTATTTCTATTGAAAACTTCTTAAATCATCTCCATGAGGTTGGAGGTAGTGGTAAATTGATTGCCATTAATGAACCACAAACACTGGCACTCAGGGATATGTATCCTTCAGATGCACAAAAACGGTTGTGGAAAAATTTTCAGGAAAAATTAAGACGCATGAGGAAATGTGACAAAGAAAGTGAGTTAGTTACGGAAAGAAAAATGTTACTTAATAACAAAGACAGGGTTAATGAAAATCCAATAGTTGCCAGCACAAGTGATATTAAGAAACATGTAAATAATCAGCATGCCGGCAGCACAAGAATTAGTGCACGGAAGAGAAAACAGAAACAGTTATATCCAATTGAAAATTACAGTTTTTCAAAATCTCAGCCTATGCGAAAATTGATTGATTCTGATGATGAATCTCCGAGGTCGCCATTACTTGAAAGGTCATGTGACGCTTACGATGATTCACCAGTTAAGCGGATGAAGTTAGACACTAATCATAATAATGATAGTGAAATTACTTTTCCCAGTCATGTGACCAGTAAAATGGAATGTGAGAGCGTATTGACGCTAACAAACGGTCCAGAAATGACATCATTTACAGCGTTAGCTGATGATGAAAGCTTTGATTTGTAATGTTGTGTTCAGTATTGTTTGTTTGTTTTGTTCTTGCTTATACAAAATTATATGTTACAAGTTTTATTTGGGAAAATGTGATATAAATGTTACCCATACATATTTGATTTCTCAGCTTAGTATCTGAAATGACAAAAAAAAAATAAAAAATTGCAATCAGGGGTATGATTTTTTGAAAAGTTCTTGCAGTACAAGTTTTATTATGTAATTATTGAGGGGTAGTGTATTTTATATAAACTAAACAAAACTAAAGTTAGAAAAAAAAACTTACAACATGCAGTAAGAGTAATTTACACACAGTAAATAGTTATACAGCTCAATATTTTCACATATATATTGATTAATGCTCCAAATAATTGAATTTCACGGACATTACTGTTTTTATGTGTGTTCATACAATTAAATAAGTACTATCAATAAGAAATTAACCACAGACTGGGAAAACTTTATTTCTTTAGAAAGCAGTTTTCTTCACTTACAATTTAATCGTTTGGGCCCATAACTTATGCTTTTTAATAAATAATATCATGTTGGCAGAAAAAAAAAAAGACCATTGAATTAATAAATTTGACTTGGAAATAAAAATATTCTAATCACGTTTTTTGACAAGTTGTAAATTTAAAGACCAAATTATTTAGATGAATTAAGAGATCAAATTTTTCTTGAAATTCAATAACTTGAGTGACAAGCAGTTTCACAATCATTCACTCAGTTGAGTTTACACTCAACTCAAATATTCCCATTTTTCTCTCATCAATATTTTAAAAATTTTAGATTTTATGAGCGAATGTTTCTTTTGTTCAACAAACCTTCACGAAATAATTAAAATATAACATTTGATATTCAATTTTATCTGTGTAATGTCTTAAGTGAATGATTGTGAAACTGGGGCCAGTTGTCTTAAGTATACAAATCATTTTCTCTAATCAATACACATGCAAAAGATGGAAGATGAATCAGACAGTAACTGAAAATCTTGCAATATTATAAACGTTAGTAAACTATACAATACCTACTTGTTATGTTAGAATGTTGATGATAATTGACATTTCAGTATCGTCAGCATGTTAATAATTTTTACAATTGTAGTAAACCTGGAAGTCATTTTTCAGCCTTTTTTCCAAAGATAAGTTTTTTTTCTTACTTAAATTTAGATTTATTCAACAAGTTCTAGATTCAATACTTTATGTAAATCTGGATTTATTGTATGTAAATCTGGATTTATTAAACAAGATCTAACATAGAAATACGTGGTTTTACAACTATATATCTTAAATAAAACATCCTTTGTAAAATAAAATATTAAAAAAAAAAAAAAAAAAAAACAACAATAAAAACAAAACAAAACAAAAAACTTTCAGTATGGTTTATTGTTGAAACGTCTCGCAGATCATTAATTAGTATTATTCTTGTCTTAAATTGCATGTTGTACATCTTCAAGATTTTGTTTTGATTTTAAGCATATTTATGTATCTGATCTTCATCTGTTGAATTGTCATGAGTTGTTCTCAAAAAATTATTTTCACACATATAACTTTTAGCTTTTTAACTCTTTAACTCTTTAACTCATGATGTTGGGTATTTAGAAAAAATTTAAGAAGAGTTTAAAAAACAATTTAAAAATTTTACTCATTATATTTGAGGGGAATATTTTTTCTTCATTATATTAGAGGGGTTTTTTTTTTTAAAGAAAAAAATTGAATTTTACTACTGCAAACTGAGAAATTTTCATGTCTGTTCATAGTGATTGACATTTCAAGTCATTTAGCTAGTTTATATTTGTGTTTTCAGATGTTAAAACAATGTGAATTCAAGTGAATCTTATCAAAATTTATTTGCTATTAATTCATTTTTTGCATAATTATACCATGCAAGTTTGTGTGAAAATAAAAAAAATAAAACAAAAAAGAAATTTTCATGTTCATCGTAATTTAATATGAAAACGTGAAAATTCCCAATTTGCAAGTACATGTATTTAAATTATAAAAAATTAACTATTTAATTTTTGAGGTGTTGAGATTTTGTTTATGTAATCAAATTGTTTATAGGTCTAGATTGTCTAGATTATCTTTATTTTTTCCTGCTTACATCTCAAAATTGTTTTATTTCATTCAAAAAGAACAATATTTTATTCTGTTCTCTGAGTTTAGCTTTTAAACCACCTGTAAACAAAGTGGTACTAAACCTTTGGAATGTATACACCACTTTGTTTACAGGTGGTTTAAAAGCTAAACTCTGTTCTCTGAGTTTAGCTTTTAAACCACCTGTAAACAAAGTGGTACTAAACCTTTGGAATGTATATGGAGATTGGAAATTTTTCATAGTTGTTTGAAAGTTCATGCAAATGCAAGTTAATTATATCAAGATAAAATATTCCACAATCAATTTCATGCAAATTTAAGCAAAAAAAAAAAAAAATAATAATAATAATAAAAAAATTAAATGATTGCAATTTTTTCAATTTACAGAAGTTTTTAATATAGTACAATTTTATTTTTGGAAACTCAATACAGTTGAATGTTTTTGGTCAATAAGGCTGATAAAATTATGTTTTTATTATTATTATTATTAGTTTTTCAGGCCTCAACAAAAGTCATAAAGATTTATAAAAACTTGGCATTTTGAAACCTGAATTTAAGTAAAATATATTATGCTGAAGGCTATGGGTCTCTTAATGAAAGAATAAAAGTTAAAATGCTCAGATTTTCCAACAATTAATGAGAAGAATATCATATGGATCATATAGATTTACGGTTATATAAATACACTTACACTAGATATAAGTTATTATAATTATACTTTAATGTCGGTTTTATATTTAGTTTTGGTATTTTCTTTGATCATTAAGTTCATTTAATTAGAATGTGCATCTTTATGAAGAATTTGGGATTATTGTAAATCTTCTATAGATATTGATTAAACTGACATTATCAGATCTATGTCGATACATCCTTTAATCTCTATTTACAATCTATAGTAAATAACGTGAATTGGATCATGTAAACAAGATACGCAGGATTATATATGTTGGATATAAACTGGGAAATCTTACTGCTAAAGACTGGTTATATAGAGAAATTTTCTACACTTGTTTACTTTGAAAAATCATTATTATTTGGGAAAATCAATTTGTATTTTCTTTCTATTAATATATTGTTTTTTAGTTCTGGTAATAATATACTTTTTTTGAAACCTAGTTCTTACTAAATAATTTCTTGTAATAATATATTGTAAAGATATACTTTTTTTTTGAAACTCAATCTTTACTAAATAGTATCAAGCTATAAGGTATTTCTATAAAAAGAGAAATCAAGTTCCTTGCTCATACATGAAAAGTGAAGAGACAATAGTCAGGATCTTTATTTGTTGATATTTGTCTGTGTAATCCATGTACTGTTGTTACACTATTATTATTTCTTACTTTTTATAACTAAAGAGAAAATATATGAAGTCATCATTCTCTAACATTCGAACTTGTTGATTCTA
This sequence comes from Tegillarca granosa, assembly GCA_029721355.1. Classification (NCBI taxonomy): domain Eukaryota; kingdom Metazoa; phylum Mollusca; class Bivalvia; order Arcoida; family Arcidae; genus Tegillarca; species Tegillarca granosa. Next base: position 38,592,757 of record CM056605.1, read on the forward strand.
TGAACTAGGTGTTGTTACGCTAACTTAATCCAACTTGTCATAATTATAGAGAGAAAAATTTCTGGGTCCTAGTTACCAATTCTCAAGCCTGCAGGATCTACACATAAGGTGCTGCTTAGCTAACATCATCTCAAGGAAGAAAAATCATTCTGAAACGAGTTGCTAACACTCAAGCCTGTAGTTTGTATGCCCTAGGTACAATACTAACATATTCTCTTATTTGTCATAACTAGAGAAAATTTTCCTTCCAATAAAATTTTTTTATTATAATTTAAAAATTAAAAGAAAAAAAAGAAGAATAAAATAAAATAAAGTAAGAAAAATAACTAAAAGATTTTAAAGCATTTTCAATGTTATTTGCATTGTATTGAAATCACTTGATATGGTTCCTGTGTGTATCTGCAGTATATTTTAAATTTTAAAAAAAAATTAAAAAAAGAATAAAAGGAACTAAGAAAAGAAACAAAAGATAGTACAGCATTTTTAATTATTATAATTTTTTTTCTTTCATTTTATTGACATCACATGATAAGGCTCCTGCTCTTGTATCGGCTTTGTAAACTGCTCTGTTATATAGAACAGATTCAAATTATTCTGAACATAACATTGGGTTTTATTCTGGTTAGAAGAAAACTTTATTATATATATAAATATTTGGTATTTATTGTTGAGTTAGGTTTAAATTTGTTATAGTTACAGTGTTGAAGCTTTCATCAGATTTTGTATGGTTATATATAGTGTAAAATTGTATATAAATAAATATATACATGTACATCTTTGTTTATAAATTGTTTTCAATCTGTCGACTAACATATTGATAGTCAACAGAAAGTGTGATCAGAATTTGTTATGTACCAATTTTTAGTGCTTCATTTAATCATGTTGAAATATTTTGAATCACTTCTTAAAATTTGATCAAAATTGAAGAAACTGGAAATGAAAATAAAATTTGGTAACAACCAAACGCATATTTGTTTGTTATTTGTATCTATTGGATTTTTATGTTATTACAGCACACACAAGTTGTTCTCAATTTAAATTCTGGCATAAAAAAGAATTGGTCGGAAAGATTACTGTTGGTACAGAGAGACTGTAAATTTTCATGTTATGAGACATTTTGAATACTGACAGGCAAGGGATTATTTTTTTTAAAAGCATGGCATGCTTGTTAATATGGTCGGAAGCTCTATCCATAGATGTAGACAGGACAAAATTTGTCTCTACTTACTGCAGAACTTCATACATAGCAAGTGTTTCTTTTCTGCCGAGTCATCCAAATCAATACCATGTAATATTGTTATATCTCAAATGACATTAAAAATGCATTAAACTGCTATATGTAGTAAAACTTTTTGCTTAGTATTTGAACACGTAGAAAGTATAAGTATTTGTTGCGCTAGTTCTAATTCTCGACCTCAGTTAAAATCAAAAACACTAAGAAATTAGATTATTTTACCCTCTAAAATATTGTTTGAGGGAAGTTGCAAATTTTTCAATAATAGTAGCAGTAGCCCTTTTCCTTGCACAACGACATGGCACTTGAAAGGAACTGATAGGACCCTCGCGTGAGCACACCCAATGGATTACTGCCCTCGCCCTTTTATATTGGTCATTTGTTAGACCTGTCTAAAACAATATCCTTCAACTACCTTTTTATTGCTGAAATATATTTATGTACCTGCGTGTGCTGTTTATTGTCAAATATTTCCTGTAATTACAAAATCTTTTATTAAATGAAAAGATTAGAAATATACTTGGATTTAAAAAACAATATAAAAACACGTACACTCACAGCTATGTAGGTTAATTTTATAAAGGTGTGTGTGTGTGTGTGTGTGTGATGTAAATCAAAATTAAATACTTAAAACCACACCACCAGTCAAAGGTCAGTACAGTTGATTTTAATCAGTAATGTCTCGATGTGTCGTGTTCATGGTCACGTTGGCTCTTTCAAATTTAAAATGTCTTTAAGATCCACGTATGTATTTATTCATTTCACGTCAATTTGTGATCATGTCAACAAGAGAGAATGTTGAGCGTTGTCATTAGTTGCCGCTGGGTTTGTAATCGATACTTAGAATTTTGACTAACCACAAGTATTTAGCCTAAGGTCCATTTAGACACACACAAACAATCGTATCTGAATAAAATGTAATAAATGATAGAATATTCCAAAACTTCAGAACATGGTCATTGGGGACAACCAGTTGCTAATATTCCGTTACTTCGTAAATTGAACCGTTAAGTGAGTCGGTGGACATTCAACTTTGGCTTCAAACATTTTATAGAAACCATAATACACGTGACGCATTTGCAATTGAATGTATGTATCTACAGCGTTTAAATCAAATTGTGATTTAATTTATACATGTATACATTAATAGAAATATACAACACATATTGACAAAAATATAGAATACAATATTATTGATGATTCATTAAAAAGATGACCCATTAATCAGCTTGATAGAGCAAGTAATATTGACCTTTTTTGATGTCGCTACCAAATAAGAAAAAAAAAAGTAAAGGCAGATTTACGGCCTAAATTTTAAGGATACCATTATATGCCGATTGCAACATTTTGTAGAGAAACAGGACAATCATAAATTACTTATGTCTACTAGCAAGTAATATTGATACCTTAATTTTGAAATGATAAATAGATAAAAATTGAAATTATGAATACATTTAAATAAAAACTTTAAATTTTAATGGAAGTAAACAAAATATGAAATAAATACACCCATTTATAAATGCGTAATGGTCATTTACTTGTTTTTCTATTTATAGTAGCAGTGGCCATCTTGGATGTTGAATCACAAACTTTTATCCAATTTACTTAGGGACTTTCCACAACCATTTTTATGCCAATCTGCCAAGTGGTTTCAGAAAAGATTTAAAGTTTACGCTCATACTCATGCAAACATTTTGAGTGTTAAAGGGAAATAACTCTTAGAAAATGCCATTTATTCACCAAAGAAAATCATACATGCACATCTACAAATTCCTGTGAACAGGCACACATAGTTTGAAGTCGATCCTTTCAGTAACTTAGGAGTAGCGGATACAAATTATGGGACGGACGCACATACTCATGCACGCATTTTTAGTGTTAAAGGGAAATAACTCCAGGAAAATGCAACATTTGCCAAAGAAAATCTATCTATACACTAGTATTCATATTCAGACCTTACCTTGAGCAGACCACATTGTTTGAAGTCACCCCTTTCAATTACTTTGGAGGAGTAGCGGATAAAAGGTTATGGGGTACAATTTAAGTATTGAAGGGAAATAACTCTAAGAAAATGCAACATTCAGGAAGGAAAAAACCCACATTCACACCTGTAACTTCCCATAAACAGGTCTAGATAGTTTAAAGATAATTCTTCCAATACTAAGTAACTTTAGAGGAGTAGCGGACGCAAAGTTATTGAAAGTAAGTGCACACTACTATGCACACATTTAAATTTTAAGGGAGAAAACTTCAAGAAAATGCAACATTCGCCAACGAAAGAAACACAAGTACATCTACACCTTCCCATGGACAGCTCCATAAATATGTATATAGTTTGAATCAATCCTTTCAATACCTTTGAAGGAGTAGAGGATACAAAACTATGGGACGGACGGACAACGCCGATACTAAGTTATATACCCCCACCGTTCGGGCAAAGTTATATTTAAAAAAAAAAACTCTGAGAAGGTAGGTTTCCTTGAATTCATCAGCTGATACCATGCTTGAGGAATATCCCTTTACAACCACGGACCACTACGGTAGCTCAGTTGAGAGAGTGCCCGCTACGTATGTAGAAGGTCGGGTCTGACCAAGATTTAGAAATTGGTAGTGACTGTTCTTTCGCCAAGCACTCCACATTTAGAAATGAAAGTTACAGGGATCCTTCGGAAGAGACTTTGAAAACCTATGCCCAGTGTCACGACAGGCGTGGCACGTCAAAGAACCCTTTCTGGACATTGCCCTAAGCGCACTGCAAAGGTAAAATTTTCTATCACTTCACCTGTCGTTGGTGGCGTCTCGATATAAGTTAAATATTCTTGACTGGTACGTAAAACCCCTTTAATCAATCAATCTACAACCACAGCCTGTAACAAAAATGAAAAAAGGCAAAAACGTCGGTGTAAATTGTAGAAGCGACAATTGGAAAACATCTCCTGCAAAAAAACCGGATTTTTGTATATTTATTGGCACATTGCTTTTCTCTACACAACTATTTCCATTATAGATTGTGTTGTTTGAAGACTTATAATACACAGACACGACTAGACTTAAATCTGCGGAAATTACAGCAAAATCGTTGAGTGACGTCTGAATTGATTTTAAATATACTACACGACCTTTAATAATCTTACTAAAATCTATAAAAGTAGATATGTTATCAGGAAAGTGTCTGTCATATATATATTTCTTTGTTCTTAATTTCCTGTACATATAAGGGGATTGCAAAAATACACATAAAAACCAGCGAATTGCATGCTTACAATTGGACTGATATAATCTCTCTCTCTCTCTCTCTCTCTCTCTCTCTCTCTCTCTCTCTCTCTCTCTCTCTCATTAATTGGTATAACTATATGTTAATAAAGTAAACTGGAATATAAAAAAATCCACAATCTCTCTCCCCCTCTCTCTCTCTCCATGTATATATAAAGCAAGTTTTTTATTAAAGTGACATGTGCATAACATCTCATACAAGTATCTTAAACAATAATGCGATAATTACAACCGGCCCATTGGGCCTATAAGTCACTATTCAATCTATGGACATCAAATAAATTAATGAATTTACAAGCATATTAGAATAATTGTAGCGGCAAACACATAACACACAGATATATATATATATATATATATATATATATATATATATATATATATATATATATATATATATATATATATATATATATAGTGTGTGTGTGTGTGTGTGTGTGTGTGTGTGTGTGTGGAGATCCTGTCAACCCAGGTCATAACTATACTTGGGCAGATCAATTCGACTGTTACCTTGGAAACTACGAATTCCACCACCCATGCATGAACACCTTGATATAAAGAAAAAAAAAACACTTGACTAGGGCGTAAAATACCATTATTCCACTTCACTGTAGCATATTGATTGCCGAAATCATAAATCAATAGTAATATTCGAGTTCATGCCAAGTGCGTCTACTTGTGTTTTCTCGCATCTCTATCTTTTATATAATCAGATAATAGACTGGTTTGAAATGCCGTGGTCAACGAAGTCAAACATATTGGCTTTACAGACAATTCATTTTTTCTTTCGTTTTATCGGTTTACAGGATTTTCTTGACACTTCGGGTTTCCCGGTCATTTTAGTTCGAAAACGGTGTTAGTCAATAAAATATATTTTAAAATGAAGCTCTATTGGTTTTTCTTACGAGGTTTAAATAACATGGTAGAGTAAATATTGAGATGACATATTAAACGGAAAACTTAAAGCTGGTTTATTGATTTTCGTAAAGCATTTGATACAGTCATAAAAAGTGAAACATGGTAATGATAAAAAGGATAACAGATGTTACAGAATGATTTTGTTTAGATCGATGCTAAATCCCGATATAATAATCATTTTAAAACAAGAATTGTATACTAAAATTTCTGAATAATTATAGATTTTTTGAATAATTATAACGACTTTGAGCGTGGTTTCTAAACATTGTAAAATAAAAATATTTAAGAAAGAACCAAATTGTTGGTTGGATGTAGTTGTTTAACGTCGCATCAGCTATTTTTCAGCTATTCGCGACGAGTGCATGGTTATCAATCTCTATGGATTTATCTAAGAACAAATCCGTGTATGCGTGTGATGTGCGATGTATGTTTTATGGTCTTCCATGTTCTAGCGCACTCAAGGCAGCGTTTTGTTAAGGTGCTAGCCCACCGAGTTAGTATGCCTCAGACAAACATACCACTATAAGTCACATTATCCTTGCACCGGGTGATCGAGTCGATAATCTGTTCTCTTAAGGCGAGCACCAGGCAAGGTAGCAGTATTTCAATTTTTTTAAAGTCTTATGTATGACCCAGTCGGGTTTTAACCTCCCGGTCTACCGCTCTCGAACCGGACGCTCTACCAATAAGCCATCGAAGCGTCAAAAGAACTCGAAGCTTAATATTAATTTTGTGAATCTTGTAAATAATCTGGATGCAAATTCAGGTAAATGTATATTATAAGACAAAATTCTAACCAAAACAGGATGTTTATTTTAATTTTGATATACAGATCGGGAAAATCCTCTGATCTCGCTAAATTTAAATTCTTGCAATGCAATCGCAATAGATATTTGATGAACCAAGATATTTGATTATTATGAATTTGTTTCAGAAGTAACAAATTTTGAAGATATTTTTATGACGGAGATATATCGTTACATTTATGATATTGACTTTGATGGATACCTCTGCTTTTAGATGATCTAGAGGGAATATTGACAAAATATTAAGTATCTTAAACAATTAAAGACATCATGTTTGTTTGAGTGGAATGGAGTAATGGTGTTTAACGCCCCTGTCATGATTCTTTCACTCATTTCCGGGCGGTCAGTTCTGAGATGGTGTAGGAAACCGGGGTGCCCGGAGAAAACCACCTACCTTCCGCAAGCGAACTGACAACCTTTTTTCACACTAGGATCTGTCCTATTCAAAGCCAGACGGAGAGGCGCTGTGATCCGTCATGTTTGATTGAGATGGTAGAATCAAGGGTGTGTTCTTATAACCCTATATTATTTTATTCTTCACACTACAGCTTAAAATGAAGTGCTTGGGGCATTTAACTACTTGTTGTGAAGGACATTTTGTGTCCTGCTTAAGATATTAAAACGGTCAGATGACCTTCTCCAATCAAATCTAGCTTACAGTGGTTTAGTGACCTAAAACGCGCGTTGATGAAACAAGCGATTCTCACCGCTTACGTTCGAACTCCACTCGGGTCAGATTTCAGCGTGAGAAAGTTGTTAATTCGCTTGCCGAAGATCGGTTTTTTCCCCTTTGGAAACTCCAGTTTCCTCAACCATTCCAGTACTAACCGCCTCGATTCTAGTGAAAGAATTTTACCTAGGGCGTAAAAGCTCTCTCTCTCTCTCTCTCTCTCTCTCTCTCTCTCTCTCTCTCTCTCTCTCTCAAGGCCTCTTTGGTATATGTGTAATTAGCTGTCTTTAGATTTATGTTAAAGAAAAATACGTGAAACTTACAGCTGAACAAACTGGAATATAAAAAAAACCAGAATACATCCGGGCTTTTATCAAAGAAAAATTCTTGAGTGTTACACATTATCTGTAATGTCTTAAACAATTAAAAAATATTTTGAATAAATCGATAGTGCTTTAAAAAGTTTTAAGATAGTATAGAAGAATTTGTATGCCTTCTGTAAGTCTCAAGTGGATTGCTACGCAGCAATATGCCACGACAACGGAAGGAAGTTTTTGTTAAAACACAAACATACTACGTCTTTTTATCAACATGATTTAATGATAAGATAGTTGCCTATGTGTATTGATTTTTCTATATAATGAAAACCAATACATTTTGATATGGTCTCAATTTTGCCGAATGGTCAAAAGAGACGGCTTGGAAAAATTACAAAGCCCCTCATTTCCTAGGATCGAATCCCACTCTGGTAGATCCTAGCGTGAGAAGGTTTATCGTTTGCGTTTGTCGGTTTTGTCCAGGCACTCCGATTTTCTCCACCGTAACATCCGCAATACGGACTACCTTGATATAAATGAAAGAATCTTGTTTGAGGCGTACCATAGCTTTCTACAAACACGCAAGTGCTCTCTCTCTCTTTTAAAACACACACACACACACACACACACACACACGCCGAAGTTCTCAGACATGAATGCCACACCATAAACATGACTGTCAACTCACTCATTTCTTAACTCTATAATGGCAAATGTCAGTATGATAAAGTAATTATTTAATGTCTGAACTTTACTCTCTCTCACCTGCTTGATCAACTTTGTCACTTCAGTGATGTATAACTGCCACTTGGGTTAATTGTTGTTGTTGTCGTTTTACTTCGCATCAGCAAATTTTTCAGCTATTCGCGACGAGAGCAAGGTCTTTAGCCTCTATTTATTCAAGAACAAGTTCATGTATGCGTGAAATCTACCTTGTATTAGCGCGTACTCAGGAATTTTTTTCTAAAGGTGCTAGGTCACCTAGTCATTATGCCACAGAAAAGAACACGAATTCTCCAGTCACATTATCCTGGCAACGGATGAACTAGTCGATACTCTATATTTTAATGCCAAGCGCCGGGCAAGGATTCATTATCTCAAATTTAAAATATTATGTGTAACCTGACCGGGATTCTAACCCACAGACTTCCCATTCAAATGAAATGACATGTATTGATTTCAGTGCATGTTTAAAAACCTCTAGTGTTATTAAAAGAAATCAATACATCTAATATGACGCAATAAAAAATAAATAAAATTTGCAATATGACATATTTACAGAATAAATAAATAAATAAATAAATAAATAAATAAATAAAAAGATGACACGTGTACACAAAGTTGTAGTATTTTTCTGTTGAAAACAGTGATGCCATGTGCTACTAATGAATTTTTATGAATTTTATAAAAATTCAAAAAGTAGCACATGACAGTGACGAATGGTGATTGTAATGTGTGTAACATTTTCAGTAAGAAACATCAAGAAAATCCAGTTCGGGAAGGTACATGATTCAAAGATGCATTATTACAAGATGAAAATAAATTAAATATCTCACTAAATATCCCTTGAGGGCCCCTGGTCACACAGGTATACAGAGTAAATGATCGAATGTTTGCTTTAGAGATCGTGATGAATCATGATTGGTAACATGTGGCATGATCGGTTTTAAGCTATGACAAATAAATATAAATAAACACAACTAAATAACGTATATTAATTTTTAATTTCACGTATAGAACTAAATGTCGATTTTACGTGTCACAAATAACAGTTTATCTAAAGAATAATTAGATCATAAATTGTTCATGAACAAAAATTTCAAGACGTTCCACAGGTCTGAGTTCGACCCTTCGGCAGCGGGTGATAAAAACTTTTTCTTTATCGTTTTCTTTCATTGGCTTGTGTACCGGTATAATACTGCTTGTGTTCAATATGCGATGTTTATACCTGCGCTATTGCAATCACGTGAGCTACCACTTTAAAAGTCGTAATTAGTGTACGCTAGTATAATGCAGACCATAAATACCTGCTCAAAAAATCACGCAATACATGAACGAGTGTTAAAATTAGTTCTTGAGATAAGTATGAATAATTGTCTTGTCGCAAATAGCCGAAATAAATGATGTTAAGTAAAACAACATCCATTATCCAACCCAATTATTCTTCTGAATTTTCATTATACACTTTGGAATTGACAGTCTCTAAAGAGTGGAGTGGAGTAATGGTGTTTTACGCCATAGTCAAGATTATTTCACTTATTTCGAGGCGGTTAGTTCTGGGATGGTGGAGGAAACCGAAGTGCCCTGAGAAAACCACCGATCTTCGGCAAGCGAACTGACAAACTTTCTCACACAAGGATCTGTCCCGAGTGGGATTCGAAGCCAGGCGGTGAGAGGCACTGTGATCCGTAAGCGCGCGCTTTAGACCACTTGGCACTTGACGTTTCAACACACAGATTGACTTATTTAGCTGTTTGTTACCCTTGCTTTTGTCAACAAAAACAGTATAATTAATATGGCTTACTGACAACGTTTAAATGTTGTTCGTGTCCAAAACTAATTGCAGATATCGATTTACTGTATCAATATCAATTGAATGTGATGTATTTACACCTGAATGTTGTCAGAAGCTCGTTACATTTCCTTTATGGACGTTTGATGTTTTATATATAGCCGAAAAAAAAACTTTATTATAGCCCCAATAGCGACAATATTGCAGCTATGTAAATTAGCAGGCAGCCGAGTTTATTTTTTGTTTCTAGACATATTAACATGTAAAATAATTTTTGTAAGAAAACACCTCTCACAAACGTTATTTTCACTTCTTTTAAGACATACGGACTTTTGAGCTAAGGTTGGCTAAAGTTGTCGCTTTAGCAAATGAGCAGAATTTCATTTCAGGCATATTTATTTGTTGTTGATGTAATTTTGTTTAATTATAAAACTAAACAAAAAATCATTTTGCAATTTGAAAATAAAATTTACAAAATTAAAAATAAAATTTTGAAAATCGTATCTGCAATTAAAAAATTTCAAAAATAAACATGTACATTATATCTATTTCCTTTATCCAAGTTGGAATGACTGAGTTGAGTTGAGTAATGGTGTTTAATGTCCCAGTCAAGAATATTTCACTTATATCGAGACGTCGCCAGCTAAAGGCGAAAGTGCAGAATTTTGCCTGTGCGTTGCGCTGATGGTATTATACAGCAGGGTTCTTTATCGTGCCACGCCTGCCATGAAACGGGACCTGGTTTTTTTCGTTCCCATCCGAAAGAACCGTGACTTTCATTTCTTAAAGCCGAGTGCTTGGCGAAAGAACAGTCACTACCCGGCCTGGAATGACTGAGCTTATGTATTTATTTCTTTCTGTTCATGAGTCAGTTTTATCAAACTTAGATAATTTATCAGTTCTATTTTATAAGATTGTTTTAAATGTACTGGTCCTAGTTTGGCGAATGTAATATTTTAACATTTTTAGTAATTTTTAAAGAAATTCAAAAATTGTAGGTGTCATTTTAAAGCTGAACCATTTGTGTTTAGTTTTGTCAAAAGTTCCGAAACATATTCCTAAAAATCGCTATCTTTAAGTTTAGGGAAATCTTAGCTTGGAAATTACCGTGACCCAGGGGCCTGGCCTAATAATATACACACTTACGCATTCTACTACAACAACAACAACTGCGGTAGCTCAGTTGTTAGAGTGCTCGCTCCGTAAGTGGAAGGTCGTGGGTTCGAACCCTGGCCGGGTCTGACCCAAGACTTGAAAGTGGGTAGTGACTGTTCTTTCGCTAAGCACAGGGAAAATTTCTGCACTTTCGCCTAAAGCTGGCGACGTCTCGATATAAGTGAAATATTCTTGACTGGGACGATAAACACCATAACTCAACTCAACTCAACAACGACCACTCAGATTCCTCCACCATCCATGAACTGATATAAGTGAAAGAATAACGACTAGGGTTTGAACTTTATTAATTCACTCTAATCTACTCTAAAGAGCGCCTCTCACCGTCTAGGTTCGGTTCCCACTCTGGCAGATCTTGATAGAAAGTTTGTTCGCTTGTCGAGGTTCGGCCATTTTTTTCGGGCACTCTGGTTTCCTCAACCATCACAGAACTTGATATAAATGAAAGAATCTTGAATCTTGACTTTGGCATAAAACATCATAACTCCACTCCACTTCTGAACTCTTCAAAAAAATGTATTATTGAATCATAGTTGTTTTACAGAATGTTTTCATCAAAGTGCCATACAAAAATGTGAATAGGAAGTGACGTCATTTAACACGAACTCCAATTACATCAATTGTTCTTTAAACCCGGTAATCGCAAGTTCAGGTTGGTCTCGGAATAATATATCCAGCTTGATTAATTTGATATGGCGAATCGATATCTGAAATTAATTTTCACCTTGCGTAGCATTTTTATGGTCAGTTATCTTATTAATTCTATTTTTGTTCAAATAATTGGACCTCTTAGACTGTATACTGTACAATGAACCATCATAAGATAAATTGTTCAGCAACACTTTTCATCAATATGAATCGATTCAGACAATCGAAGAGGCTTGGTTGATATTATGACAACAATGACCACTGGGCAACTGTTATAATTTACAAAAAGTCGATATATATTATTGGATACAATACAATTGGGGTGGAGTGTTGGTCTTATATATATATATATATATATATATAGAGAGAGAGAGAGAGAGAGAGAGAGAGAGAGAGAGAGAGAGAGAGAGAGAGAGAGAGAGAGAGAGAGAGAGAGAATCTGGGAAGGTAAACAAATCCAGTGCCCGTAGAAAGCAAACTAACAACATGAATGCGTACTTGGAATAATTAACTAACAACAGTTTTTTTTTTTTTTTTTTTTTTTTTTTGCTTTAATATTCGTGTTTTTTTTTTATTTGTTGAATTAAAAATTTAGAAAATAAAAAATATGTTTAAAAACGTCATAATGATACTATCTTTATGAAACGTGATTAGGTATCACGTATCTCAAATCAACACACACAACATTATCAATCCCCAATAACGTCAAAGGTCAAATACATAGGGGAAAGAAGTGAAATAAAGTACTTTATCTACTGAATTAGTAAGGGTTACCGAAATGTGTTTTTTTTTTTTTAAAAAAAAAAATAAATGGGTGGGTGCGGTTAGTATTATATTATTTTATTTAAACAAAGTACATCATAGATTGATAATTTTAAAAGTATTTAAGTTACCTCCCTTTACCTCATTTCTACCAAATACGTGTATTTGTTATTTTCATCACGTGATTAAACTTAAAACATTAAGTTTGAAAATTAAATACACGTAAAAGCATGTTTTTAGACACGAATTGAATTGATGTTGTCAATTTTCTAATTGCAAATAGTTTTACCTTTTTAGATACAAAATCACGTGTGCATATTTGTAACAATTTGTAAAAATTGTCAAACAAACAGCTTATTAAAATACATCTTGTTCTTACTTTTTGTATAAGCCCTGTTTTACCTGAATATCTTCCATAAACAAATGCAGTTGGCTAGTCCCTAGCGTGGTATAAATCCTGTTTTGAAAACATGCGTAAACTCCTAAGGTGGGAGTGCCTATGAGCCAATCAGAATGGGAATAAAGCGGTTGTGTTAAGTCATATCAAGAAATCGGGAGAAGGGTGAAACAACTTGAGGAGGGCATTCACGATCTGATGACAGTGTTCATTACAATAAAGAAGGGGGTTTCTAAGCTACACGAATAAGTAATCAGGCTTGACAGTATAATACATTCACGCCTTCTTACGCTTTTTGTTGCACCAACCTAAAATTAAAATCGATTCGTTGTAAACAGTATCAACTGGTTGTGAAAGATCTACAAAATTTCTATATGTTTTGACCATTCACAATTCATTAACGGTGGCTAAAAAGAGTATTTTTAAAGCCTACTTTTAAAACAAGAGTTTAAAAATTAGTACAGGATTGTATAACAAAGAATTTTTTAAAATTTATATAAATCAAAAGCATAATTATAAAATTGCCGAGGGAATTTTCAAGAAAATGTTCAATACTTGTAAAATCAATTGTCGTTATAAAATTTATTAGGTCTCCCATCAACGAAAGTTAATGAGGGGGGGGGGGGGGGTTATTGTTTTTGTACTGCTTCTTATTTTTCTTCCGCCCCAATTTTGTCCGACACTTTTCTCAGAAATGGAAAGTCGTATCAACTTTCCGCAAACTAGCAACATCTAAAGGGAACAGTACTTTTTGCAATTTGCAAACAAGAGCTATATATTTATCAGAGTTTAATGCCTCTTCCAAAAATATATTTTTATTAAACAGTTCTTTATCCCTTAATACTTCACACATCATGATGAAAATACAACCGCCTTTCAAATGATATAGTGTTTTCAATAAACAAGAGCTATATTAATCATAGAGTAATGTCCCCTGAAAGTTTTATTGTTGGAGATACAACATACACTTCTTCCTAAATCCAAGTGGGAAGTCGTGGGTTCGAACCCCGGCCGGGTCTGACCCAAGACTTGAAAGTGGGTAGTGACTTTCTTTCGCCAAGCACTCGGCATTACGAAATGAAAGTCACGGTTCTTTCAGATAGGAACTTATTTTATAGCTTATTTTTCATCGAATTTATAGCTAGCAAATTTTCCTAGTTGCAATCACTCCATCGACTGGAAACATTCTATTCCTCACGAATGTAAATCTACTTTAGGTAAGTGGCAGGTGCATTTTGTTTAAAGCAGTCTAACTTGACTTTTTCAAGTTCGCATACACAAGGGCTTGTAAACGCTAATTATGGTTGTTTACTGTGAATGTTAGCAGTACCCTTTCCTTGTCTAGCAGGTGCATATCCTGGCTAATTGCATAGCCTACGCAAGGGAAGGTAAGCGCTAATTAATTTGTCGGCATGTCCCCGTCTGTTAATGGGGATTTATCCAAGCTTATGAAGCAGGTGTATCCCGTCTAGAATATCCTCGTATGTAGGTGGTAGGTGGGCTTGCCATTGCTAATTGTTTTGTAGATCCGGTGAAAGTAAACAAGTCTCTCCCTATGTTATTCAAATTTTCTTATTCCAGGGATTAAGCGGGAAATAACCCCGTTTTAATGTACTAAATAATTTAGATAAATATCATAATAATAATAATAAATCTTATATTGGTATACTGGATTACAGTGTTTACCATTTAACATACATACTACATACTGCATAAACAAGACTTAAAACAATTAGAGATAGTTACATAAGCTATAATTAGACCTAAAACTAAAAATTTTACTGCTTCATATAACAACTATAAGTCTGTCCTGTTCATTACTTCTAAAGCGGTAATGAAATATTTGTAAAGAGCCTGACATTCTGACCATGTTTCAGGATTCAATAATCTTTTTATATAATTAGAATAATTTGCAGTTAAATTTTGATCTACATTATTATTCATTTTAATATTGAAAGAGGTTACTAAGTTATTTCGTATATGTCACTTATCATATTTAGAACATTCAAGGAGGAATATATATGGTTACCAAACGCGGAGGATAAAGATTGATTATATTTTTCAATCTGTAATATTTTATTGGAATATATGCAATGATACTAAAACACAAAATGTATTCAGATTATTTCTTATTACATGTTTTGTCATTTGGATTTCCGTCTGTTTTGGTATCTTTCTATGCTCATTTTAGGCCATAAATTGACAATGAAAAAATATCTTGTACTTCATTTACAGGTACATACCCCGCCCCCTCCCAAAATACAGCAAATACACACGACTGTAAGTTTTACACTTGTCACTAAGACCTATTTGTCACTGTATGTTTCATATTGTTTACTTTTCAACATGTATTTATTGAATTTGATAAATAAAATATGTTTAAACTAATTAAACGAAATTGTATAGTCTACGTTGTTTTGACAATAAAACAGCAAGTTTGGTGATATGTTATTAAATTGGGAAATAGAGTTATGTCCCTTCAACTTTCACGAAGTGGAGTTGCGCGGTTTTACAGTTGTTGTCCACCCTATTTACACTGTAGACTCGCCCATGTTCTGCCAAAATATCGAGGACGGACAATTACAAGCTGAGCTTTGGACAAAATGCCTGTCTTAAGAGACTACTGCTGATTGGATTATACCTTATCACGTGACATTCACACAACGTAAAGACAAATCTTTCCCGCTTCACTTATGAAACGCAGGAAAGTGAAATTCTAGCTTCTGAGGCCAGGATGAATCTAAACATGAACATCTCGAGGATTCTCCTGAGCCTTAATAAGCAAAAATGTAGAATGTTTCCATTATTATTGGTTAATGAGATGTCACGTGTGTATCATGCGTGGGCGCCTTTAAAGACACTTTACATAACCACTAGCCACTCCTTGACAATCTTTCACTCAATTATGTGTACACTCAACTCAAATTTGGGAATATTTCAATGTCAGTTTTGAAGACATTGCACAGTTATAATTGAATTTTTAAATTGTTTAGCTAGGTTTGTTGAAGAAAAAAAAAACAACCAACCAAACAAGCAAACTAACAAAACAAAACAAAATCTTAAAGAACTTTTTTTTCAAAATATTAATGAGAAAATGGGAATATTTAAATTGAGTGTACACTATGAGAAAATGATTGTGAAACTTGGGTTTGCAACATTGTTGTCAATTGCACTAGTACTCTATATAATCGATAAAACATTTTACACCCGATTAGCATGTACTTAAGCTTTTGAGAAATTGTATAATCAGGTAATATTGAACAATTTATGATAGTTACAACACACTTGGAATAAACAACCAATGAATCTGATTTTCTGATTGGTCTTCAAAAAATAAAATAATGGACTTTGGTTACATGTGATTAAATAAATATTTTTAATGAGTTGTAATGAGTCCTAATGAAATTTAATTTCAGATAACAGAAAAAGAAAGCTTGTATGATTTTTGAAAAACTAATTCCTTATTTCATTAACTGAGCTACCCATAATAGCAACATCAACACAGCTACGATGTCCTTAGTGACATACGTGGTTTACGTCATTGGGCACATAGATGGCTAATAAGCTTTAACAAGAATTAAACTAAATACTTATCCATCCTTAACCAATGTGTTTTTTCTCTTCCATCTAATTATTTTCAAATAATTACAAACATCACGTTGTTACACGATTTAGAGCAATTTCATTGGTCGATTTTCTGTCCAATGACGTTTTCTACCGGAACTACTTTCGACCGGTTTCGGGGATTACCCATCTTTGAGTTCTATTAATAGAAATTATTTTAAAATTGTTAACAAATGGGAATGTCTTCGAGATCGGCAAATATTCCACCTAGAAACATTAAAATACTTCACTTTTTAAATTTCAAATTTTGCAAAAAAATGTTCAAACATGATATTTTTTCACCAAAATATTCAAAACTATTTATGAAATATTTTTATCTCTTTGAAGTCCAGATGTAGAGAATCTCTTTTATACACCCCTTAAAAATCCAAAGTCAAAATTTTGGTACACGCCTAAACCAATTTCTAAACGCATTTTCCGAATTCATGCAAAAATTATCAAAAAAATTATAATTGTAGTCAGGTATACACTGCACATCGCCCGAGAACCACAGCCATACCCATGCTAAGTAATGCTGAATTTCAGTTGCGCCACATCATGCTTATGTCAGGCCACAGGAACGAGGCCTCAGTTTACAGCTACAGCTACAGTAGGAACTGTTCTGTTCACAGAAGAAACAAATCAGTGATACCCTTTCGGGTAACAACCAGTCTAATGCACCCCCTACAACATGTCTCTGATCAGCCATTACAGCCACCACCAGTGTCATCGTTTTAAACGAAATCCCTTCGTCTCACTCGCAGTCCATAATTTGCAAAAACATCGGTTTCAACCAAGAAAACATAAATTCCATTTCATTAATTGGTTCCACAGTTCATTCAGTTTTCTTTTGTTATGAGAAACGTCAACCTGTAAGTTGACACACGTGTCCTACAAACGTTGTTGTTGTTGGTAAATGTGTTGTCACGAGACATAACAGTACCTTTTTTCTCATGGGATATAATTGTAATATCATTTACATGTTGACTGAAATTAACAGAAAAATTAATAATATTTATCAATTTAAAATCTTTTTTTTAAAGTTTTTTACAAGACATTTTATTGTCTTTTAAAGGTAACATTTAATGTATTATTATGACGCGACGTTGTAACATCGATTTTCGGAAAATCAGCTCATCAGTACAGAAATGTAGGTCAGCTTAAAAAAAACTGTAAATTGAATTTCATTTTTTACCTTGTTATTTGGGTGTAACAACGTGAAAATTATAACAAATTATGCGTAAAAGCGCTTGACTACGCTACGCAGATTTACACAATTTGTTACAATTTTCACGTTGTTACACCCTGATGAAACTCAATTCTTAAATAATAATAATAAAAACGTGATGTATATACATTTAATTTTTACTAGGGAAAAATTTATTATATATTATAACAGTACAGGATAATAAATTCATCTCTTTAAATAAAATGACAAATAGCAATAGAGTAAGGGAGATAACTCCAGAGAGATCTAAAATGACAGAGTACTAGATTAAGGGAGGTTACTCCAGAGAAAAGTATCAAATTAAGTACTGGTGTAAGGGAGATAACTCCTACAAGATTAATGAATTGATGTAAGTGTTTGTGTCTGAAGAACAGCAGTCGGCATAATTATTTCACTGATAACACACTAACCAAATACTATATCAGACACTGGCTTCTGGGGATATGACAGAATTTGTTTTACTTCTTCTTACTGACATCAGCTGACTGGACACTTCTCAATGTTCTGGTACTGAAAATTAATAAATAAATAAATAAATCATTGTGGAGTAAAACAAGTCACTTCACCCATTCTAAGAAATAAACATCTCAATGTATGAGTTTTGCTTCACTATTGAGTAAAACACTGTTTCTTGACTCAACCATATATATACATATATAGGTATGTTCAGGTGATGTAAATGTTTGTTTGTAATATATAATTATGTTTTGAAGGTTAACTTTATAATCTACCAAAAAAACTGAAAATATCAGAAATCGGTACTTAGAATTTCCTATAGACCTACATATGTTGCAATTAAACCCATTTGTTCTCAGGATATTAGTACCACTATGGTTGCTCAGTTGGTAGAGCTAACTTCGTATGTAGGAGGTCAGGGTTCGAACTACTGCCTGGTTTGACCAAGACTTTAAAACTGGTAGTGACCTGTTCTTTTGCCATTCACTCACCACAAGAGATGAAAGTCATGAGGTTCTTTAGAGATGACCTTAAAAACCAATGCTGCTTTGTCATGCCAGATGTGGCACACTAAAAAAACCTCATTGCACATTCCCCCCTAAGTGTACTGCAAAAAATTCTGCCACTTCGCCAATCACCCGTGACTTCTTGGTATTCCTGACTGGGACATAAAACCCAATTCAGTCAGTCCTTAGGATACTACATAAAAAACAAGAGGCCCCTGGGCCTGAAAGCTCACCTGAAGATATCTCCAAAATTGTTTGCAAAGTGCAATAGACAATATATCAAGTACAGAAACATTTCAAGTTTTCTCAAGTTAAGAACTCACAGAAAACTTAAATCAGAAATATCCAGTCACATTTCATTTGTAAGTGGCTTATATAATATGCATGAAGTAACTGTAGTGCAATGAATAATTTCCAAATCATTAACCAATTTCAGTATACTTATGTAGCTATGCACTTGACCTTTAAACATATGACCTTGAACCATACATCAAAATGAAAATTGTTTTCAAGATAATTAGCAATTTAAGTCTTCTTTAGCAGCTGTGACCTTGACCTTTGAACATATGACCTTGAACCATATATCAAAATGATCTTCATGTCAATACCTACAATATTCAAAAATACATTCCTATACAAAAAGTTAATAGTTTTCAAGGAAATTGAGAAAAATATAATTTTTAGCAGTTTCCCCACTCAGTGCCTTGCCATTTCCCCATTTTGAGCCCCATGGCTACCATTTGTAGAAATCTTAAACTAAATAACCTAACAATTTTATTAATAAAATAACTAAGGTTTATCTCTTGTACATTCAGAGGATAAGATTTTTAAAGTTTTTCATAAATTCCCTCTTATAGGGCCCCAAGGGGATATAACTTCTTTATTCATGCAAATCTAAAAGGGAGTTCAATTAGGCATGATGGGTACTAAGTTTCATTAAATTTGGCCCAGTGGTTTTGGAGAAGATTAAAATGTAAAAATTTTACACACGGCAGACAAAGTTGGATAGCAAAAGCTCATCTGAGCTAAAATTCTATAATTAGCTATTGTATGCTAAACAGCATTTTAAAAACAAAGTTAAGGTGCCTTTCTAAGGTTTATGGTATGGTTGGCTCAACATGCATATATCTAAGATTTTGCTGTTGTATGCTCATTGAAACAATTACGGAATAATTTATAGTTACCTCTCAACAGTTTCCCTATTTGGAGCCCTAAAACCAAAAATTTTGAAAACCACAATTGGCTCATCCGACTTGGTCATTACTAGTTGAAGACATAAATTACACTCACCTTCTTCTTGGAGATTCTTTGGATGAAGTTTCCTCTTCCTGCATGACGTTTGTCAGATTTTTACGTGTTGATCCTATATTGGAATTTCTCGCAGCTCGTGGCGCTCCCCGTCTTGGTGTGGGTGAAGCAAATACACTATTTTCTAAATCACTAAAAACATAAACATCAGGATTAGAAATCAAGCATGTAACAACACCAAAACTACTTGTTTTACATAGCATTTAAGTTTTTCATTTTATAAGAAACAGAATTAAAGGGCAATAACCCTGGCAAGTGAGACAATCTGTGAGCAGGTTTATACAATAGTAAGGAAATTCAGCTGTTGTTCTCCATGGGAGAAACATGAGGAGGAAGAAAGAAGACTTTAGTTAGCAAAAAATTATAAAAATGTGTTTTAAAAGAGACATATGAAACCAATTTAAACTTTTAACAAAAGTGTGATAAATTAAGTTTTCAAAAATTAAAATAAAAATGTTTTCCTACCTCCCCACCCACATGTGGATAGCATAGGTCGGAAAACAGCAAACATTTATTAAGTTAGGCCTTACTGGTATGTAGAGCAGCCCGCAACTGAATACAGAAAAGATGGTAGTTCTTTTTGTTTATTTTTCCTCTCATGAAACCCTTACAGTTTTGTGAACATATAAGGTTGATGTCCAAGCAAGGTAATGCTGAGTTACATGTTTATGACGAGAACAGTCATTGTTCTAAACTATCCTGAATCCAGCACAATAGAGGAATGATAACACAGCCTTACTCTGATGTATTTAAAGCCTCTACTAATGGAATCATCTGTAGCATGAAGTCAAGAATATCAGTTTAGATCTATTTGGAGAGAACCCAAAACAACGTTATTTGTACATTTGTTTCACGGTATTCAATCTCTATAACTTACCTATCATCAGCATTGTCTATAAGTTTACTTTTTCCTGTTACTGCTGATCTTGTAGATCTTCTCCCTCCCCCTGTTACTGGTGTGTCTGTTAGCTGTTCCACCTGTTGTTTACCTCCCTTGGTTTTATCACCTGTACCTTTAGTTGCTGTGGTTTGTCTTGTTTGTGATTTTGTTATTTTCTCTGATGTTTGTATTGCTGCTGCTGATAGTCTTGTTGAGTTTCTCACTCTGCCCTTTGGTGTCGGTTGGCTTCCCGTTTCAGAATTATCCGTCTCCTCTGTGGAAGACTTTTTAGATCTTTTTGTCTGTTTTCCATTCTCTTTATCCTGCATGCTTTCTACACCATTTGTTTCAGAATCAGATTTCTTGGTTTCTTCTGTGGATGACTTTTTCGATCTTGTGGCTTGTTTTCCTTTCCCTTTCTGTTTTGGTTCTTCTGTTTTGTTGTTTGTTTCTATTTCATTTGTTGACTCGGAATTACTCTTTTCCTCTGTTGAAGACTTTTTGGTTCTTGTTGTTTGTCTTTTGTTCTGTTTTTCTTGTGTTGCTTCACTTACTCCATCCTTAGCTGAAAGTTCAGTTACTGAATTATCTACGTCTTCAGAAGCTGACTTTTTAGATTTTGAGGTTCCATTTTGTTTTTTCTGAACAGTTTCTATAATTTCACTGTTAGTTACAGATTTATTTGTATCATCAGAAGCCGACTTTTTAGATTTTGTAGTTCTTTTTCCATTTTGTTTTTCAGATTCTGTATTTTCTGTATTTGTTATAGATTTATCCATTTCTTCTGATGCTGACTTTTTAGATTTTGTTGTTCCATTTGATTTTTCCTGAACTGATTCCGTGATTCTTCCATTTGTCATTGACTTTTCCAGCTCTTCCTCTGTAGAGGATAGCTTGGACCTTGTTGTATCATTTAAATTCTGTGATTTACCTGCAATCATATTATGAATTGATTTGTTTTTATAAGATGATAATGATAAATTACTGAAACCTTACCAACAATGAAGTATTTTTTCTAAAACAATTCTATATATGTAGTTTTCAAAGTGTTACCTTACAACAGGTTATTTTCGTGGGATGCAGTTTTTAGCATATTTTTGCTGTAATATTAAAATCGCCAAAATAAAAATTGTCAAAATAAAAATCATGAACATATTTGTGTACCGAATGACTTTGAGTGAGTTGTTTTAGATTGCCAAAAAAAAATATATCTAAAAAAAAGTTTCAATAATTTCAGACAGTTGTGAGCTCACCAATTTCTGCAAACATCTGTCCATAAATTTTGTTTTACTTAGAAACTTAGAGGATCAGCTATTTACCATGCCAAATTAAATGTACCAAAAGTAGATATTTGTTCATCTTAAACACTTTTTTCTTGTAGTACTGGATTTTCCGTGTTAAAGCTGGGTACAGGATTTGTCTTGGCCTCAGTGACAAAGTTATCTAAATCATTAGTATTAGGGTTATATTTCATACCAACACTTACACTGTGGACATGACATAGGGTAACTGTTCTCTATTTAAAATGTATATGGAGAGTTAAATAACTGACAATTTTGATCAATTGGATAATTGCAATTTTAACTTGTTATTAAAAACAATGTCATTTTACCAGTGTCATTCATATGACAGCTTTCTAAATTGAAGCAATAACTTGTTCAAGGACATCACACCATGCAGCCCAGCTTGGGCTCAAACTCATGACCTTTAAATCATTCTGCCAGCATGTCTCAACATCGATACATTTAACTTTGTTTTTATTTGAATACCTTTCGTTCTACTTCTTTTTATGGTTTTTGTTTCAGAGAAGAAACTTGTGCCGTCTTCAGCTACTGTTTCATCTAACATCGACATGTTTGTTGTGTTCTGTGTATCATTTGCTTCTGTATTCTCATCTGAAACATATCAATTTATAAATAATTTTAGTGTAATACTTTCAAAAAACAATTTTAAAGTGGGGTGATGCCACATTATGGCCGAAATATAACTGAAGATCTTTTTATCAACCAATGGGTCAATCTGGTATATTTGACATGTGTTCATTTTACTCAATTTGTTTAAATAGATTGGTGAATTATTGACATTTTTAAAAACATGTATAACTCTAATAAAATTTTAAATGCTTCACAGATACACAGAAATCTGGAAACATTTTGATTAATTCATAAATGTATTCGATTCTATAGGTAAGCTCAATGGCTAAGTGGACAGTGAGAAACACTGGTACACGAATCAATGTCTTAATTAAATAAAACTGAAAAAACATAAAACCTCCATGACACAATAAAATATGACAACAATATTAGTTGCATTTAGTTCCGTCAAATGATCAAATATTCCTGTAATCATACTTATTGCTAATGCAGGGTGCCCACCCACTTTCTTTGTCCAAAATATAGAAATATAGGAATTTTTTTTCCAAAATATAGGAGATTTATAAGAATCTGACTGAAAATATAGGAAAAATATAGGAATTTTCAAAACATTAAATTGCTAAAATGAAAGAAATTTTGGGATTGTATACATCACTCACGACTACAATGGCCTCCTCCACCCCTCACAGCCATTCCATGTTCAAGCCCCTCCTCTTTATTTTTTATAGGAATTCTTTTTTCAATGTGCATGTCATTCAAGACATTCCAATGATTTCTTAGAAAAACTAAAAATGATGTATACAACCCCAGTCACTGCTTTGTGTGAGTGAACACAAAAAGTCCTAACACAAATAGAAACAAAAACATCCCAGAAAATATAGGAATAGTGTGAAATATATAGGAATTTTAGGTCTTTTTGAGAAAATATAGGAAAAATATAGGAATTGCCAATTTTATAAGAAATTATAGGATTTTATAGGAAGTGGGAACCCTGCTAATGTATACTTAGAATGGCAAATTCACAATGGTCACATGTAAACACTTGAAAACTCTAATTATAAATTCTAATAAGATAATTACTAGCAAGCGTTAATTAAGACACAACACACACTATCAAAACATTTAACTGAAATATTTTACCAAGAGGATTTTATAATACAAGGACTAATCGTATTACCTTCTGTTGGTTTTGTAGGCAGAACTTCAGTAGTTGTCTGATTTACGCCATCTGCCGATGAGGCCTGGCTGCTGAGTAAATCATCAGAGATTATCGTCTCCTTTAACATAGACTTTACACAACTGTGGAACTTCTGGATGGATTTTATACACTGTTTGTCTTTTACAATCTACAACAAAAATATTTATAAAATAAACAATATTTAAATCATAAGAAATATTCACAAAACTTATTAAGGTTGCGTAACAGAAAAAATTTATGGTTCGAGTCTTGTGCTTAAATATTTGATCTATAGTCAATAGGATGTTGTCCTTCCAAATGCCTAATTAACAACCAAACTCTTATTTTTATTTTTTTTAAACATGAACATGAAACTAAAACTGCCTGAAAGGGACAAATGCCCCTCTGTATCCTTTATGTATTCAAAAGTGCAGACTAATGGACAGACAGATGAATGTCAGATGGATTGTTCTTATAGTGCTCACCATCTTCATGTAAACCAATTCAAAAGCTACTATCTTGAATGTGGGAAATATTCTTTACAATCTACAGACTGACATAGGGACATTCCGACCCATCTAATAACCCACCAATCACAAACACACTGACTCACCTTGTGTGTGGAGTGTAGTGAGGTGAAATGAATCATCATGATAAAACACTGAATTGCATCACAATAATTTCCAGCTAAATATGATCAATTTTAAAGCAATATAGGTACATATTTTATCTTATACATTTACATGTAAATTGCTGTTTTATAGCACTCAAGATTGTTAAAGAATAACTAGTGTCGTTTTTTCCATGTAGCATAGGTGTAGATGTCTATTTGTGTTCTTGATTATTTTATTAAATTATGGCAAAAACTTCAAAACTAAAAAAAGTAGTAAAACACCAAAGTTTCAGAACTGTCATATACTGTTGTCTGAGTTTTACTGTATAGTGGGTTAATTTTGCACATGCAAATTTTGGTGACCGTATTAAAATCACCAAAATAATAATTGTGAAAATATTTTGTACCAGTCAACAATTAGTTGTTTAAGTATACCAAAATAAATATTTTTAAATTTTCAACTGACCCTTTCTTGTCAAAATTGCGAAAATTTAGCACCTCTAAAATAAACTGCTATATGGTATTTCATATTATATTGAGAACTGAACATGATCATTAGATAAGCATGACTTTCCGACCTATTGTTTATACATTAAGTATATACAGTGTATTACTTACATCCAACATTTGTTCTGCTAAGACAACAAGCTCTTTAACATTAGCATCATTATCCGTACTTAGTTCCACCTGATTCAAAATCTTCACCCAAAGTTTCAGATTAAACGAGTCAGGATTAGAGATAATCTCATTACAAACCGTCGCAGATATTCTGTCATGTCCAGGATTATCCTAAAAATGAAAACAATAAAAATTACAAGGTTTTTAGATATTAAATGCTATAACTATAATGTATGTACATTGTACATATTAATTATGACTTGTGTAATAAGACTCTAATAATAATAATACAAGTACTTTTAAAAAAAAATCTTTTGCTTGTAAGTGTCACAACAGCTCCCTTCTTGTAAAACTTTGTCCTTTTATGACAGGTCAAGTCAACTGTTCTTCTTCTGATAATGCTACATATTTATAACAAGCCTCGTTCATAAAAGGTATCTCCTTTTACAAGGCTCCTTTTTCAGTTAAGAAAAGAAAAACGAGATGACTTTTGTATTATTAAAATACAAATTTCTTTTTGTCAAGTAGCTACAGACAAACAATTTTGAAGAAAAAGACGTCACTTTAAAAAAAAAAAAAATTATGGTAAATAAATAAAATAAAAAATAAAAATTTTAACAAATAATGCAAAGTGTAATACAAATGCAAAATGCTACAAGACACAAGGTTTATTTTTTTAAAGCTATACTCAGAACACCAGATACATACTATGACAGCTTCCGAGTTTTGATTCTCCAATAAATGTTTAGAGTTTGTCAGATGTACGAGTAACTCAGCTACATTTTCTATGTTGACCTCTGCCAGTGGGCTAGATGAAGGGGCGTTCATTATTGTCTTCAATGTCGGTATGAAAGCCTCCTCTACTATCTCTTGGTTTCCTCTGAAAATAAAAAATACAATGTTCCTGTATATTACAATATATACATGTAGCTTTAATTAAACAAACATGTATGATACAGTATATATTTTGGTAAAATGATTTCGAGTCTAGCAGTGTTTACAATAGACTGGCATCTTTTGAAATAACATATGTTGTCACAAAATAAAGTAAAAAAAAGAGAGAGAGAGAGAGAAAAAAAAAAAAAAAAAAAAAAAAAAAAAAAAAAAAAAAAAAAAAAAAGATCAGATTTTTATATTGGAATACCATTAGTTATTTTACAAATTGCAAATTCTACTTATGTTCAAAATCCACTTGGGGCAGATCTTATTGTAACAGTGTTGATCAGTTTGCTTGCCAAAGTTTAGTGATTTCCCCCAAGTACTCTAGATTTCTCCATTGGCCAGAAATGACTGCCTCAACATTAGTGAAAGAATCTAGACTATGGTGTGAAAAAACATTACTTCATTCACTTTTTAATCATGTTATGCAATTTCCTAGTTATATAAAAAAGATACTAAGAAATTAATTTAACTGTTCAGATACAATTAATCTCAACTTTGTCAAGACTTTATTATTATTATTACTACTGTGATCCTTTTCAGAAAAATTATTTATATGAATCTAACCTTCCTGCAAATGCAAAAATTGGAAAAAAAGTTCCTAAACAATGTCTTAGATATGTGTCATCTTCAGTCAATGGATTGTACCACAACAGCAACAGGTGAGACAGGATCTTGGAAGATACCACTCTACCAGACAGTAACAGTTTAGACAAACCTTCAGCAGCAACCGTCCTTAAATCGGAAGACTACAAATTGAAAGGAAAAATATTTAATAAAATTCATAACTTTATCAGTCAGGTCTACACAACACAAATCAGAATAAATTTACACCAATAATCCTTCAATTACACAATGAACTTATTCACAGATGTTTTAAAACTTTAGTTGTATGATCTGCAGGTTCAAGCCTCATCTAGACTAATCCAATATTTCTGATACTGCATGGCAATTTTCTTTTATTTTGTAATCAATTCCAAAACGTCCAAAAAGTTACCTTAATAATAATAAGTCACATAAATCTATTTGCTCATAAACAATGCAATACCCCTCACTTGCTTTACTACAAGATGCAGTAAGTTAATCTATTTTGTAGAAATTGCCCTGAAAACTCAAAATAGGGTGCTTGCATCAGTAATATGACATTATTTTTACTTTATGTAAGGGAGATAAAAATAATCAATGAACAAAATTACATACATGTAAAGAAAATATCGTTTATGATTTCTGATCACAGATATTAAAACAAGAGTTATCAGAAGAACAAAAAAACTCGCTGACACAACTCGTAATTCGTCAAAATACTTCAAAATTTGATGCAAACGCTTCAATTCAAGTTTCAGATGTAAGTTCTTCCTTAACAAAGAACACCTCTGTCGCAAAATATTTGTCACCACAAGCAATATCACCAGAAACTCAATGATGTGGCCATTTGGTGTACATGTATTTTGATATCAAAATCCTAGCATTCCTGGAGACAAAGCCAGAGCTAGAACTTTACCAAAGTTGCATCTCAGTGTCCATTGTGTTACTCTTACATTAACCCTTAAGATATAAAGGTCCAAATAAAGAAACAAAGTAAAGTAAGGGAGGTTTGTAGCGGAAATCTCAGATGAGCTAAAAACGGAATTGAATTTTTCCAAAGAAAATGATGCTATTAAAATTACTCATGACTGATATAAGATGGCAATTAGCAGTTAAATAATAAACCAAATAATATATATATTGATGATAAAATATTGATATGAAATAACAAATTAATTGAAACTGATATGTACTAGACTAATGGGTATGTATTTGTGAAAGCAGTAAAAATTCTTTTACATGTATTGTAATAAGCCAGATTTTTACATATATAATGTCTAAGAATATGTATACTTTAGCAAGACTGCAAAGATAATTATGAGGGTTTCTTGAAACAAAAATAACGGGCGATTATCTAATTAACTTGTGTAGCTGACACTTGCTATCCTGATATTCTGAGTAAATCTAAGGACATCATTCACTGTATCTTGTTTGCCACTCGGGAAGGATATCCATTATGTGAGTATTTTTTAATCTCATGAAACCAAATATACATGTATATACTAAATAAAATATCCTTTCAAACCCATGTCATTGACAGATCAACTGCCTTGGTGGCTCAGTGTCTGCCTTAAGAGCAGGAGGTTTAGGGTTCAAACCCTGGCCAAATTCGGTGTCTGATCCCCGAAACATCTAGACATCAGTGTATTGTATCACTATAGAAGGAAAAAAATCATTGTTTCTGCTGAGTTTAGAACCCTGTACCTTTAAAAAGTCAAGCCAGTCGTCTACCTAGAGAGCTAAAGCCAATAAGCACAATAAATGTAACACTACCACAATACAACATCTAAATAAAAATAAAAAATAGGTCATCTAACTGGACATTAACTGAAACCCTGTCATGCTGTAGAGCAATGTTCCTATGTAAATTTATATTATTTAGCTACCCATTAATTATCTGTATATGAAAGACCTTTAGTATTACACAATTAATCTGAATTCCCCTATCCCCTCCCAGTTTAGTTAAGCTTTTTTTTTAAAAAAAAAAAAAATAATAATAAAAAAAAAAAAACAAAAAACAAAAAGACTTGCTGAAAATAAAATTGGACCAGTAATTTATAGTACTGGACTATGTTGTGCACTGTTTTAAATTTTTATTGTTTGATCTGTTCTCAAGTTATCACTGGGAGAGCTACCCTGGTAACACACAGAGGGATAGACTTAAACACATTATTTGTCCATGATAAAAGAGGGTATTACATAATACATGTACTTTGCACAAAGTGTGGCAGGGTTAAAAACAATTATCTCCCTTAGTCGACAACAATTCCCATACATGTACTTGTCCATGAAATGGAAAGTATGCACTGTGTGACAGGGCCAAAAAGAGTAATCTCCCTTAGATGACAAAAACACATACATGTGCTAATCCACGAGACATGTACTCTGAACAGTGTTACAGGATAAAAGGGGTTATCTCCCTGATAGCAGTTAAAAACCTTGATCAAATACAGCCAATCAGCCTATACAATAAGTGTCAAATACCTTACCGTCTGGGATTTAATTGGAGATGATCTTCTGGTAGCTTGCTGCATAATAAAAGTAAAACCTTCTATAAGCACCTAGGAGCACCAAAATGGCAACTAAATGTAGACTACTCTAGCTTCGAATTCAAAATGGACAGTAAGGTATTTGCACCGTTTCATATTAATGTAAATTTATTTGCAGTCAGGTTGTTAAAAAAGAAATTTAAAGCCTGCATGGATACAAAACTCCCCAAAAATTAATAAAGCAAAGCATACAAGAAGCCAGCTACAGTTATCAGATAGGAATGAGGTAAGTGAGGCTTTGGAATACTTGTCAAATGCCATACAAGGACTTCACTGCAAAAGTTTGCTCTAAAATTGCTGATAAATATTTAATGTACTCCCAAAACCATTTTTCACAAAAACAAACAAAATTAAAATAAACAAAAATTGTCTAACAGGCATCAGTATGCCCGGTCTGTTAACTGGAACTATCATTTTTTTTACCTTCATCTTCAATAGTGCTTGGTTCAAAATCAAGCCCCTGAATCATGGGAGTTATTTGTATCAAGATTTAGTGTTATGTTTTGTTTAAAAAAAAAAAAGAAGAAGAAAGAAACCAGTTATATTCCAGAAACCAGATTCCAAGACACAATAATTCCTATCTAAATACAAGTACCATTTCATGTTCAATAGTGGTGGTTGTGAGATATTAAATAAAATTCAAAATCAATTGAAAATCAACAGTACTGCATGCAGATCAGGGAAAATAAATGTGTCATGTTTCACAGAAGCCACTAACATGCTGTATGAGGTTGACATACAATGCGATAAAAATGTGCACGCATACAAACATGCTTCACCGCTATTTACACTTGCAATTGTAGAAAATAATGAAAATTAACATTTAACATTTTGAAATACTTCTGAATAAAATTACCTCACTGTCCAGGAACGTACAGAGAAAAGCAATGAGTTTTGAAGCAGCATTACTCCGTTCGTCATCCTTAAGCTCTCCTGGTGTGTTGGAGGAGTTAGTGGTATTTAGTTCCTCGTTGGTTGTTTCATCTGCCTTCCCTTCTTCATCAGCTTGTTCCTCTCCTGTTGTTTTTTGTTCCTCATTTGGATCATTCTTTATGGCCTCTAATCCATGGAGGTGTAATAGATCAAATATCACTCGTAATGCTGTCGCTCGTACAGTCTCTACATCTATCTGAGAGGCCTGAAATAAATATAAACAAACTGAACAGCCTGTCATTAAATTTTCATATAACCAATGAACTGTTAATGGTATTTATTTGTATTGGTATAACTTCTATTTCTGTACAAAACAATCCTAAATCTTTTTTGTATGAAATGTTAATTAATAGCGCCATAAAATATTTCGATACAGTGCACTGATTATATATATATTCGGAATTCAGAGGGACCGGTTTATGGAAGTTTATTTTAATATAAACAAAGAAGGATAAATTCGGGACTGGTCTGGCGTGTTCAGTATGTGGAGGTGATCGGTTTTTAGAAGGGCCGGTTTTCGGAAGTTGCACTGTATACACATACATAATTATTAACATTTCTGTATTTTTCTAAATTTATATTGCTTTTTCAGACCTTAAAGAAATTTAAATGCTGCTACTTTTGACAGTCATGCCCAGTCACTGAAACAGTTGGAACAATGATGTCACATATTTATAAGCAAGCCAAGTAATCAAAGAGATTAATAGATTAAATGCATGTATATTTTAACTCGATTGCTTTCAAACAAAGATTTACAAACAAGATTGATGCATATATAAATTTAATGTTTTTTCACGAAAACATTAGCAAAGTCTGAAGAATTAATGGTGTACTTGCCTGCATAAATAGGGGTAAGTACTGAAGTACCAAATCTTTGCTCAGTAGACAACATACACCTAGAGCTCTAGCGGCGATGTTACGTACACCAGCATCTTCATTCTGTATACCTGGTATAATCTGAAATACATGTATAGTAATTTATCTAGCACATGAGTTGCAAACCAATATATATTTTAAGATCAACATCTTCAACTTCCGGTTAACACATGTGTACACGAACATGAATTAAGTTAAAGATACTAAAATGTTATAAAATTTTAACACAGATAATGACAAGTTTTCCCGTAATAACTATGGCAGTTACAAATGTACATGTATGACACAATACCTTAACAGTTCAATACTAATAATATTTTGTTTATTTACAAATACATTACTGGTAATCTCAAACCAGGGGATGACTGCTCTGATAAATCTAAAACTCCCTCCTAACAAAAGACAGATGATAAAATGCCACTAGATGTGAAAACACAGCCTAGGTCACAGGGGGTTTAAAGCATGGATCAAGGCACCTCATACTGCCTAGGATTAAATCCAACTTAGGCAGTTTTAGTGTGACAAAGTTTGTCCCAAAAGTCATGGTTTTCTCTACCACCTACGAACGGATTCCTTCAATGACAGGGAAAGGATTTCTACAAAGTATTTAAGACCATTACTTCTTTCCACTCTCAAATGAAATAGTCATATCATTTACCACTGATACTAAACAATCATAGCTATGAGTTTTTAAAGTGTGATGCACATGTACATTTTATGGTTTATTTCAATATTTTGGGTTGTGTGCTGACACAGCAATTATGGTCGAATAAAGTGATTAACTTTAAATACAGAAGTTGTGGTGAAAACACTCAGTAAATGTTATATGTAATCACTCACCAAAGTTTCAATCAGTGTCTGTAGTGTTGGATTAAGGATCTTTAACGGTAAAATCGTCAACATTTCCGCAACTATCGTATGACACTTCAACAAAGTGGCTAGATCAGTCTGTAATAAATAAATAAATAAATAAATAAATAAATAGATAAACAAACAAACAAACAAACAAACAAATTAATAAATAAATAAATAAAAAAATAAATAAATAAATAAATGAATGAATGAATGAAACAGAAGAAAATAATCTTAACTATATAATTAAATAAAAATTTATCTAAAGAAGTGATTATATAGAAAGATTTTAACAATTTTGAAGTTCTGTGAATGAGAATTTATGGCAAAAGCATCACTTAAAAAAATTGTGTTGACAAATGCTATTCAATTCAAATGCTTCAGAGTTATATAAATGTATAAACTGAATATTAGCGAAAGTTATTTTTTGTCTTAATAGTTGTATAATTCAACAATAAAATTTCTGATTTACGGAACATCTTTAAAACATATTGTTGCAGCCACTCTTGTCATGTATAGTAAGAAATTCTTACCTTTTCTGTTCTGACTTCTTCTATCTCAGGTTCAGCTGCGTTCAGTATCTGTGATCTCTCATGTTCGAGTTCTGAAATATTCTGTTTAATCTCCGCAGCTCTGGAGAAATCCTGATCATTTACAACCTTGTCAAGTTCTTCTTTCAGTTCATTGAGGTTAACTCTTATCTTGGCAATCTATGAAAAAAAGGAAAAAAATTACTGTAGCAGAGATGATAAATGAGTCCAAATAATTCTCCAAATACGAAACCATTTCTGAAACTCAACACTTTGTCAGGTGAGGCCAGCAGTTTTTAGTTAAATTATATGTATAATTAAAATTTTATATTTAACCACTGATACAAAATCAAAAAGCCAAATTTGTAAAAAGACTGGAATTCAAATGAAACAAAATCTCGATAAAAAAAGTGGATGTACATGTACATGTATGTCAAAGGCCATACTGATCAAAAGTGTTGTGTACTGTTAAGTATGAAAAGGGTTTGTTACAAGAAATATACATGTACATATGTCATTATATATTAGACATACAATTATGAATAAATAAACAAGAATTATACGGATTTAAATGTTTAGCCTGGTTAGTTTTTGATCGAGTACTAAATACATTACTTTAACAAAAACTTTCACATTTTGACATGCTGCCACCGACGACACCGAAAAAATAACACCTAAGTCTTGCCTTAAGGCAATGCTAGGCTCGACAATAAATAAATATACATGTATACCTTAAGATTATTTTGTCTTTCCTCTTCCTGTGTTAGTTTGCCTTTCTCTACAACAGTTATTGGTTCTCTGATATCCGATACAGTCTCTGCCAGGTAAGGTACCAAGTTATCTGAATAATCTCTAATCTCACACAGCTGAGGGATAATGTACTTCACTAAGTTATGTCCAACATGATCAGCAACCAACAAATCATGAAACAATTTCTCGACAGTCTTCCTGCAAGTAACAGCATTTTTTCATATATAAAATTATATTTTATATGCAATTCCATTGGCTTAGGAGACCTCTGATGACCAATGATAAATATAAATGAATCCTGATAAATAGTCACAACTCGATTGGTTGAACTGCATTTTTAGTCCACTGAACCTCATTTCTATAATCTATAAGTATCTACAGAATAACTCTAAAAACAGATTATTTGAAAATCCCCATGTAGTCATGGTAGAAATTTCCTTTTACATCATCTGATTGGAGAATCTTTGATGACTAGACACTACTTACTTCAAAGTCACAACATCAGTTTTTTGGTTTTTTTTTTTTTTTTTTTTGCATGTAAATGTACATAAAAAATTTGTATCATAAATAAATTATAAAATATTGTGTGATATTGACGCGAAAATATCTTAAAACTTATAATAAGAATTTTTTATAATAAAACAACTGTGACATTATCTAATGTATATAAAACCAATATGACCGTGCAAAATATCACTGGTACAGATTTTTAGAAACTAAAAGAAACAACCATTCTGAGAGTATTGAAAAACAATACATAGTCCCCTACCGGTCACATATTTCACTAATCCCAAAGTTTTAGGTAAAATGTACCTTATTATATGGTACAAAGATTTATAGTTATAAATTATGTTTGTTCAAGATGGCAGATGGAAACGAAACATAAACTTGATCTGTAACTCATCATGGTAGAGTCACATACAAAACATTACTTCCATTTCTGCAAGCGTGTAGAAAAAAAGTGTGGAAAACTAAAATTTCGGTGAATTTTCAAAGATCAAAGGGCCAAAACTCCGGTAAAAATTAGCAGATGGAAACGAAACATAAACTTTATCTGTAACTCATCATGGTAGACTCATATACCAAAAATCAGTTCATTAACTAAAAGCAATTAGAAAAAAAGATCGGTGAAATTTCAGTGAATTTTCAAAGTTCAAAGGGCCATAACTCCCGTAAAAATTAGCAGATGGAAACGAAACATAAACTTTATTTGTAACTCATCATGGTAGAATCATATACCAAACATTAGTTCCATTTCTGCAAGCGTGTAGAAAAAAAGTGCGGAAAACTTAATTTCTGTGAATTTTCAAAGATCAAAGGGTCATAACTCTGGTAAAAATTAGCAGATGGAAAAGAAACGTGAAATTGATCTGTAACTCATCATGGTAGACTCATATACCAAAAATCAGTTTATTATCTAAAAGCATTTAGAAAAAAAGTGTGGAAAACTGGGGTGTGACAGACGGACAGATAGACAGACAGAGTGCAAACCTATAGTCCCCTTCGGCTTTTGCCGGTAGGGGACTAAAAACATACTGCATGGCCATGATCTGCATTTTAAAATATAAAATTCTAAATGACAGATTTCTAGGATTTACACATTAAAAAAAATGTCAAGGATTTTTCAGACGTCTTAATAAACTTTAAGGTTTTTCCAGGAATCATGGGAATTCTGTCTGTTAATATTTGACTCACCTTGATGCCTGATCAGCTAGATCCATGTAACCAATCATTAGCAGTAACTGCTGCATTATAAATTCCTTCTCTAACTGCTCATCTACATCTTCACAATTCTTTAATCCTTCAGCATACCTAAAAGAAAATTGACTGTTTTATTAAGAAGACAAGACTTTGAATACATGTAGATTGTACACATAAATCGTACAAACTGTACACATAAATTGTACATGTATACATTTTGATTTGTAATTTAAGAGTCTCGGTATTTGAGTGGTCTATAGTGAAAGCTCTCCCTGCCTAAGTTTGAATCCAATTTTGGCAGAATGTAATGCATTGAAAAATTGCCTGTGTTCTTTTAAGGTTATAGATCTCTTAGAACACGCTGGTTTTCTCCCAAAGCAGACCCTCTCCAAGATCTGACTGCCTTAATATAAGTTAAAAAAATTAATGACTGAGACACAGCTAAAACACTGTTTTCCTAACCTTAATTTAAAGTAAAAATTCTACATTGTCATTTAGACAAATTTTACTGTGAAAAAATTACCATGTATAATGAGACATTACTGGTATGACACCTTAAAGGTAAAACTCATATGTGTGTTCAACAATGTGTGCACTTTCCAAAGCGCTAATGTGAAAAGTGCTGATGCAAACAAGTTTTGTGTCTACAGTATGTAACCAAAGTAAACAAAAACACTGAATCTACGTTACTGTAATCATCCAGATGCTTTATCAATAATCTTCCCTAGATTTAGACATGGACACTGACTGAATTATAAATAAAATCTGGCATCTGTATTGAGTTCTGAATAATTTTTTTTTTTTAAATCACCTTTTAAAAAGATACTTATACACTTAAATGTAAATAAAATGCATGTTGGTTTTAGAATTTATTAATACATTTCTGTTGAACATGCCTCATGTTGCTCATAGGACACTAATCAATATGAACATTTTCTTTAAGTATTGTCAAATTTTCCAAATTTTTTCAGAAGATAAAGGTAAAACCTTTTTTCCAAATGAACCTCAGGCCAAAATAAAAATATCGTTTGTTTCCCCTCGTGCGGCCGACCATAAAAATCTGCCAACTGAAAAATTTTTATTGAAAAATGCTCTGTGTGTGTGTGTTTTTTTCCCTGATTCTGTGCTAATAGATTCCGGTTGTTTCCGTTTCCTTTTCACGATTTAGTCGCCAACCTTCTTAGTTGTCAAGACACTTATACAGTTATAATTTAATGCGATACAAACGTCGTAGTGATGAAGATGTACTAGTAAACACACAAAGTGACATGTGAAGAATGTTTCCTAACCAGAAAATAAACTAGGAGGGAAAAAAAAAACAAAAAAACTACCTACCTACCCAATATCAGAAGGGTAGGGCAAGGGGAAACAAAGATATTTTTAATTGTGACCTCAGCTTTAGTTCCTAATGTATGCACAAATTTTTCAGACTTTCTGCCAAAATGTGGAACTTTATAATCTTTATTTTACTTACTTTTGTATATATTTACAGAATTCCACACAGTTAGGTAAAACTTTTTCCAGGTGAACCTCAGCTTCGGTTCCTAACGAGTGTATATATTTACATACAGTCTGCCAGTACATTGAACTCTCTGATGTTAATTTTTCTAAAGGAATCATTATACTGAAACAAGAAAGCAGAAAAACATGTATAACTACATCAGCACAAAGGCAAAGAGTTACGATTTCTATCATTTAGATAACAAGAGTTGTCAGAAGACAACAACGCTTGCTTGCACCCCAACCTACTGTACAAATAGTCATGGCAGTTTTTATTTGATTTTTAAGTTTATAATGCAATTGATTTAGAGATATCATCAGCATCATCATACTTAAAAAACTTTAACATTGTGATTGTCTGACTTTGATTTTTGGCCTTTAACCTCTGCAACTTTATCACACATCCTATATGGCTTAAGATATCATCTGCATCATGTAATAATTCATCACTCATAACATGAAAAACTTCAACATACATGTACATGTTAAAACTAACATTGGATGCTCATGCTCACACCAGGGGTATGACATAAGCTCTCTGCACTTACGTGCAAGTGAGCTACAAATTCGTCCCATGGTTGGTCTTAATATACAGATTTTACAGTTTAACAATGCAACATTTACAAATGTACCTCTCATCTAGTAAATCAAACTTTTCAACCAATTCCTCTGGAGATGAAGATTTCAACAATTCTTGTACAGCCAGTTCACATGTTTCAAGTGAGCTTTCCACATCAAGACTACCAAGAAGGTCAAGGACGTTTCCACCAAATGTTCTCAGCCATGTCTGTAGAAGTTTGGACGAACAAGTCTCTTTAACAACAGCTATAATATTGTGTAAAATAAAAATATACATATCCCATTTTTTTTTGGCTGAAATGTTGCACTATAAAAACCAAACACTAGAGAGTTAGGCCA
Source organism: Tegillarca granosa (assembly GCA_029721355.1). Classification (NCBI taxonomy): domain Eukaryota; kingdom Metazoa; phylum Mollusca; class Bivalvia; order Arcoida; family Arcidae; genus Tegillarca; species Tegillarca granosa. The sequence goes on from CM056605.1 coordinate 38,629,866, forward strand.
AGAAAAAAGTATGTTTCTCCTTTTATATATATCCCAATTTTTACGACTTACCTTCATATATTAATGCCATTCTTTTTTAACTAACACTGTTAAAGTAATGAATTTTATATAAAGCTAATGAAAACAAAGGTATTAAAAACTCATTATAAGCCTATTTTGTTGGGAAGTAAAAGTGGAAACATATTTTTCTTTGCCTCATATTAAAATTTCAAGAAAGTACATGTTAAAGGAAACTGTTTACTGTGTAAGTATTTATTTTGACTGTGTTTTAATATTGGCACTTTTGGTGTTAAATTAATTTCCAACAATATTAATACACTCCAACATTAATCTTAACTTAACTATCAAAGGGGAAACAATAATATCGCAAATATTAATACATGCTAAATGTCTGAGACCCTTGGGAGCGCCAAATATTATACACGCTAATATAAATACATGTACTTATACGGAATTTGCTTGTCAACTCTTGGTTGGTATGGTTAAAGTTATTGACTGTAATATTTTTGTAAAACTGAGCATAATGATTGCACTTCAGAAAATTTTATTTGCCGAATACAATCAGTCTTGAATTTTGACTTGTAAACTACTTGTAACACTCAGAAAGTGTTCTGAAATTTCAACTGGTTATAACAGTAACTACATAACATTTTTATCAATTTCAGAGTTTTTTTATTTAGACATTACAATATCTACTATACCATAATATTTTTAAAGTAACACTTCCCCAGGTGTACAGTGTTCAATTTCAAAGAAAATATTGTGACATTTTGTCAATTTCAAATTTAAAAAATGGACGGACAGACAATGCCATACCATAATATGTCCCATTTTGTGGGTGCATAAAAATGACAGACAAGTATAAAGTGGAAGATTAATAATATATCAAAAGAAATAATTAACGTCTGCGGATTCAATGAGGCACATACCAGTCCTATCAGTGAGTCCATCATGTAGTAACCGGATCCTATTAGCAATAGACAGAGCTTTGATGTGGACTTTCTCTGACATCACTTTGTATGCTGTTTTCCTGACAGTGTCTTTGACATCTCTTGTCCGTTCTAATATAGCTGGTAAAGTTTTTGTAGAGGGTGCAATACAGGATAAAACAGCACAGCGAACCTCAGGGTTAGGATCACAGTTAATCAGAAATAAATAGGCTGTAAATACAAAATAGAAACAATTAAATAAAAAATAAAATAATAAAATCCATATAGAGATTGGTCTTGATAAATGTCAGGGGCACAAGTGATCCGGATCACAGTTAATCAGAAATAAATATGCTGTAAAGTAAGAAAAGAGAAATAATCGAATTCAAAAAGAAAACAGTAACTTTCTATACAAAGAATACTCTTAAAAATGGATTGGGCCTTGGTTGTCATCTGGTCCAAGCCTACGCCTACAGATCATAGTGCCTCTCAACACCAAGGTTTGAAACCTACTCTTGCAGATTTGGTGGGAGAATTTTGTCAAACTTGCATGTATAGATGCATTATGTTTTATAGGTTTGCCTTACTTTAACACTGGATGTCAGTGTTGAAGCAGACATTTAGCATATACAATAGATCTTTTGCCCTTCAAACATGAGAGCAAAATAACTTAATAAGATCAGCACAAGACTAATACACCTGCTACATACAAACAGAACACTGTGTTGAATATCTGTTTAAAACCCAAGACAATCTGATCCAAATTTTTCTTTTTATCTGAATCTGTACCTTTGATAACGGGACAGTTTTCATCCCTAGGATCTTGAAGTCTAGCCATCGCCATCACAGCATGAAGTCGTACTACAGGACATTTATCACGTAGTCTTTCCAGCATGCTCTCATAAATCCTGTCATAAAGGTCATCATCAATCTGAGCATCTTCTCCAAGATTATTGAGGATTTTGTTGATCAATTGACAACAACGGAATCGTACTGCCCGATCGCAGGCACTATGTGACTGAAAAAAAAAAAAAAAAAAAAAAAAAAAAAAATTCACTGCTACTAAATATCAAGTATGGTTATCATCTCTCTTTTAACAATAATTATCAATAAATATCAAATTTATTGGTATTACTCACAAGAGTGCATAATACTTGACTACCATTATTCTCTAGAATTTTCATAATCTACATCATACTCCAAACGTTAAAGTATATATTTCTGGTTTTTTATAAAAAGTCGGTAGATGACAATTTTAAAATGATTACATGAACACTGGTCAAATATTAGGTATTTATATGGTTGACAGGCTTACAAGTTGATGTAAATCTCCTTTACTTTAATTTGTATAGATCTAGCATAACATCAAGAATATTGCAAGAAAAAAAGGAGTTGAGTTGAGTAATGGTGTTTACCGTCCCAGTCAAGAATATTTCACTTATATCGAGACATTGCCAGCTATAGGCAAAAGTGCAGAAATTTTGCTTGTGTGTTGCGCTGATGGCATTATACAGCAGGGTTCTTTATCGTGCTATGCCTGCCATGACACGGGACCTCGTTTATTTTAAGTTTCCAAAGAGAGAGAGAGAGAGAGAGAGAGAGAGAGAGAGAGAGAGAGAGAGAGAGAGAGAGAGAGAGAGAGAGAGAGAGAGAGAGAGAGAGAGAGAGAGGTAAATTAATGATTGATAATCTCAGGAAGATTCTTATTTACAGGTATATCAATACAAAAGTAAACCATGCCACAGTCTTTTCATAAATCACAATAACCAATTTACAACAATCAAAACCTCCTGTCCAATAAAAACAACAGAAAATAAAATGAATAAAACAAAAGTTGACGAAAAAACAGCAAAGCTTGCCTGCATGTATAGACAATCACAAACAAACTCTTACCTCCAGTAAAAAGTCAAACATCTGTACTAACAGTTTATTTAATTCCACATCATCTGTGATGGAATCCCCCGCTTCTTCTGCAGCCTCTGTAGCAGGTGGTGGAACTGACACCATGGTAACAAATTTTGCCACAAAGTCAATTGTCCTCTCAACAGCTGGTTCACGTTTGTAAACTATCAGAGAATATTTTAAATAGTGACTGAATTCTGACCAAAATTCTGGTAACTCCATCTGAAATAGTTTTAAAATTAGAATTACCAGATTAATTTGTAGCAACATTTGATTGTAGTATCACTGAATGGTTGATTTAATGGAGTTTTACATCCCAATCAAAAATATTCCACTTATATCAAGACATCACCAGCTATAGGTGACATTAAATTTATGTTGTTTTTTCTAAATGTCTTGTAATGTTGAACAGTACCTTTTCCCCCATGATTGAGGCTTGAAATTGGGTTCTATATTGGATGTCAAAAACATAAATATATTATTTTTCCCATTTTTTAAAAACTTATCTTCCTGAATTATCATATCTAGTACACCAAAATTAAAAGAATTTTACATTATCTTTTTTATTTACAGTAACTTGAGTAAGGGTTATACAATGTATATGTTTAATCTTTCAGTTCTGGAATGATGGAGTACACTGGAGTGTCCAGAGAAAACCACCAACCTTAATTTGCATGAATTTAGAGTAGAAACTATAAAGGCCATGGTTCTTTAACGACTTTTAAAGAGTCAGAAAAAAACTCTGTTGAAGATTTTTTGTGAAAATGAAACTATTAATTATCATTTAAAATAATGCAAACATACTGATTCATATTGTTTCTGTAATGATTTCATCATCTTTGCATGACACTGCATTCCATTCTGACACTGCATGAACACATCTTTAATTGTAAGCTTGGCAGCCATACTGGATATTGTATTGTCAACCTGAAAATAGAAAAAACAAAAGGTCATGGATTAGTCTAAACTGAAGAAAATTACAAACCTTGATTGAAAATTAAATTATGTGTTTTCCAAAATATTTATGTATATATTTTAAGAAGTCATCACTACTAGTTTGAGAATTAAGATCACTTTTATTTTAGTGTTGATGTTTCTTGAGATCTTCCAAAAGAAGACTATTTGATCCCGCAAAACTCTCATATTCAAATATTTTTGAAGACAAATCATTTAAGTATCGATCAATGCGAGTAACTTTAATTTTTAACATTAACACTATTCATTTTTCAGTCTGAAGCGAAATAAGCAGATAGGCTTGTAAATATTGAATCTGCCCTTGTTTTAAGTGATACGAATAACATTTTGGCTTCATATGATGTAAACAGTGTAAACCATTTATCAATAAATATATAGTAAAGATAATAATTCTAGGGACCTGATCAAGCTAGTATATCTATCTATGTCATTTTATTCATTGAATACAAAGATAAAAAACTAGATCAATACATAAATCTTAACATATCTGACGATCCTTCGCACATATAAATGCCATTTTAGTGATCCTTTGCCAATTAGGGACACCGTATTGCAAAAGCAAGAAAACCAGGGAGGCATTTTCAGTTGAACACTGCTTGTTTGTGTCGGGGAAATGGTTTTTTATATTGGATGTTTTCTAAATTCTGTAAGGAGTTGTGTAATAATTTGCTTGAAATGCAGAATGAAAGAGTCCTTACTAAAGTTTCTGATATTTCCCCTGAACCCCCCCCCCCATCCCCGACAACTAAACAGCCACTTGCTGGTGAAGTTATCATACAACTGAGTTTTCTGTTGGAAAATAAAACAACTTAAAATTGGTACCTTAGATATTTTTTCTTAAATATATTATGTCTTCCCACACAAATGTTTTCTATTTTAGGTTATTTTGATCCATAAAATTTGAATTATTCTGCTCTCTTTAAAATTTGCGCCTTTTAGGCTACTTCCGGTAAGGGACGTAATTTGTTGTGTCTAGTACTTCCGGTATATCCGTTATGGTTACTTTCACTTTGACAAGTGGTGTTCCATTAAAGTTGAAGCTTATCTACATCTACATATCACTGCAGGACAATCGTTAGACGATTATGATTATACAGAGAAAAGAAGAAGTTTATTCAAAAAAGCATATTGAATTTAAGTTTTAAAATTTTAATCATATTGAAGGCACATTTCATAATGGATTAGAGTTGAGACAGAAATTTACATGATGAATCACAGACGAATGAAAAAACTGCTTCCTCCACCAAGGTGGATTAATTGTCCAAGGAATGGTCAACTGGTGGAAGGGAAATTCTTTCCTTTTAAAACGCCGTTAGACCATAAATATAATAGGATGATACCAGAACATAGTCAGTTTAATATTGGGATGCTGTTCTCAATATTAAGAACCATGGAGTTAAAGATGGGGTTGTTAATTGATTTGACAAACACAAACAGATATTACGACAGTCGAGAAGTTGAAAAGTATAATTGTAGATATGTAAAACTTCAGTGTAGAGGACATGGCGAAGCACCAAAAACAGAACAAATAAACGAATTCATCGTAATATGTGCAAGATTTATTTTTCAAAACCCATCAGAAGTAGTCGGTGTACATTGTACACATGGATTTAATAGAACAGGTTTCTTGATAGTTGCATACCTGGTTGAGAAGATGTCCTTGAGTATTGAAGCTGCAGTTCAGATGTTTTCGCAGTCTAGACCTCCAGGAATTTACAAACAGGACTACTTGGAGGAGATTTTTACACGTTATGGATATAAAGAAGGAACACCATCAGCTCCATCTTTACCAGCATGGAGTGAGGAAACTGAAACAGAAGATTATAAAGACAAAGCGATGGGAAATGGTGATGCAGGTAGAAATGATTTTAGAGATGGGAAAGGTCGTTATAAGAATAAAAGAGACTTTGTGAAAAAAGACGCAAAGTTTATGGGAGGACACAGTTCAAAGTAAATTTGAAACGTGGTGGAATAACTTCATCTTCTGCCAAGATTAGGAAGAAGTTTTTTTTTCAAAAAACTACTTGCACTAGAAAGAATTATACTGTTAATGAATAGCTGATAAATTGCTGGTGCAATATAAAATAAAACTTGATCAACGAATCAACTGATTTACCATTGTTTAATAATTTAAGTACATTAAAGATCTAAAATGAATAAATAAATGGAGAATAAAAACAAAATTTTATAACTATTTATTTAATTTTTTATCTAATTAAAGAATATTCTTAGACGAACAGAAGGGGAGTTTAGAGGCAAATATCAGATATGTCATACATAATATTTTAATTATCATTTTAAAATTTATACATTAAAAATTGGCCTTAAGTATTTTTTATTTTTAGAATTTATTGTTTGTTTTATTATCAATTTTTAGAATTTATTATTTGTTTTTAATATTATCTGAGCCGACATTATATTGTTATTTTAAGAGTTCAATGTTTAAAGTTTTTATATCAGAGGCCAGTTGCTATCAAGATAAAATTGTTTATTGACTGGTGTGGTAAAACAATTAATAGTATGTTTTTATCATGATGATCAAATAGCAGGTGCTTGTTTATGTAAAGAGAATTAAATCTGTTGCAAATTTTTAAATTAATTTTATAGAATACTCAGGCTGGAAAGAGCACTCCAGATTCCATATTTTGGTGAGAGAAATAAAACATTAAGTCTCTGATGAAAAAATGTGATGCAACCAAATCATGCTCATTTTTTAAATTCAATTAATCTTAGCATTGTAAGCAGTCTTAGTATACTGGCTTTGGATGAGCACTGGGAGTCTGGGACATCATCAGATACATTCTTCCACAACACCCGTTTGTTTAGACCTTTTTATTACATCTCACCTGAGATTTATTTATCTGGTAATAAAGTTAAATATTATGTACGATTTTATTTTAACAGAAATCAAGTAGAGTGTTCCGATCCAATATAACCATATACAGACCAACACTCCAGTATTTTATTTCCATATCATCCAGGCCGATCCGGTATATCATTTCTGTATAATTGTCCATGTTAGAATTTACAATTTGGATTTTTTTCACTATTGTTAATATATTTTGTGTTGTTTTTCAAAGGACTACATATTGGAATTAAATTATTAATTAAAATGATAGGGAAGTATGCGCTTTTCTTTCTTTTTTTTTCATATCCGACCTTACAATGTTAAATTGTTGAAGTGTAACTAAGTTAAAATGTTGAATTTTGTCAAAGTTAGTTTGTTTGAAAATGTTAAGAGAATTTGTAGCTTCTCTTTGAGGGTATATACCAGTAATATATAACAATACATGTATATAGTTCATGGCATTGTGGTCATATGACAGTTTATGAACCAAGTAGTCATCCCCAAAGTAGTACTTAGTATACGGACTAAAACAAGCTTTGCTTCAGTCCATATACTACTTTGGGGATTTTTTGGTCCATAAACTGTGTTATGGCCTGCAACGCCAGGAACTATTTGTTAATTAAGACTACTGAGAGAAGTTTCTGTCGAGGATCTACAACCATAACTAGTTGTTCATTATACTTATGTTAGTGTATTTGCTTTCTCTAACAAGTTTTTCAGTACCCAATATACAGCAAGATGTAGGACACATTCAGCTAGTGATAGCATACCTTTCCTTCTTTAATGTCTTACAAGCAGTTTATTTTTAGGACTTTTCAACCTCTTTTTATAATAACTCAATCTTCATTGCTATAGGCATCTGGTCACGTGCAGTGAAGGTCACTGTGTACCACAATGAAGACTTCTTTCGACTAGATGAACATCTCCAATCAAACCAGAGATAATTTAGGTTTGATTGATATGTATGTGGCATGTTCTGCAAAGCATTTTCATAATCTTTTCCTCTCTATCAAGTTTTATAGAAATGTTGAAGCATTTCTTTTACATAGTCCTTCTTTGTTATGAGTTGTAAATAAAGGTTTTTTTTGTGCAGGCAGAAAGATTACTTGTTCAAATCCAATTAAGAAAAAAAGTTGCAACTTTTGGCAATTTATTTGTAGGCATTGACTACAAATGTAAGTAAAAAAAGGCCATTAGGATGACCACCTATGCAATGCTGTTTTGGTGAGCCAACACCTAATAGGCACGCTGCATGCACATTTGTATCAAGCATACCTATTATCACCTCACTGTCATGTGCACACCAAGTGTAACCTGGTGGATACTAGTAACAGTGTGTTTTATTTATCTTGTCTAAATCACTAGCGAGTGGTTTTGCTGACAGGGTTTGATACTTGTGAGTAGTTTTGATGACAGGGTTTGATACTTGTGAGTGGTTTTGCTGACATGGTTTGATACTTAACTTGGTCTGGTCACATGGCTTGATAATAAGTAACATCTCATTTATGAAATATTCACCGGTAAAAATATGGGTTTCTCTATGTGATTGAGATGAATGCAGTACAAAGCAGCTTGGAAGTTAGTATCTAGTTATAGATCTGCTTAAGTTTTGTTTGTTTGGTCAAACAAACCTATTAATTATTACTATTTACCTTATGGTCATTATCAGTGTTTCTTAATGTCATTTGATACACTTAAGGTTTTAGATACATTTTAAATTTTTTATAAACAAAGACTATTGAGATTTGTGTAAAAACAAGGTTTTCCACTCTGTTATACATTTATTTTAGTAAAATTTTAAGTAGTATTATACCAGTAACATTCAAAATGTATCAAATGTCACTGATTATATACATATAAGCTTATAAGTGATTAGTGGGAACTCTTTTGTCATCTAAGTTAAAAAAGTCTTAGTGTATACAATGTCCTTAAGCTTTATGAAGTAAAAATTAAAAAAAAAAAGTGAAAACAAAGCAAATGTGAGATTGCTTCTAAAGCTTTATTGATATATTAGCACTTATATTAAGAAATTAAACTGTTACACAATTTAAAATCTGAAAAAAGTAATATCTTTGCTGACAGTAATTGAAAGCCTGGATAAAATAAAACCAAAAATTTTAAGTCCACAATTTCTACAAAGCAGTTCTCTATTTTTCCATTAAATTACAATTTTTACTTCCATCATTCAATTTACCGTAGTTCCTTGTACCAAAATTAAACTGATTTTACCCGTAAAATTACATTAATCAGTTGCATAATGGTTCAACATTATAGCCCAATTCTTTCATTTAATTTTTCTTATCAAAATAAATAAATCCTTGGAATTTTTTAAAGTAAACTTTGGCTGTAAAAAAAATTGATACAAGTATTTTGCACCAACAAATTGAACAGGCTACACTTTTAACAAATACTTTTGAAGACTTGTTTAGTCCACCGACAACTTTTAACAAAATTAAAAATACAAAACATTCCTCTAAATCTCTTTATATATACTAGTAAAGAAGATTGCTGTTATCTGGGGGATTTCTAGATAACACAACTTAAACAAAGAAAAAAAATATATCTAATTGGCAAATATATAAATAACATGTGAATAAATAAAAAAAGCTTCAACTGATTCCAGTAAGTTGTCTCCCTTGGTCACATGATAGCAATCAATTGAAAGAAGGCATGAAAATGTTCCAATGATATCAGTAATTAAAAGTCTCAAAAGTCTTAATTCCTTAAATAAGATTAATTTGTATTCAAAATATGTTACAAAAAATTAGATACATGTTTTTTTACTAATACATGTTTTTTGACTAATGCATGTATTCAAAATTAATTTCCTGCTTTTTTTTAATGCAAATTCTTAAAATAAGAATTTTTTTATGCAAATTTTAAAACAAGAATCCTTTTTAACTATTTTATTCTTTTAAAAATTCAAAAAGATCAGAAAAAAGAATTGCCTTACATCATTAAAAGCAAAAGCAAACGGGTTCAATTCGAAAATTGTTATCAAATAACTAAACTGTTTATCATACGGCACACCCTTTTCATATATATCTTTGTTAAATTCTGCAGAGACACTTTCTTCACTTCACAATGACAAAACCATAAAATCAATAAATAATAATGGAATCTTTTACTATTTATGTTCATGACAACATACTGAACATTTTACAGTTTCAAACTATTCTTTCTCCCTCTCAAGATGTTAACAAAACGATGGATTTATAATTTCCAGATCATGGAGATAGCTTTAGTAACTCCGACATCATTGTAGTTGAAGTATAGGATACTAGCAATGGCAGCAATGGTAACGCAGTACCAGATAAAATGGATAGGCGGGAAGAACTTCTCTATATAATCTGTACAAACTCCATCGACACCCCTAAAATAATAAAAAAATAATTTTAAGACAACTCCATCTAGAATGTTCTAAATAAAACATTTTCATTAAAAAAAAATAATGTGTGTTAATATAATAGTCGAACTTGTTCATTAAAGTTTTTAAAATCACTGGACTATATGGCAACTGTCGGCAAATGCGTTTCGACTATATGGCAGCTGTCGGCAAATGGGTTTCAGCTGTATGGCAACCCTGATTCTTTCTCTAAAATTCATATCTAGTGAAACTGTATTCCACACAGGTTCAACATTATGCATACCTTATATCACTGATGATATTTTCCACCAAGTTTTATAAAATTGTTTTCCTGTTTATTCCAGATAGGAATTTCCTATTAAAAATCTTAAAAGGGTAATAACTTCTAGGAAAAATTGACAAACCAATGCCAGTAAATGATATACCCTTCACCTCTCTTTTAAATGTGGGAATAAATAATTTAGAAAAAAGAATTACAAACATTTTTTGCAGACCAATTTCATAGACCAACAGATTGTTTGTTGTGCCATGTATGTGGAGATGCTTACTTACAAATTTACAAGCTCTAAAGTGTTGACATGACTACCATGTAAATAATTTGGTTTAAGGAAAAAGATTCTGAAAAAAGGAGTAAAAAAAAGTTCATATCTGGTTCGATTGGTGATGTGTCTAGTCAAATATGATATGATACAGTATTCATTATTGCCAAAATGCTCTCCACAACAAGTGAATTAACAACCCTAAAAACACAGCAAAAGACCAAATAGGGCCTGTATCACTGTGGCTGTAACCAGTTTATCAAAAAACAGCAAAAGACCAAATAGGGCCTGTATCACCCTGGCTGTAACCAGTTTATCAAAAAGTCCCTACCCACCTTATTTTGTTATTGGTGAAAATGGAAAGACAATTTCATCTGTCTAGGCCCTAAAACTAAATACATACCAGAAACCATGCATTAAGACTGACATTGATAATGCGAAATCCACCACTGGTCCTTGGACAAATAAACAGGCTGGCAAAATACCCAACATAGACACTGCTAATATACGCTCAATTTTCCAATGTGTGGATGCCATCATTTTGTGGTCACCTTGCTTTTCAGCTGTCAATATATGAAAAAGATCTTAAATTGTAATAAGATGCTATTACTAGGCCGTCTTTAGCCTAAATATGAATTTGAAAAGAAACAACTTAATATTCCCATCTCTTATTCCTCTGATGTTTTAAATATATTACACAAGACTTCTCAGAGAAATTTTTCCTGACAAGGAGTAATGGATTTTTATGCCCAAGTCAAGATTCTTTCACTTATATTGAGGCAGTCAGTTTTGGGATGGTGGAGGAAACCAAAGTGCCCAGAGAAAACCACAGACTTTAGGCAATTGAACAGAAACTTTTCTCACACAAGCCTGTCTGGCATTGGTTGAAGTGCAAGAAGAAGAACTGTAGCAAATGCATCCTCTGTTGGGGTGAAGAAAGCATAATTATTTATCATTTCAAAAAGTTGTGCAGTACAATAATTTAAACATTATTCTTGCAGATTTAAATTTGCACAGGGTAAATCTACCAAACAAGACTAATTGTCTTTTTTTCAGACAAGCTGATCACATCGGACATTTTGGTTCCCATATTATGTTCTGTATACTGAAATGTAGAGGACAAATTTTATGCTAAAAAGTGAAGCAAATTTCAGAAATTGTCTGTTTATTAGTTGATAAATCAACAATCTATTTCTTTTTAACATAGTGTTCTACACTTATATGGATGAATTTTTCAAAATATACATCACCATACGACCATGTTTTCAATGGCTGCAATTTTATTTCCGTTTTAAACTTGAGACAACTTTGTTGAAAATTCAAAAAAAAAATCATTTCAACATAAAATACTGAATCTTAAAGTTTTATAAAAGGTTTAATTAGGCAGCTTAAAAAGCACAAAAAGTTTCAATTTTAGCAAGAAATACCTGGAGTAAATGGTCCTCTTCTAGCTTTGAAATACTCTGGTGTTTGCATAGCCACTGCTGGTGTGACAGAAAACATTTTAGCTGAAACATCTGTCTTAATAAGTGTCTGATTAAAAATTGATGGTCTTGCAATCAAATGTCGGGCACCTGAAATACACATGCGAATTATTAATATATCTTAGGTTTATATATCGAAAACTCTTAAAACTGGATAACCTCCTGATTTTTTTTTGGTTTACGAAGTTTTCTTAACTACCAACAAAGTCTGTGTATAAACTCAAGTTAAAAAGATGCACAACACTATTAAAAAATTCAATTTATGTTAGTCTAACAGAGTCATTATGAAAAGAGACCTCATGTTCCATTTTTAAAAAATTATATTTTTTATAAATAAGTTATGTTTTAACTTTCCTTAAAAGAATAAAATTAATGAGATTTAACTCTATGACAAATAAATATAGATCTGTGAACTCATCTTGTATACATGTATAACAAATAACAATTTGTGAAGTAGTCTAGTTGATAGAGCACTCCTCTCTATTGCAGAATGTTCTGCGTTCAATCCCCAGTCCAACAGCAACCCTGCATTTCCCCCCCTTTATGTTTGATACGGTTTGGTGGCTAGTGTGACCCTTGGATGTGGTGGACTGGCAATTGTGGACATATAAAATCTATTCGAGAGAATTCACATAGGGCCCTGGAAAAATACCCAGAGATAAGCGGGGAAGAATGTAGCGGTTTGTGTAACAATTACTATTAACAAATAGCATTTACTATGCATTAATACGGACAAGTAAACAGAGAATAAGAATAATATATATCATTGCTATTATGTGTTTAGATGATCAGTACATATTAACAACATTAGAGAAAAAAGTCAGTTCTGAACCTACACAATGAATATAAATGTCATAACAAGAGGCTTGAATTTTATGTCTAGGTGAAGATATGCCAGAAGCACAATTGAAACACAGTCCTTTTAGAGAGAGTTTTCTTTGGAGTGACAACTAAATTTATTATATATCAAATAATTTTTCTAAATTTTTATATAATTCTTTTTTTTTTATTTCAAAGTTTGAATCCTGTTACATAAGTGACATATTTGAATAGATCAAGTTCTACACGATGTAATCACTGCACAATTTAAGACTCGTTGTATTTATATATAAAACGGATCGGGTCACACATGATCAAGGTAAAAAGAAACGTCCATCAATAGAATGACCTTGAGATTCATTATGTGTGCATATTTCCTTATTTCAAGACACCGGGTCATTGACACCAATGTCATTTACAGATAACAAGATCAATAATCGTACAAACTTAAATAATTTAAATAAATAAGTCCAATATGATATAAATCAATTCTAAATAATCTTATGACTCGAAACTTTGCAGCAATTTAAAAAGAAATTACCCCGACAAGCCCTGAGTAGGCTCAATGCCGACATCTTGCTTCAGAGATCTTCTTCCGTTCTTGTATAATTTCCTCACTTGTTTGGAGCACCCTTAGGTTTTAAGCTTATATATTTACATAAATTAACACACGTACTATAAATATTTTACGCCGGGAATGAAATCTTCCTAAGTTTTTAGAAAAGCGAAAAATAAATCGAGCCGCTACGGCAGTGATAGCTGAATGTAGAAACGAATGAAGAACTGTAGATCTAAATGCAGCACAGTCAAAAAGGAAACAATAAATGGATGGAATAAGATGAGACAAGAAAAAATGAGAAAATATCACTGATGTGAAAATCCCGACTGTAGACGCTACTAGATGGGTACCCGGAAATCAGTGTAAAATGATGTACAGTGGTGTGGTGGAAAACCCGGCCTTAATTGTCTCAATCTCTTTCTCTCTATTTTTATAAACAATAGTCAATGCACACATACAAATTTTGAAATAAAGCTCTTTTTACCAAACATTGAATCCACACCTCAATTGATGTATTGACACATAAGAGTTTTGTTATATTTTTTTAGTCGCTCCATAAAAATATTTTTAGACCGCTTACAACAAAAAACTGATCTACGGTTTAAAGGGATAGCACTCTACCGACTAAGCTGCCCAGACCCCTAAATCCTTCTCTGTTGATCTTGAGTTTCACAAAACCCTTTTGGAAATCTAAACTGGCTAAATTCCATCGATTGACTTTATATGGCCCACGCCAGTCCATCACTTCCGAGGGCCACTCTGGCCACCAAACACAATCATTCACTCAATTGAATGTTCACTCAACTCAAACTAGGAAATTGTCAATTTTTAACACATTACATCGCTAAAATTGAATATCTGATGTTACATTTAATTTGTTTAGGTTTATTGGAAAAAAAAAAAACCTTAAAATTTTTAAAATATTGATGGGAGAAAAACGGGAATATTTGAGTTTAGTGTGCACTCAATTGAGTATAACTGATGTATAAAAACCCCTTTTTACAGTAAATTTATAATCGAAAGTCTGAATATCACTTATTTCAGTTGAATTATTGTATGTTTTGTTCACTGCTTGATTGCAATGGCTTCATTTCATCTATCCGACCGCAATACATCTTTTTATATTTCAATTATACCGGCACATTTAAATACTCACCATTTTATCTAAGCCTTTTTCCTTTTGCGTCTTACTATAAGCCTTCATGATTGAGTGGTCTAGAGCATCACGGACCACGGATCACAGCATCTTCATCGACTACGTTCGAATCCCACTGGGGGGGGAAGGTAAAAGAGAAAGTTCGCTTGCAAAAGCCAATAGTTTTCTTCAAAGCACTGATTTGACCTCATCGATATAGTTAAAGAATCTTGATTGGACAGAAAAAAAAATCAATTCGATGGTGGCTCAGGGGTAGAACGTCCGCCTCGAGAGAGGGAGGTCGTTGGTTCGATCCCCAACTAGGTCATACATAATACTTTAAAAAGTATGATATTGCTTCCTCCTCTGGCGCTCGGCATCAGGAGGATGGAGTATCGACTGGTTCAACCCGGTGCCAAGATAACAGTCTGGGGGAGTAGTATTATTGTCTGTGGCATACTGACTCGGTGAGCTAGCACCTTACCAAAAAAGTCCCCAGAGTGCGCGGAAGCACACGACATGTCACAAGATACATGTATTTGCACATCATACACGTACATAAATTTGTTCTTAGATTAATAACCTTGCTTTATTCGCCAACAGCTGAAAAATTGCTGATTCGACGTTAAACATCATTACAACAACAACAACAACAACAACAACTAACAGATAGGTATGAGTTGAATAATTTTGACTGGGATGTAAAATGACGACCTTGTAAACGAAGTGACAAATTTTCTTTTGATTTCAAACTCCTGATTTTGTTTTTTACTTTTTACAAATGGAGTGAAAATTTGTACAACTACAAATGCTTATTCAACATTTTTTATTTTAAATAGCTTGTTAGACAAAATATAAAAAAGACATTTTTGTAAATTTATTGCTTTTAATTTACAACTTTAAGACAAAAAAGATAGTAATAAAATTAACATACTTCTAACATATCCATACTCATTGACTAGTTTATCACATTTTCTAACGCCTGTCTTTTTAGTTGCAGTTGCACTACTATCGGCTGATTTATTCGGTATTGTGGTTCGCCAGTGTACCAGTGATTAATACCCCCAGGCTTTTTTCAGAAACGTTTGCGTCAGGTTGGGATTTCCGGAATAAGATCGTTTTTACGAAAAAAAAACACTAACCCTAAAAAACTCTGTAAGCTTGTGAAATGTTATATTGATGAGAAATATTTGTGCCACAAAAACAATATCTGGTACCACGTGGAACAATGGCGAACCCATACCGGATATGTTTTACTTTCGACAAATGGCAGCCACACAAAGATTTAAATTTAAATTCATCATTACAAAGGGAACATAGTACTCAGGGATGTGTATTTATTTCTTAGCGAGAGAGTAAACTGTTTTATTTTCCTTAAGATATATACGTCTCTATGGTAACGGGCTTGCCGACATTTTCCTGAACACATAGTTAAAAATAGATTCGAATAGTTTGTTATTTCGTCAGTTCTAAGGAATCTAATAGTTCTGTAAATTTCACAAACTGTTCTGGATATCCGGACCAGAATTTCATCAATATTAGTTGAGTAAATCCCTTCATCATATTGATTTTCCTCTGCTCTCATCTTCCTCAGTATACCGTCTACATGTAATAAACTTTGAAAATCCGACTGAAGCATGGCGATAAGCTATATAAAATAAACATATAAAGGTAAATGTATTACAAAAATATACGAAAAAACCTTTAGGTTCTGAAAGCCTCTCCACGGGACAAGCGTGAATGTGCGATTTCCGGTTCCAAGCGTGATTAAAAACCTTGTTAAATGACGTCATAAAGCATTTAATCATTAGATCAAGCTCCGAAACAGCGTCATTCTTCTAGCTCAGTATGTTCAGAATAAAAGTTTGTTCAAATGGGAATATTTTCGTTTGCAAAAAAATGTAAAGAAACTGTTTACATCACCGGCAATTGGCTTTAGAAAAGATTAAAGGCGAATGAACACAAGGAATCGCGTATTGATCCGTGAAAATAGTTCCACAATCTAAACTTCAGATAGCTTTCGAAGGGATCTCAGCAGCGGTCATAAAAGAGGTACGAATTTTGGCCAATTTTTTTTTTCTCTAACGCCAAATTACGGGGTGACAATAATCTAAGTTGTCGATTATAAAAGGTAATCGTAATTGTAATAGTCAATGCGGCTTTACTTTTTTGTTTGGGAACCATGAACTGATACGGGTATCTGTTCATGGTATTTGTATTTAGGTTTGTTATTATAAAGTAAGCTCATGAAACATCACCATTTTTGTGTTTTTTAATCTATTTTTAATCTGAAAAAAAATGATTGATACAAATTTTCCATGTAGATATTCAAAAAAGTCACATTTTGATATATATGTCCAAAACAAATATAAATAATATTTAAAATTGTGTCTCGTCAGTCTTTAAGAAGTGAATTCAAAATAATTTACGCTGTATATAATGTATATGACTTGTGATACGAAAATCAAATAAATTCTTAATAAAACGAAAGATAAGTCTCATAAATAATTATATGGTGTAAAATACTTACATTATCGGTTGATACAGAGATACCAGGATAATTCTCAAAAACAATTTTTGTCAGACAGGGTGGTATGTCTGTTACATTTAATGGGATCTCTATTCGTTCGTTATCCTAAGAAAAAATACAAACACAGTCAAAATATACCATTTTCTACATACAACTTGAATTTAAAGGTCTAAGGGGGTTGTTAGGTCCTTACCATTACCCCATCTGCTGGACTTAGTCAAACAGTCATGATTATTGCTGAACTAGTGTCTTTAAATGCTTAAATCATTTCGTGTCGTCCTAATTTTCGTTGTTTTCATAAAAACCCTGAACCACGAATTTACATATAACAATATAATAATAATAATAATAATAATAACTAGAGATTGTAACTGGGATACCAGTTACGTATGATTCCCCACCATCCATAATCTATATATTGTCTAAAATATACACCTGCTGATGGACTGATCTCGAGATGGATTGATAGTATCCATTACTAGTAATCGAAAGCTGACTAAGAGAAAGGGCGGAAGACAAGTAAATTTAAAGTTAACATCGAATTGTACAATTATAATTCGAGCAGTATTCATTTTAATATATATTTTCATTCCCTCATACCCCATTGTTGCAACAATGTTTTTTGTTAAAAGAAACCAATTGATCACGGGAGTCTGAATCTGCATGTATAAATTTATAATTCGAAATGTATGTAAATTATACAAGTTTAATAGATCAGAATCATGCGTTCTGTCTTCTGACATAGGTCCTATCCATTAAATTGGCAATTCTATTAGCTTGTGTATTTTGATTGGACAGGTATTCAACTTTGATTGATAGCAAATCTATTTCACAAACTGTGAGGTGTTTAACCAACAAATTTGATTGACGTGTGTCATGACTGTGAAGTAGCCATAACCTACATATTAATGGATAATTGACAAAGAGATTAAAGCAATTATCCATATCAAAACATGTAATAATGCTATTGAATTTGTTTACAATTCTTTGAATAGGAATTTAATCCTGTAAACTTGCCTTAAGAAATGAAATCAAGTATGCCATAAGATAGTGTTTCTTGACTGAGGGTGGGTGTTAAGAATTCTGGCTTCCCACCCCTACCCTCTCTTGAAAATGATTTCCTGGAGGTTTTTATCACTCTTTTCAAAAGTCCATAATGAACAAGAAAATATACAGATGAGTGGAAAGGATTTTAACTATTTAAAAGCTATACATGTACATAGCACCACCCACAGTGGGAAATGACCTTAGGTGCCCTTTATTAATATCACTCTTTTCAACTTTTCATAAGGAACCAGAAAATACATAAATTAGGGGTGGGGATTTCAATAGTTTAAAATTAACTTAGCACCACCCAGCCCTACCCTTCAGTGGGAAAGGACCTTAGGTGTCTTTGATTAGTGTCATTCTTTTCATTTTATCATTAGGAACCAGAAAATATATACTTTAGGGATGGGGATCTCATTAGTTTATGAGTTATGACAAAGCCCTATATATGGTTTTATAGCACATCGCAAAGTGTTTAAGGAAAAATTGGTGATTTTTGTTTTTAAGATCTCATCTTCCGTCCCTCACCCAATAAATACCCATGAATGTAAAACTTTAATGGTGCAGGAACCTATCCTAAAATTTTGAACGAGATTGAATGATGCGTTTAACTTGTTTGGCAGTGCTGATAAAAATTTGATATATTTTTAACAATTTAATACATAGTAACTGAGAATTTATGAAGAACAAATTATGTATGTGAGAAAGAGGTTAGTCACTTAATTAACATTTAGTTCATTAACATTCAATCATTTTTGTTTAGTGCTTAACTGTATACATTAATTCGGATTACCCATTTTTATCGGGCGCTCATATATCTGAGAAACTGAATAAGAAAGAAGAAGATTCTGTAAGAGTTATCTATCTTTGTACGTATTGGACAGAAAGATGTTTGGAATTAAATTACGCAATTTACACGCACTGACCGCTGAGCCGTCGAGATAGAAAAAAATTTGACCATTTATCCATATCTACCAAGATAGAAGATTGTTGGTACCAAATTTCATCAAAACCCATCATACCGTGTCCGAGTTCTGCACCGGACAATTTTAAGGAAGAAAAAAAATTATAAAAATAATAATAATAATAATAATAAGAAGAAACAGAACGAAAACAATATGATTCCCCACCTTTGGGTGGGGAATCATAATAAACCGAATAAATTTACCACCCTAATGTCGTATTTTTTCTTAAAACCGCGAAATTGGACCTACGAAAATACATGTAAATTATGATTATATCACATGGTTATATAAAAAGAGATATCTATAGACATACGTATGTTACAGAGAGATCATGTGATTTTTCAGCAATATGTCCAGCCTTCCTCCCTAGCCTTTGAAATACGGCAAACAGGTCACGTGATGGAGAACTATTTGGATTGAGCAATCTGAGCAGTGTACCTCCACAATGTAGTGTATGTCCACCATTTATTTGGGTTTCTACAAATCGGTCACCCAACACTGACCCAAACATAAGGCAATTGAACAACCCTGGAAAGAGACAGAAAAACATTTTTGTTTGTACAATTAGCAATTATAATGACGACGACGACGACGACTGACGACGACAACAAGAACAAGAACAACAACAACAACAGAACAACAACAACAACAACAACAATAATAATAATAATAATAATAATAATAATAAAATAATAATAATAATAATCATAATGATTTTTATTTATAACCCAAATGTTTTTAAACAAGACAAAAACATTTTAAAAAATATATGCCGGACTGTTAGTTCAGTGGTAAAATAAAGTCTATTTTAATATAAAAAACGCGTATTTATGAAAAAAAACTTGTTTTGAAATAAATGGGATGGTCAAGGGCCCTCCAATAGTACTATAATCACACCATGGGCTTTAACCCCATTCCTGTCCAAGATCGGAAATTCCAAAGTTATATCTGTCCTATTCTCTCCGTCTTGATGTTTTTGTCATTACATTATTTTGTGTCGTATTATTAGTCTGTTGGCTGTTCGGGGACCACTCGTTATAAAGTTAGATGATTAAAAACTCCACAAAAGTACTTTAAAAAGTGATATAATGATATATGTATATTATATTCAGTGTCCATTTCCAGATTCAAGGGGGAATGCACCCCCCTTTGAACAATTCAAAAGAAAGAAAGAGAGAGCAATGTGGCACAAAAGGTCCAAAAACTATAAAAAAAAAATCATTTTTCGCCTGGGTCGTGACCCCTGGACTTCCAGTAGAGCTCATTATTGTACCTGCTAAGGACCTTTAGCGGACCAAAGACCGCTCGCCGCCGGGGTTTGAGACTTCATGATAAAATTCTCAACACCCTTTCATAAAATTCTAAATTCACCCCTGTTGTTCGTCCAGAATTGGGGGATTTAAATGAACATAGCACAATAAGTTGCAAAAATGTAGGGCGGTTTGGGTCATATAACAACATCCTAATAATACCCGAGTTATTAAACGCGTAGCCCATACAAAAATAATAAATTTTATTAGGAGTAGACCCAAAATGTATTTAGTTTTACTTCTTCTTTCATAACAGGGGCCTCGGTGGCCGAGTGATCTAAAGCGCGCACTTACGGATCACAGTGTCTCTCACCGCCTGGGTTCGAATCCCACTCGGGACAGATCCTAGTGTGAGAAAGTTTGTCAGTTCGCTTGCCGAAGGTCGGTGGTTTTCTCCAGGCACTCCGGTTTCTTCCACCACCCCAGAACTGACTGCCTTGAAAAAAGTGAAAGATTCTTGACTGGGGCGTAAAACATCATTACTCCACTCCACTCTTTCATAACATTTAGCCTTTTGTCCTATGTTGCACTGGGTAATGTCAGGATTACGTTTAAAGTCTTTTTTTTGAAAATAATCTATTGTCATATTATAATTTTTGAATACTAGTATATTTACCTTTTTAATTGTGCGTATACATTGACCTTTGATAAAATAACGCTATTAAAATTTTTTAAATATTCACATAATAGAGTGTCATATTTTAGAATGGCTTTATAAGTACACCACGGGAATATTACTTTAATGTGCATCCAAACTCGAGAGCTTACAATATGTGCTCGTCCTTATTGTCGTACGCGGCTGAATTTGTGACACTTTTGTATTGTTTCGTGTTCTTTATTTTGTTGGTAGTTTGTCAGAAATGTATTTCTTCGGAGTTCCATGTAAAAATTGAGAGAGAGAGAGAGAGAGAGAGAGAGAGAGAGAGCATTGTTTTTTTGTATTTCGTGCTTTTAGAGGCCAACTTGTCAACTTTAACTATAAACATAAATTTACACAGTGGTGGTTTTAATGAAACTTCTGATGAACATCCTTATACTAAAAATGTCAGAAAATATGCCATTTAACAAAATTTTCAGCCATCTTTTTTTTTTAAAAATTATTTGAAACTAAGGTTTGTTCCCTCATGTAAAGCATTCCTCAGCAGGATTTGGATTCATATAATTTTGGAACTTTGGATTCATTCATTTTTTTAAATATTTGGATAACCTGTTTTTCTATCAACTTTTTCAGGCCACTAGTGAGTTTCCGAAATGTGCACATATGACACTTCAAAATTAAACAGGTATTTTTGCTAAATATTGACATGGCGGTGAAATTTTCTTTTTAGCATCACTGGTTTTGGTAGGTTCTATAAAACATTTTACAGAACTCTCTTTAGCTTAAATATTCTGAAACTAGTGACTGTTTCAATGATAAATATGATAGCTAACCATGGATCTGAATTTTTTCGAAAAGAAATCGCAAAGAATACTTACAGATCAGTTTCATTGTGGATCCTGTATTTTCTGACACACGTATTTCTAAAATACCTATATATAGGGTATAATTTTATCCGGATTTCTCCATGATTCAGAATCATCTTGTGACAAATAATTAACTCACAATACAACCAAGAAAAAAAACACGCTTCCCTCAAAGATTTAACAGAAATCGGTTTCTGAATTTCCCACAAATCCATTCTAACTTCGTTTTTCTAAAACCTTTTGAGAAAGTTCTTTTGCTTTGAGACATGCATATGGAAATTCGAATGCGAATCCAATTATGTAGGTTTTAGTCACGATTTACTTCATTAATGAAAACAGGAAGAGTTTTTTCCTTTTTTTTTTTACTTTTGAGATCATGTCTACGGTCGTCTGCTACAAACATCCAATAGGACAGACCTTGCGAGAAAACAGCCAATGGAAATATGTCGATATTTAAATAAAAAAATTAGTTAATTGAACAAAATTGCAATGACATTTAATACAAAGACCCAAGGACAAAAATCTTCATTTAAAAATTAAAAAGGGTTTTATTGCACTTACAATACGTTCGATATTGAACAACAAAGAGTAGAATATTTTATACTTTTAAGGGACAACTTGTCAACTTTAAACATTGACTTACACAAATATGCATACAAAAGTAATTGGTGTAAGAAATGCGATACTTTTGCGTTTATTATTTCATAAACTTCAAAACTAGAACATACAAAGTCCTTCGAACTATTCATGAACTAAAACTTCCATTTAAGTCCTAATTTTACAAGAGTGTTAATTTTCTTTATTATTCACTATTTCCAACAATCCATTGGATAAGGTTAATTATACATTTTACTGATCTTTGTTGAGTTTAATGAATGAATTAATGGATTTTCGAAGGTTAGGTGTAGAGATTGAAATTAAGTGTTCATTTATGAAATTGAAATACACGTATATGAATAGATAGAGGAGTGGGAGTTGAAAAAGTTTGTTTAACGCTCATGTCAAATTTATTTTTACTTATATCGAGACATTCAGTTCAAGGATGATGGAAGAAAACCGAAAGCCATTGACTTTCGCAAGCAAATTGACTAACTAGGATTTACCCAGAGTTATATAAATTAGGTGTAATTTTAATTGAACTACGACTTTTTCAAAATCTTTTAGAAAACAATTTCAGAATTTTGCTGTTGTGGTTTTTGTTTTTTTTACCAGGCGTTTTATATACATAATAAATAAATAAATAAATAAATAAATAAATAAATAAATAAATAAATAAATAAATAAAATACAATAAAACAAAAATTAATACAATACAATACAATACATTACAATATAATACAATATAATACAAAAAATACAAAACAATACAATACAATACAATACAATAAAATAAAAGATGAAAAATAAATAAGAATAAATAAATAGATAAATAAATAAATGAATAAAATAATAATGAAAATGTAAATGAAACAATATAAGTACATGATAAAATAGTTCAGCAAAACAGAGAAAAGACAAACCAAATATTGATATCAATGATTATCATTGATTTTGAACATGCTCTAAAGTAGATTTCTAGTGGTGTCGTTATTGTTAAATAATATGACCAAAAATCATCTTTATTGTTTATTTGGAAACCAATGGTTTATATAAAACCCTCATTTAAAAATATTCCTTTTTGGTAAACAGTGAAAAAATCCGTTTGTACATGCATCATCCACAGGATTGCAATAAAACGTATATTATAAGAAATATTGTGCAGAAAATGTTAGATTATATACAAACTTAATTTCTCAAGAAACATTTAACGGAGCAACAAGCCCCTTTTCCTTGTTGGAAGGTAAATGTTTAACACAATTTGCGGATTTTGTATTTTGATTTTAACATGTTTGTATTAGATGATTAATGTCTTTCTAAAGCCCAGTCCTAGGGCTGTCTAGTTGTTTTCAAAGGTCATTTTGCGCAAAGTTGATGACGTCATTATGACTGACTAATCTTGCTTTTTACATCAAACCAGAGGCACCAAAGGTTTTGATCAACATGTTTTGCTGAGGTCTTTTCTTTGTAAACAACGAAATAAAAACAAACCAGTTTATGTCCAAATCACATTCCATCAAAACAAAATAAATACTTTGAAAACTGGCACTTCAGTTACACACGTGAACATACATCAAGGAATTGAGGCTATGTCCTCGGAAAGACAAGCACCTTCTGTCTAGCTAGCTACAACTAGAACTTAATTAATTACAAATTATTTACGTTTTATGCATATCAGCAAATATATATCAGTAATCTAAATAAGAATTGGGATCAAAACAATTATGATTTCTTTTAAATACATTTTTTTCAAATTCTGATCGAATTACTGAAAAAAGACAATAATTCTACTACCTTGCTTCTGATATTTACAAATTTATTCAAGCCAGTGTATATCAATGATAATTGATAATTCAAAATAAGGGACTAGACAAAAGCCAACACGACAAAGAAAATGACAAAATACAAGTAAACTATAATTTAGCCAAACAAGACAAGACAAACGCATATTGGGACCACTGGTTATGTGAGTGAAAACCATGAATTTGGTTGTATGCCCATGTAAATGTTCAATGATTTGATGAAAGTACTTGAAGGGGGGGGGGGGAGTTAACAATCCCACAACTTTTTTCATTTTACCGAACAATGAACCAGAACCTTTATAAAAGAAGTGAAATAATATGTTTAAAAAGAATTTGTAAAACATGAAATATTGGATATTTTCATTTCCACTTAAAAACTACGTGACACGCAATCATAGTGTACTTGAATATTTAAATTCAACATTATTGAGGCATATATGATAAGTTCTTTATTTTTTTAAATAATAAAAAAATTACTAATTTAGTAACACAAAGGCCATTCCGAGAATATACACTATATTTTGAAATAGTTCAGTATCTTACCATGTATTCATTTATAAATTTTGGAATAACAAAGCTGTCAAATACATCCAGGATTCTTGAAAAATAGTTTCAATATTTTGCAATTTTTAAAATAGGTGTCAAAAGTTTCTTAAATATAGAAATATATAATAATAGTAATAGAATCACGTTTATAATTAAAAATGATTGGAAAACGAGAGATGAATTTAACATTCAAGTCAAAATTAATGAATTAATATCGAGGCGATCAAACACAATGTGGCATAATAATAGAGATAAAAATCATTGTACAGATCAATAAATCATAAATCTCTACAAATCTTTTTTCCTAAATAAATTCACCACCCTGATTATCATATACGAAAGAGTTTAAAAGAAAATCAAACTTAAATAATTAAACGAGGCAACAATTAAAAAACACAAAAACAAATAAGACACAATAAAACACATAACTGCTATACTAAAACCTTTAAATTATAGTTAGATCCAGTGTAAATTTGTTATGTTGAACAAGTGGAATGAGGAACAAGGGAGATAATTGGTTTCAGTTATGTCATTAGTATATCAAATAAGGATATACGATTTGCCGAAAAAAGGCTGTTTCATTCATTGTGCACGTACAATTCATCATTCCCATGAAGTGATTACAATAACATAATAACTTAACCTTTTATATCATTATGTTTTTGCATTCAAAATGATATTTTTCATCATTTATATTTTTCAAAATATTCCAGTGTGTTTTCTCAAAGAGACTTTTCTTTCTTTCCTATTTCATGTATTCTGTCGAAAATAACAAGAACATTATACCACTTTCAAGTTTTTTATTGAATGCATTTAAGAACGATTTATACTAATTCATAACAAAGTCCAATTTAGTTGGCATAATGCAAGTCATGTACATGTATCATCAATTTTTTTTTTATTTCAATATCAAAATTTGCAGATAAAAAGTTTTAAAAATTAACAGGAAATAAATAAAAAAGGAAAACTTGAAACTTAAAAAAACATTTGTTTTTAATTGTACCGATCCTTAAATTTTTTATTTGGAAGTTCATATAAGTACAATAAGGAAATGAATGACCTCGTACGAAGAAATCAAATTAATCAAAGAACAACGGGCACCTGTCATTACAGAAAAAAGAGGAAGAAACTGAAATTATCGCGTAGTAAATTCAATATAATTTTACTATATTAATGTTATAATATGTACCAAAATCTTTTGAATTTTTTATTCTGCAGTTTTAGAATTCGGATGACAATATATGCAGATTCTATGCATATTTGGTTGGTAATTGAAAATCTTCTGCTTTATGTCAAGAAAGAGAAATGCGTATTTTGAAAGTTTTTGAAGGCTTTTAATGGTTCCGATTTATGCATCATACAAATATTAGAAATCCACGAGTTTTTGAAATATAATATTTATTTTCATATACGATTTACAGTTTCAAATGTTTTGTATTTCATTAAATTGAAAAAAAATCTTGCTGTGTCTAAACTTTGTTGAAAATGCCAAAAATACCGGCAGGTTTAGTATAAAAACACGTTAATTTAAACCGCCTTTAGGTTGTTTGTTAATACTGGGATTGTTAAGAACAGTTATTTCCCAAAATCATACAGTTATGAATTTTTGTTTACGATGTAAGTTTGTAAAATTCTTGCATTCGATTTCTTTACAAAACAGTCCAAAAAGTTGGACACCATCATATTATCAGTTGATGTGAATCATGTCAATGTAAAATATGAAATTAATTACTATCCAACATTTTTAAGAATCGATTGACCATTTGTAAAAAAATCCAAAACGTTGATTGAAAGATTATCAGGTATAGATCGATCCAAAACTTTAAAAGTAGTGCTTAATGGAAGTTTCTTCGCCGTCCTGAGCAGTTAATCTCAAAATAACCTTACTTACTATACGTTCTGCATTATTCCATTTTGCATTAATATGCAACTGCTAATAAGATGAAATGCAAAAAATTTTACTATTCAACTTTACGTACTAAAAAGCTAAAATGTCTAAATACATAAATTTAAGCATAGGAAAATGTCATTTTAAAAAAAAAGCAGCTGCGAGTGCATAGAAATGATTTCAAAGGTTTATATACTATTTATACATTAAACAATCTTCTTATTATTTCATTGTAGTTTTATTCGTTCTTTCAATATTTCAAATATTTGAAGTAAATGGATTTGTTGTTACAAATTCCAACCAGTTTATTTGTGGTGGTAATACGCGTCTACTTATAGAATCTACAAATGTTAATCCATCAGATACGATCAGTGAACACCCACGCAGTTTGATAAGAAATTTGATCAGAAAAACAAGACTTGTTTTGAGGCAAACTGGTGATCTTATAAACAAATACGTAAGTAGCAAATCATTGATTAAGATATATGTTTAAACTTTAATCAATTATTCAGTCTTAAAAATTATGTTTTAAAAAATTGGATCTTAGAACTTGAACAAAATGAAAACTGTAAGTTTAACTGGAAGTTTTGAGTAATTTCAATTATGAACGACTCACCTTTGTCTTTTTTGTTGTCATTTGTTTTTTCCGACCTTTTCAAAATTCTTAAAGACTAATAAAACTTGCGACTGTAAATGAAAATGAAGTTCAGTGAACGAAAACTGTTCAACATTATATGGAACTTTTGCTTATAAGGGGAACATCTATACATATTAAATGATATGCATATAATTTCACACACACACACACACACACACACACACACACACACACACACACTAAATATAAAGTTATCCATTTTAAATGAACAGGTAACTGAAAGACACATTAACCAAAGAGAGATAGGGTTAATTAGGAATGTTCCAGATTGTATGGATTATTTTTCAACGCCCAATACTGGCGCAAACGTAAGTTCTTTTTATTTTATAAATAAATAAATAAATAAATAAATTATAAATTTATAAATTTATAAATAAATTTATGTAAAACTCATAGCTAACTAACCTTCACCGTAAAATGGCATCATGTTTATTTTTGTGTTATCCTTATTTTGAAAAAAACATTGGTTTTTAAGTATAAACGTGCAATACACTATACAACTACAACCGTGCGGTCATTCAGAATTAACGAGGGTGTTTAACTAAATCTACAATTGACAATTGATTCTAAAGATCGAAAGAAATTATTATTTTGATTTGTAAGTGAAAAAATTATAAAATATAAAATAAAATAAATCAAGGAATTAACTTGAAAATATATTTTTAGAGAAATCTAGATTTACAGAAGAATGTGCGTCATTGTTATTGATTACCACATATTATAATAGTATTTTATTACATAGTTTCAGTCAGACTTTAACACACTTAGACAAGTAATTGGTGTTTTAACTGCTATGCAGAACGAAGAAACTAACGACTTCGTATTAAAACTTGAAGAACTGAAGTTTAAAGTCCAGAGTTTGATGTGCGAGTTGTATATAGGAAACATGGCCAACGGGCTTTCGACAGAAGTATCTCCGATGACAGTGTCTCTTTGTACCTTTTCTTCTATAGCAGAAAGGTATTCAATGAACTTGTTTCTTCTTACCAGAATACAGAGCCTAGCCTATGCTTACAGACAGAAATATATGATACAGAACAGGTTGAGAAATCCACAACTCTTCTAAACACTATTTTCATAAGTTTTGTATGATTTTTAGGAAGCAAAAATTGAAATGAATGTAAATGGTTCTTAAAATATGTTCATAGCCCCTGTTTGATGTTCTTTAGAAATTAACCAAATTATTTGTAAAATTGGCACAGTTTAAAACATGTATTACAAATTTAAATAATAGACTTTAGTCGATTCTGCATGATGGTATTAATAAGTTGCATCAAAATTAAAAACATGTTTTCTGATAGTAAACAAAAAGTTTCCCCAACCAACTGGTAATAATAAAACACAAACTATCAGCCCATATCCAAATCACAATCCTAAAAGTAAAGTAAAACTTTGAAAAAGGTCAGTTTGTTACACACGTTAACTTTCATCAAGGAAGCTTAAAACAACAAAATTGATATTTGGTTGTAAACGTATTTGCTGACCATCGTAGAGTTGATGGAAATGTTCATCTGTCATTGCCGTAAATCAGATTTTTTTGCTGTGGTTTTGTTTTTGGTGATTTTGCGGATGAAAAAATTCGCAAAAATTTACCCGTAAAATAATTATCTCATATTTTTTGTGACATAATTTATATCGCAAATTAAAATAAGCGTTTTCCTCCCCGACGAAAATGTTTGATCAGTTCTTATCGATCTTTCTATAGCAATTATCATAACTAACGGTGATATCCTAGAGGAGCCCAAAAGAAGGTATCCAATAAAATTTTTACAACTTGGTTTTTATAATTTTTATTCTGTCGCATACGTTAATCACTGTTATAGAATTGTAATACAAATATAACCGGCATGGATAAATTCATTTTAACATTAATCAAACATTTTTATATTCTTTTCATCATTTCATTTTTTATAATTGTGTTTGAAAAAATTATCATTATTAAGTTATTTTCATAACCTGATGATCTGGGACGAAATTTGCTTTTTACAAAGCCTTATAATCTTCTTTTGTGCTAATTTTATTCATAACAGGAGAGTCTTAATTTAATATGGATTGTACAAATATTTGACGAAATGTTAGTGTATTATTCTTAACTTTTAAATACTTATTCGATTTTTTTATTTTTGCAGTTTGTAATCTAAACCGTTTTTGTCAGCATAAAGACTATATAAAAGTTTCAAAAATACATACACGGTAATTAAGGACTTGAAAAATATAATTATGTTTATTTATTTCTGATAAAGATCTTTTTGGTTTCATTTTTATGAAGAGTAATATTTTTGTGACATTGTGGTATTTATGTTTTTATTGAATTTAATCATATTTATACTTTATATTTTATAAACTTTTCATTTATAATAAAATTTATCATTTGCAAGATTTTGTTTTGTTAAATGATTGACAAAAATCTCCGGTAGTTTTATTTTATTAGTAACATTATTTTGATGTAAAATTTGTGTTCTTAGTTACTTTGATTTGGATTTATATAATTTTGAAACTTTAGATTCATTATTTTCAACTGTTTGGCTAATATATTTTTTATGTATAAAACTTTTCGGTCTTAGTGTCACTAATGAGGAATTAATTTCCGAAATGTGCACATCTGGCACATCAAAATTTAACTGGTATTTGTACTATATATTTACTTTCAAATTTTCCGTTATTTGTTTTTGCTGGTTTTGCCAAATATTGCATCAACAGCTGATGTTTCTGGTTTAAGATGGGCTTCAGGCCGATTGGTCTAAAGGGAACTTGCAGAACGCTAGATTCGAAACTCTTTCTCCCAGTGAGAAAAAATCCAGTTGCTTCCACAATATAATATTGCCTGGTGACATAAGTGTTTAGTAGTGTAATTTAATGAAACACATCGCTCCAGTTTCACAGTCATTCCTTAACTAAGATTTTCCTTTACTTAAATATAGATTACAAATGAAAATCTGTGAAAAAACTTAATACAGATGTTACAAAATTGAAGTAATCATCCAAATAACACCTATGACTTCTGAATATCTAAACGATAAACCAAATTATTAAGATTTCAAATTTGCCTGATTTAAGATGAGGAATATCTTAGTTACGGAGTAATTGTGAAACCGGCCAAGGTCTCATGTTTTAGTACATTTTCGGTGATACATTTGACTATATTTGACACGTGTACTTATCGAATTTTTTTTTTGAGAGCAACGAGTATAATATATATATATATATATATATATATATATATATATATATATATATATATATATATATATATATATATATATATATATATATGTACTATTTATTGTGAAGGTAATGTGTCACGGACTGAACAGGAATTTTGTATTAAAAATGTCATATAATGAACAATTTTTCATAATATGTTAGATTCGCAATAATCTGTAATTACTTGGAAATCCCATATAGTAAGTCCTGGTTTTCATATTTTATTCGATTAAACTTACAATTGTTCTATAAGGAAGGGAAGATCTCCCATCATTCGAAACGAAATTACTTCCTGATTTTATGACATGATGACAAGGCAGCAATTTCCATAATCAATAGATAACATTTGAAAATTTGATTTCATGACTATTCTTTAAGTTTGAATTTATTACACGAGTTCTGTGTTGATGCAATCATTTCACCTTCCCCATATATGAAAAAGGATATTGCCAGAAATGTAACTACAAAACTGGAAACCTTGTCAAATAGATGACAGTGGCAAATATACATGTAAAACATTTTCTTTTAAATTTACAATAAAAACACTGAAACATATGTGCCATTTTAACGAGTTCATTTATATTTTATTAAATGTTGATAAGTGGGATGGTAGATAGTCAACTTATTACACTATAATCAAAACCTTACCGTTTTTTTGTCCAAAATGGATCAAACACACGAGTTTTTGTTTTTTTTTTCTTTTCTTTTTTTTTTTTTTTTACAAAAATGACTACTATCGTGATGATAGGAGAATATTAAACAAAACCATGTACAACAAAGAGCATGTAAATATATATGGACTACTCGTAAAAATGGATGGTTTAAGGTACTTGTGTGTTACTAAAACCACTGCAAGCTACTCATTAAAAACGGTGAAAATCCTTTGAAAATTGTTGATACTGAACAAATCTTAAGTTTACTCACATACTATTTTATAAAACATGCAAAGAATGACAACCCAAAAATCAAAGACTCTTGTCGAGTTATGTACTCAAATTAATGCATGCGAATGTGATGTATGTCACAAAAATTAAACAAGTTTGCTTACAATGACATTGTTTAAATATAGTGACATTACTAATCACGATTTATTTGAAATAAAGACATGAGTTTTTTTATTACCATTACTGGTATTTTTCTTAAGTAACAATTCATACAATGAAAATGAATACATTTTTCTAGATTTAAATTTTATCTGGTTTTATTGGTAATTGCAGAAAACAATAATAATTTGATTTTTATTATGAAACATAAACAAACAGAAATTTAAAATTTTTGAACAAGAGATTAAAAGCAATATTACCAATAACATTTTTATTACATAAAGATAATTGGATATAAGAAATACTCTACATCACGGGTTTGAAAAGTACAGACTGTAATAACTTACATTAATTAAAAGGCACTTTAAACCTGGATATTTTGTGATTGAGTGAAGGCCGCTTTAACACATGGGGAATTCCGTGATTGAGAGGACTATACCGCTAACGCATTAAAGCGCCTTTACACATAAATTCGAATACCGCAGGTCCTAGCGTGTAAAAGCTTGTCAGTTCGCTTGCGGAAGGAAGCTGGTTTTCACTCACTATCTTGTTTTTCTCCACCATCCCGGAACTGACCGCCCTTTAGATTTTCTAATTTTTAGGCAATCAGTACCCACTAGGTTCATAATTATCAGTTTTCAATAAGCTAGCCAACAAATTTCCGCGCTAGGATGGACCAGAATTGTAGGTTTTAAGAGACCTTGGATTCACAAAAAGAAATTTTAGAATTTTCGACTTCTATGTCTTCGCGAATGAAAATAATAAATAAATAAATAAATAAATAAATAAATAAATAAATAAATAAATAAAAGTTATCTGATAATAAACGTGTACGACGTTATAATTAAATTTTTTATTTTCTTTAATGATTTTACCTTGTTGCAAAATTTTCAGCAATCTTTATTTTTAAAATTTATTTAAAACTAAGGGTTGTTTTATTATACAAAGCATTCCCTAACTGGATTTAGATACATATATTTTTGGAACTTTGAATTCATTAATTTTTAAACATTTGGATTTTCCTGATTATCTATCAACCTTTCCGGTCCCTAGTGTCACTGATGAGAATTGACTTTCCGAAATGTGCACATATTCACATATAAAAAATGTATTTTTGTTAAATTAAGAAAGTTTAATGAACTTTTATAATATTGAGTTAGTTTTAAAACTAGTATATCTTGAGGTCTTGCTACATTTATTATTCTGTTGTAAAATAAGACACCAGGTATAAAATAAAATCAGTTTGGTTCGTTGATTTATGGATCTGTATTAAAATGTGAATAAACGTTTTGCTCCATTTATTGATTCATATCTCTTAAAATCTATTTAGGTATATAATTCATTGCAATTAGATATTTATGTATTTGGATGATAAATGGTTAGATAATTATTTGTATTTTTGCCAATTTAATGTTTTGGGAGAGGTTTATTTAAGAGATATAACCACATTGTTTAGCCTGTTACTGAAATAAATTAGATTCTGTTCATAAAGAATCTACCGCATTTAAATAAACGAGGTGTTGTAATTACATGTAAAGCTCATACAGTTTTAACTTAACTCGCTTAAATCGTTAAATTAATTATGCTGTGCTTGACTAGATATCACATAAACTAACAGAACCGTGACATAGGAAAGGCAAGTTTATCAATAAATATGCTTATTCTAATCATACGAAATTTTAAGCATATTGCTGGAATTCATTGGGGCTGCAATGGTTACAATACATGGTTGTGTATTTTTATGTTTCGATCGAACGTGTCACGTGATAACGGTTGTTATCTTTCTTCCATGTTGTTGGATTGCTTTTATTTGGACAGTAAATAAATTAATGATGTTGTATGCCCCAGTTAAAGATTCTTTCTTCAGTTATATAGAAATGGTCAGTTCTTGCATAGTGAAAGCAACCTGAATACCAGGAGAAAACCACCAACCTTTGACAAGGAAGCTGACAAACATTCTTACATGTCTGTATGTCCGAGTGGGACCAAAACCGGGATAGGCGCTACAATTCGTATGCATCACGTAAATCTAAAACCACTAAGCTTTCATTACGGACATGCAAATGGAGTTGTACTTTTAAAATATTGTTTTGGACAGAAACATTAATAATAAACTTTTACAATTTACTTTTTATGAACTAATTAGCTTATCGCTATATTATCCGGCAATTAAATAAGCTTCTTCAAAAACTCTTCAGAATAAGATGTTTTGTTTTTATTATCTTTAAAAATTATATGATCGGAAGACTTGTTGTAAAATGAAAGCAGTAGCACCGCTGCTCAATTTACTACCTCTGAGCGGGTATCGCTACTTGTGGATTGAAACTCCCCGAGGGTATCCATAACTCAGTAGGCAGTACTTTCTGTTGTCAGAAAATAAATGTACCTTGTTTCAAAATTTTCAGCTGTCGAAATTGATATAATTTTCAAAAACTAAGAGCATTCCTAAAAGCATTCTTTACCTGGATTTGGTTTCATATAATTTTGAAACTTTCGTTTTAATAATTTTCAAATGTTTGGCTTATGGTTTTTTATCTATCAAACGTTTCGGAACCTGATGAGAAATGATTTTCCGAAATGTGCACATATCGCACATCAAAGTTTAACAGGTACTTTTGTTATAAAGTTATAGCATCGGATTGATTAGGGTTAGTCATCAGAATTGACGAAGTCTTTCATACGGCACAAACTAGTCAAATAAAAAATTACTTAAATCTCACAAAAATGAATCAGTAAAATTACCTAAATCTCACAAAAATGGATTAGTTTGTGATTTTGGATACCCTCAGTCACACTACTCACACACTCCTAGTTGTTTGCATCATGAAAAGTGTAATACAAATTAGTCCAAAATAAAGATTATAAGTTTCAATATTTGTATTTTATTGTGATGAAATTCTATTCAATTTTCGGCTTATCTAGCTTCTAATAACTTGGACATGTACAACTATGTTTGTATTTGGCTTTGTTCTATCTACTCACTACACCAAAAGCAGAATATTAAGAAATAAAACTCACATCATTAAAATAGTATTTTATTATAACAAAATATATATCTTTTTTATAATAAAGAATATTTTATATACGATATAAAATGAGATTGTTACTCCAAAATATTATACAAATAAATCACAAAAAAGAAATAATGGCAAGTTTTAAATATTATTAAATTTAAAAGTATGTTAAGATTATGATTGTTAAAACTGTTTCTGTATACTTTACGAGAAATTAATATAGATTATAGACTGAATGATTTAAGTCCTTCAATATAAATATTATCATACAAATGAATACAATTTCGCAGCAAATCCAATCCAGTGATTGTCAAAAGGTGCGAGTTGTACTTTTAGTTTTTTCCCAATTTATGTGTAACTTTCCTTGTTTTCGATCAATATAAACTTTTTTCGTGTTTTTTCCAAAATTTAATTTTGCTGCTTTTTTATTATAATATAATTTTCATTATTATAAATCACAAGTCTATAGATCTTATAACAAGTATCATACAAAAACATTTATATTTCTGGTATACGCTAACTTATCTCCAACAAAAGAGATATCGCATGAAATATCAATATAAAAATAAAATACCATAAGATTCTTCAAGACCTGTTAATCTTAACTGAATAAAACATATTTTGGCCTAGAAAATAAACTTGTGACTTGCACATGACGGGTGTAGCTAGCTAGACAGGTGGTGCTTACCCTTCCGGAGCACCCGGCCTCACTTCCTTGATGGAAGTTCACGTGTATAACTAATTTTGCCACCTTTTAAAGTTTTTCCTTTGTTTTTTTTTTGGATTGTGGTTTGGACAAGTACTGGTATCTTTGTTTTATTTCCACTTTTTTCTTAACAATATTGGGTAAGGTAAGATGATTTTTTAAAATTATGATATTTTTATTTTGTAGTGTAGTTTAAAACTTTAACATTACATATACAAAAATAGCAATTACATACTTAGTGTAGGATCAAAAAGGAGATCGACAGGGTTAGCAGAAACTTGCAATTTCGTTTCTTCACCCAAATTTATTAAAATAAAATAGTAATGATAATAAGAACAAAAAATTCACACGCCTAACAACCAAGTAAAGAAATATAATGTTCAATTAAAATGCAAGTTAGTTTAATAAATAGATTAAATGAGATCTCAAACAAAAAACACAAAAATGATAGAAAGAAATTCACACAAATTTCACTCAATAAAACCACCTACGTCTAAAATTTTGATATGTCTAAAATATTGATATGTATGTATATTGAATGAGTAAAATATGGTTTGAATAGTGAAAAATTGTTCAAGTGTTCGTTATGGCTTAGATGAAAGCTGCAATGGACATACAAATAAACAAGA
Organism: Tegillarca granosa; assembly: GCA_029721355.1. Taxonomy (NCBI): domain Eukaryota; kingdom Metazoa; phylum Mollusca; class Bivalvia; order Arcoida; family Arcidae; genus Tegillarca; species Tegillarca granosa. The sequence goes on from CM056605.1 coordinate 38,665,826, forward strand.
ATATTGAGACTGGAGTCCAATATTTGGTCGTTTTTTACTATCGACAGTCGTATGTGCAATATTTGAACCTTCCAATTTATACCAATATGTCAGGTACACTTGAACTACAGTGCAGCCTCAAAACATTTTGGAACAAAAATATTTGAAATTTTTACCAAAATAACAATTTGAAAGTCACCCTGAACATTTTCCTGCACCAACTTTGATGAAATAAAATGGAGATTGGAGATTTTGATAAATTAAAAAAATTGTCGACTTATTTTGTAAACATAATTGAAAGTTAAATATGTTTAAAACAGACACTTTGTCAAGAGGTCTACAAGATATTTCATTCCTTAATTTTGAACTAACTGAAAATGCACGTTTTCCAAGTTTTTACTTCGCTTTTGTGATTGTGATTTGGACATAGACCGGTATGCTACAATAACAGAACCACGAAACTTATAAAGTTATAATAAATATTTGTAAACCATTTTGCTTTTAACAATAAAATTTCATTCATCAAAATCGGCACAAGAATAATCTAAATGGAATTTGTTTCGAAAAATACGCGGTGCTTTATCTGACAAAATGATCTTTCTTCATTTACACTTAAACAATGATAAAACTATGTACATCTTCATAATGAGATCCGTTAGCACTTTGTATGTTGTAATAAAATATTATCTCGAATACACAAAGTCTTTTTGGTCAAGATATTTGTTTAGATGATGATATGCCATGTTAGGATTATATTCATTATAATGGAATTCTGAGCATTTCTTGTTGTTCTATGGGTTACTTGAAAATATTGTCAATAATTGCCCCAGTAACCTGGAAAAAAATTGAATGAATACAATTAAATATATGGTTATCGTACTATTGTTTTAAGCAAAAAACCTTTGGTTTAAAACGTTTTGACGACTCCGTCCTTGCAAATATTATGTTATCAAAGCAAAACAACTATAACCTTTGTTTATTCAAGTAGCCTTTTTAATAGTTTTATAAAATTGCCACTAGATATATATTTCAGTGTCCAACAAAAAATGGAAGTTTTGTAATCTGTGATCCAAAGATCATTTAATGTTGTTGAGCTGGTTTATAAGTGACTATCATGTTATTGACTTGGCTTTCCGTTCGTTAAAATGTTCTTTTGTTTTTTTCATTACAATTTTATACTTTAAAAACTGAAGCCATGCCATTTCTTTACCAAAGATTAGGGATATTTAACTCATTATATACCGTCCCTAATGCAAAGCATTCCTTAGTTGGATTTCGATTCCTATAATTTTCGAACTATTTTAACTTTTTCAAAGCTTTTTGGCTTATTTTTCTTTTCTATAAAATTTTTCGGCCCTAGTGTCACTGATGAGGAATGATTTTCCGAAATGTGAACATATGACACATCGAAATTGAACAGGTATTTGTGTTATATATTTACCTGATTTGAAATTCTGGTACTTCAAGTTCTACCTTTTCACCATCTACATTAATGCCGAGTTCCTGTGATTTGAACTGTCCTTTATCGTTATTTATCGTAACATCAACTCCTGTCACTTTCTTTTTATGAATGAAGTCAGATAATAACTGAAAATAAAACAAGAGAAGCCATCACAACACGATAAAGATTTTACGACATCCTAGACCTAATCTATTTTTCGATATAATTATAAAATACATGTATACAGAAAACTTCTGAAAATTTCACTTGATAGGAAACGCCAATAAATTATCAAAATTATCATTTCCGGTTTAATTGGAGAAATTCAAAAATCAGATATTATGATATCAGTCTGCCATGATGATGTCTTCAATGTTTCACAAATAAAAATCAATGAAGAATTTTCACCACCATAATACGGAAATGTGTTCTAAACTAGACGTTAATTAACAATGTTTTACATTTAAACAAAAACATAAAAGTGTTAATATGTGTCTGTGTACTGGAACATATTCAAGTTAAGGTTGAAATGAAACAAATACCAGGGACACAAATATGACGCTAACTTATTGTATTGATATTCCTAAAGCGTCGTTTGACGAGTTGCTAAGAATTCACGTTTTCCCTGGACTGAAAGCTTCAAAAAAGCTTAAAAAGCTTCTAAGCTATACGAGTTTACAATTTTTTTTTACAAATTTTATTCCGAGTTCGCATCTTAAATACAAGCTGGCATATTTGGTATAATAAATAAATGCTGAGTACATTTGCATTTCTGAGATATAATTTAAAAATATATTAGAACAATATTTTTACATTACGTTTGATTTTAACTCCATCGGAATGATAAGTTATCCACAAATTATATATATAGTTATCCGCAAATTATATATATATATATATATATATATATATATATATATATATATATATATATATATATATATATATATATATATATAAACAAAATTTAAACTTTATAATTAAATACCGTTTCTGGTTTTCCTCCAACTAATTTCATAAAATTCCCCATCAAATCCATTCTGGAGCACCTCTCATAGGCAGTCATCACCGTTCTATCGTATTGAAACCCTTCATGTAATTTGTGTACTTTAAATTCGCCATCCGTGTTATCCCCGGCAAAAATTATCATATTGCAAAATACCCCCTTCATTACATCTACAAAAATACAGAAAAGGTAGAATTTTAAATTTTTGAACATTAAATCAATAAAATTAATATTGTCTTTAATAGTTTTTGCATTGTAAGCATTTCACTATAAATGAATTATAGGAAAAATTAAAGATCCGATTTTTTTGGATATCCTTTACTACCTCGAGTTTAAAATGCAATGCTAAGGGCGTCGAGTTACTTCTGTACTTCTGATACCATGAAAGACTAGATAAACACCTTCAATCAAACGGGATGATAAAGATTTTTGGTCGATAATTTTTGCTTGGGTCATTTTTAAAAACTGCTTCTTTTTCTTTCATTTTATTCACATTTATGTGTTTATTTTTATATATAATACATTCTCCCCAATTTTATTACTTACAGCCGGCCGACAATAAACTACAATTAATACAAACTATCATTGATATGAAAACTTATAATTCTCCATATCTCCCTGAGAGTTAATTGTGTGATAATACGATATGATGTGATATGATATGATATATGATATGATACGATATGATAGATATGATATAATATATATGATATGAGATGATATGAGATGAGATGATATAATAAAATATAATATAATATAATATAATATAATATAATATAATATAATATAATATAATAATATAATATAATATAATATATGGATACCTTCTGATATTGATATCGTCGTTGCTGCAGCTTCAGCGCCTTTACTTGTTTCACTACAGAAGATAATTACAGAAGATAATTAAATGAATATATTAATATAAATATATTAAGGATATAAAAACGAAATAAAAGTTATATTATTTTGAAATAGTTTTGTGAAAATATACAAAACTACCAATCAAGACATTTACAGTTATTTCACTAAAACATTTCAACGATTAATTTTTGTTTATGGTTACATCTGAAGCTGTACGACAAACGTGATGACTTCAATTTTTCTATTGTCAACTTTCTGTTTCTTTGCAGTAATATCCCTGCTTCTCCTGCGTATGGTGTATATGTTTCACAGTTAATACGATATGGTAGAGCTTGTTCCCACTATGGGGACTTTCTGCAACGAAGCAAATTACTTACAATTAAATTGTTGACACAAGGATATTGCAAGCCTAGGCTAATCAGGGCCCTTAAAAAGTTATATGGCCGTCATCACAATATTGTTGATAAGTATAAAGTCACTGTATCCCAACTTATACTGGATATATTTGACTTACCATAGTTCTTTGTTCCTTTCATTCTCAAAATTGACTTGCACGTGACGGGTGTAGCTAGCTAGACAGGAGGTACTTACCCTTCCGGAGCACCCGGCCTCACTTCCTTGATGGAAGTTCACGTGTTTAACATATTTTGCCAGTTTGCAAAGTTTTTACTTTGTTTTTGGGATTGTGATGTGGACTGGTATGTTTGTTTTATTTCGTAAGATTTTCCGTTATTTGAGTCACAAGAAAGAAGTTTCTATAATAAAACTTTATTTTAACCATTAACTGATGTAAAAATGTCATTTTGTTTGAACTAGTCTAAAAAAAAAAAAAAAAAAAAAAAAAAAAAAAAAAAAAAAAAAAAAAAAAAAAAAAGAAAAACCAGTTGTGGTAGGTTTCTTAAATTTAGAAGCAAGTAGCTATCAAACGATATAAAACAATATAATTGTATTTAACAGTGTTTTAACCAACATTATCACAGCAAATGAAATAATTCAAAAATCAAAATTGACCTCTTTGAGCTTTTATTTCCAAATTATTATTTTCGCATTTGTACGTATTCTATAGTGGCACAAATATAATCCTTTTTTTTTAAATACACTCAGAAAAAAATTAAAATCCCACCTCTCATAACACAAAACTTCTGTATCAAATGATGGCTGACGTTTTATCAAAAAGTGATAAATCGGAGTACCTGAAATTGTAATAAAAGTTAAACACTGAACAAAAATATACATCTATGTATTTTTCCGTTAGTTTCTTATTACTTTAAGATAACACTAAGTTACTACTGCTTATTAATACCTTTTGTATTGGGAAAGTCATCGGAAATTTAGTTATTGACACCCTATATTTGATCATTAAGTTTTCGTTGTCGACAATGTCCAGGTTTTCGATTCCGAGGAAGATGTTCATTGTTTAAACTTAAGTATCATATTGATAGTCATGATATACAGGAAAATCCTTCCTTTGTACCAATTACAACTACATCATGAGACACTGATTTCTTGATTCTTAAATTTTACACCTAAGTACATAAAATTACATGAAATCAAATAAGATTGATTAAAGAGGGTTCCCAGTCAAGAATATCGAGACGTCACCAGCTACATACAAGTAAAATTACAAAAATAAGACCTCTGCAGTGTTTTAAATCATAGAAGGAAAAATAAAAGGTCCGTTGAACAAAGAGTGCTTAGAATGATGCTATTCTCAATCGGATACAAACCGTAACTATCCCCAACTTATTTCTTATCTTCTTATAAATAAATAAATATATATATATATATATATATATATATATATATATATATATATATATATATATATATATATATATATATATATATATATATATATGCAATGGCAATTGCTAAAAAGTTTTCTATGTAGCTAAAATTTAAAGAAGCGGACTAAACAGATATATAACTACTTACAAATCATCCTTATAAGCATTATAAATCTCCTTCTAGCCAAGGCATTAAATAAATCTGCATAAGCCCCAACAAGGCACAAGAGAACGTAATAGGACACCAACTGTCCATTCGAAAACAACCCCGTTACACCAAATGACTTCGTTGTACCTGAATAAATACAGATATTTTAACTTAAAACGAAAGTAAATTAAATGTAACCTAGAATTAATGGTTTATATAATAGAACATAATATCTAAAGCTGAGAATTAAATGTAACAGCATATTTCAATGTCGAATGCCAGGAGGCAGATCAAGGGTATGCGGTTTATCCCGTTGCTCTATGTGGTCTTATTAAGTAGTTATGACAATAAGTACGATGAAGATCGCTGTAATCTGGAGATATATTTTTCACAGACTTTGATTCATTAATTTAGGGCTTTTAAAACTTCCATACCCTTCAGTAATCTTGGGAATGGAGTAGAGAAATTATGTTTTCCTTATGTAAAGACCGTCAGTTTTAGAATAATGGGGAAAACCGGAGTGCTCGGGGGAAAAGCACCGACCTTTGGAAAGCTGACAGACTTCCTCATACTAGGATCAGGCTGAGCGAGTTTCGCTTTGTGAGACACTGTCATCCGTTTTAATCTATATATATATATATAAGACCTGACGGAATTCAAACTTGTTGACTAATACCATTTGACCTTTTTCTACATTCACCAATTTGTATAATCTGTACCAGTAAAAAATACTGGAGTTTTTTTTTCTGAATATTTTTTTTACATTTTATAAATGTAGATTTGTACTTTTGTTCGTTTGCCATTACACAAGCGTGATCACAATAAAGCGAACAGCATATGTGATTAGCTTGTCATTTTAAGTCACTAAATTTAAGATTAACAATTGGTCTATAGACAACAAAGCCCACCCCTTTTATTCATATTACATAGTCTACTTCAACACAATAGTTATATACTAAAACTGCAAACAGCTCACCCTTGTTATTATTATTATTATTATTATTATTATTATTATTATTATTATTTTATATATATATATATATATATATATATATATATATATATATATATATATATATATATATATATATATATATATATGTTAACCTCACATACCATCCCCGGTGGTTTTATGAGTAATAAAGAACTAAGAACTTAGGTATGAGATATAGACTTCCGTATTTAAAATACAAAGAACTAGATTAAAATTATAAAATAAAACTCGGTCAAAACCATAAATTGCAATATGAAATAATATTAAAATTAAAAGACAAGTCTAGGTAAATTTGATTTTTATCAAAACCATGTAAAACATTATAACGAGTTATAACTGAATCGAAATGAAATTTAAAAAGTGCGCCCGAAAACAAACTCCAACTTGAAATTCCATGTTTTTTCCTCCTTATTATACTTATTTATTTTATTTGTAAAATTTTCATTTTACGCTTTTTGTTGTAACGCTCCATAACCTATACACACATGTAAAATTTTCTGTAAACTTATTACAGAACACAGAAACTTACTGAAAAACAGTTTACAGTGACCTACTTTAATACATCAACTACAACACTTATATTAGGTTTGATCTTATTTATTTATTTTTAATTTTTAATATTTTTTTAATTTTTTTTTTTTTTTTTTGGGGGGGGGGTATAATAAATGTAAGATAATTTAGCTATAAATAGAATTACGTAATATTAGATAAAATTGTATCCAGTTGAAGCTAAAATCAGTCAAAACATATTAAAACTGATATGTGACATGGTGGATATAAGCAAAAAGTGTAATGTTAACACCGGAAGTGACGCTTTACGTCGTACATGCGCAAAAGAATCCGCCATTTTCCTTCTTTTTTCAACATATGAAATTCTCGTATCAGCAACATTTTACTTTCTACAGTTCAGTTATATTTTATGGTAATTGCGGATGTGCAAAATATATAAAATATATAAAACGAGTAGATTGCAATTGATTTAAAACCATAAATTAAATATGAGAAATGAATTAATAGAAAATCTATGTTGAATAGAAATAAATAATGGTTAACCCAAGGTAAAATAAATTTGAGTTATTTTCATGTTGTTTAACGTCGCATCAGCAATTTTTTAGTAATTCGCAACAAGAGCAAGGTTATTTATCTCTAAAGACTTATCTAAGAACAAGATTGTAAAATGTGGGGGTGTGTATTATAGTCTGGTTCGTACTAGTGACCACTCGGACACTGTATCTTCAATCTAAAGCCTTGTGCATCATCTGACTGGGGTTTGAACCTCCGATCTCCTACTCTTGAGTTGGGCACTCTATCACTAAGCAACCGAGGCGGTCTTTAACTTTAGCAAAAACATATTAAATAAAAAAATTCGAGAAAGTAGTTTCTGAATAATGCGTGTAACAGAGCGTGTAAAAAGTACGAATCAAAATCTTCATCATCTCCGGTTTGATTGGAGATGTACATCAAGTCCGTCATGATAAAGATTCAATATAACAAAAAAGCGCTTCATTAAAGTTGACTGGACGGTCCATAGCAATGCATTTAATGCAAGTTAAACTGCTATAAAGAATGAAATTAAATAAAATTTGAAGATCGTAAATTAAACTGACATAGTTAAAATCAATGTGTTCAAACTTAAAAATAAATAAATAAATTTAAAAAAAACCCAAAAAACTGAACGATACGAAAAAAAAACCCAGGACGATACGAAAAAACGTTTAAAAATTAAATCACATACCTCTGATTATATGCAATGCTGACGTCATCGGATCCTGTTGACCAGTGCTGAGAAGAGACACACCATTTAAAGTTCCTGAAAATAAACCATTAAATACTTATGCACTGATTTATCAAACAAAATCAAGTCATTGAAGTCCGCTGTACTGTCAAATACCATTTTTGAATTTAATCATAAAATACTTTCAAACATGGTATATGACAGTACCATGTCAATTTTCCTGTTCGCATTTGCGCCCACGTTTTCTACATTTGTAATTTGGATTGGCCTTTATGCTTATCTATATAGGTCAAACAGGTATGAATGCAGCCTTCTTAGTTATTGAGGAGATCTACAAGTATGCTGTATTTTGTAAAATGTCATCTTTGTCAGTTGATTGTAACTCAGTTGAGAAAGCAATCATATTTCGTGCGGATTCGAGCTCCAGGTCCGATCCAACATTTTTTCATTCAGTTTCTATTTAATTGCAATTACCGTCTTATAAAAATCTTTTACAATAAAATGAAGGTTAGCTCCGAAAATAGACAAGGGGAAATATGAAAAAACACAAATAAGGAATATAGCTTAAAACCCTCGCGGTTCCTTGATGGCCGAGAGGTTTTAAAACGCGCGCTAACAAATGACTCTCACCTAGTATAGGATCCAATCGGGCATATCCTATGTTAGACAGTAAGTCAGCTCGCCCACCGAACGTCAGTGGTTTTCTCCGGGTTTTTTTTTTTTTTTTTTTTTTTTAGTTTTCTTCGCCATCCCAAAAAGGTCCGCCTCAATATGACAAAATATTGAAATGGGCGAAAAAGACCCCTGCCCAACACAACTCGACTCAAAACACTCTCTTTTCTGTTGAACAGGTCTCCATGTTTTTAAATCCCGAACTGTCAGCACAAACGAACTATGGGGTTCTAAAAAGCAGTTATATTGATGATTTGATAAATCACCTTCTTGACCAATAAGTACGAAGTCTTGAATCTGAATTTTTAAATTAGTGTGTGTGTGTGTATGTGTGTGTGTGTGTGTGTGTGTGTGTGTGTGTTAGAAATTCCAATATACGCTTAAATTATATATATTACCTGTTGGAATTTGTGCAAAAACTGTATTAATAGGTTTTAATTTGGCATTTAAATCGTTATAACTAATCCCTGCTTCCATCTGGTTTCTCTTTAACAAGGTATTTATACACTCATAAAACGTACCATCACCTCCTACTAAAATAATACTGAAAAAATATTTAAAATACATGAAAATTATGAGAATTAAAAATCTAATAAATAAATAAATAAATAAATAAATAAATAAATAAATAAATAAATAACACTTTCAAATCGGAAAAATTGTCACTGAAAATATGTAAATAAATAAATTAGAAAAAAAAAAATTTTCAAATAGGAAAAATTTTCAGTGAAAATATGTGAATAAAAGATAAGAAAAAAACACTTTCAAAAAGGAAAAATCGTTACCGAAAAAATGTAAATAGATTAATTAGAAAAAAAAAAACCACTTTCAAAAAGGAAAAATTGTTACCAAAAATATGTACTTGGCAGCGACCAATCGCAGACAAAAACACGTCACAATACAAATAAACAAGAGGCCCATGGGCCTTAACGCTCACCTGAAGATATTGTCCAATGCAGTTTGCAAAGTGCAATAGACAATATATTAAGTACAGAAACTTTAAAAGTTTTCTCAAGTTAAGAACTCCCACAAAACTTTATCAGAAATATATCCACTCACATTTCATTTATAAATAGTTTATATAATATGCATGAAGTAACTGTAGTGCAATGAATAATTTCCAAATCATAAATCAATTTCAGTATACTTGTGCAGCTATGTCCTTGACCTTTGAACATATATGACCTCAAAATATATATGATTGTCATGTCAATACCTACAATATTCTAAAATACATGCCTATACAAAAAGTTAATAGTTTTCAAGATATTTAGCAATTTAAGTCTTTTTTTGCAGCTGTGACCTTGACCTTTCAACATATGACCTTGAACCATATATCAAAATGATTGTCATGTCAATAACTACAATATTCTAATATACATGCCTATACAAAAAGTTGATAGTTTTCAAGATTATTGGCAATTTTAGTCTTCTTTTGCAGCTGTGACCTTGACATTTCAACATATGACCTTGAACCATATATCAAAATGATCGTCATGTCAATACCTACAATATTCTAATATACATGCCTATACAAAACATTAATAGTTTTCAAGATAATTAGCAATTTAAGTATTCTTTTGCAGCTGTGACCTTGACATTTCAACATATGACCTTGAACCATATATCAAAATGATCGTCATGTCAATACCTACAATATTCTAATATACATGCCTATACAAAAGTTTAATAGTTTTCAAGATAATTAGCAATTTAAGTCTTCTTTTGCAGCTGTGACCTTGACCTTTCAACATATGACCTTGAACCATATATCAAAATGATCGTCATGTCAATACCTACAATATTCTAATATACATGCCTATACAAAATGTGAATAGTTTTCAAGATATTTAGCAATTTAAGTCTTCTTTTGCAGCTGTGACCTTGACCTTTCAACATATGACCTTGAACTATATATCAAAATGATCGTCATGTCAATACCTACAATATTCTAATATACATGCCTATACAAAAAGCTAATAGTTTTCAAGATATAGTGACAAATATATAATTTTTATCAAATTCCCCACTCAGTGCCTCATAATTTCCCCATTTTGAGTCCCATGGCTACCATTTGTGCAAATCTGAAAAAAGATGACCTAAGGATGTTATAAATGAAATAACTAAGGTATACCTCTTGTAGATTCAGAGGAGAAGATTTTTAAAGTTTTTCACTATTTCCCCCCTTATGGGGCCCCAAGGGGACATAACTCCTTCATTTGTGCAAATCTGAAAGAGCTTCATCCAGGCATGATGGTTACCAAGTTTCATTAAATTTGGCCCAGTGGTTTTGGAGGAGAAGATTAAAATGTAAAAAGTTTACGCACGACGGACGACGGACGACGGACGACGGACGACGCACGACGCACGACGGACGAAGATGGATAGCAATAGCTCATCTGAGCTTTCAGCTCAGGTGAGCTAATGATAGGAGTAAACATATTGGACAAAACAGGACGAGAAAATTCATGTCAATTTCCATCAAGGAAGTGAGGCCGGGTGTTCCGGAAGTGTAAGCACCCCCTGTCTAGCAAGCTACACCCGTCACGTGCAAAATCAAATTTGAGAATGAAAGGAACATGGAACGTCAAATATATCCAGTATAAGTCTGGATACACCGACTTGTAATGCTTGTTATCATTCTTTTTGTTGGCATTTTGTCGGTATTTCAAGGGGCTTTTTTAAAAACTGTTAACGGGGAATGGGGTAAATAATATCCACTGGTGTGGTCATCTTTCAGTGGATCCGAAATTAAGCGCTTTGAATCTACATTGGATCAGAAACAAGGCTTTTTGATTACACGGTTTTTAAGCATTAACAGAACCGCCGAAAAGCGTTATTTCGAGGGCCTCTTTGCTGGCGAGTTCCATTTTAAGATTTTAATTTTAATATGCTGTCATAAAGGATAAAATGATTTATTTTATTGAGCCGCCTTAAGCAATACTATTTATCAAAAGGTGATACATACCCATCTTTCTGGCTTATATCATGTGACTTCATTATGTCAACAATATGCTGCGACCTTTGTGAAACTATTATGAAAAAGAAAGAGGTATTAATTTTAAATAAATAAATAAATAAATAAATAAATAAAAAACAAAATCTTAAAAATCGGGAAATGTGTGCATTTTTTTAATAAGAGAAAATTCATTAGCGAGAGTAACAAGAAGCAAGTTTTAAACTTTGTACTCACGGTCATTCAACAACTTGAAAATTAATGAACGTGAAAAGTTTTTAAAAAGTTGTTTCACGTGAGAATTCCCCGATTTACAAAAAATGTTAGATGAAGTACAAGTTATGGAATGAATGCGAATGATTGTACGCGTTTCTTATTTTTGATATTTGTTGTAGTCGTCAAATTAATATAAAAAACTTTGTTTGGTTGATCGGCGATGTGCCTGGACTTTAAAATGACTGATGTCCACATATATTTTTATTCACCACGTCAATTTGTACAATTCTCCCGGTACTCAACAACCAGAAGAAGCATACTAGTTCTTGAAATGTAAAGGTCTTGCCTGCAGTTTACTATACAGAAGTGTTCAGAAAGTCAGAAAAGAAATCCAAAACAGCTTCAGAACAAACAAGCAAAATTATCTTTCGCAACACGATTTTAGAAAGCAGGTAAAAAGTCATATACAACGTTTTGATAAAGATTTCTTTAAATCATTGTTCCCCATCTCTCTCTCTCTCTCTCTCTCTCTCTCTGCCTGACACACAACACACAACACAAAACACAACACAAAACACACACACAACACAAAACACAAGACACAACACACACACACACACACACACACACACACACACACACACACACACACACACCTTACCTATTTCTTCTGTTTTTATTTCTGCCAGCTCAAACAATGGTTTTACTACTTTATTGTAGATCTGTAATCCTTTTTTACTTCCGGCAACCGGATTGACGACAACAAGGAATTGTTTTGGGCCACCTTTAACTACATATTTAACAAACAATAATAATAATAATAATAATAATAATAATAATAATAATAATAATAATAATAATAATAATAATAATAATTTTTAACTATATCTCGATCTATTTTGGTTCCTTAAAAAAATCCCGGGTTGATAATATTAAAAGTGCCATATGTGCATATTTTGGAAATTCATTCATCAAAGACACTAGGACCGAATAATCGAGACGTCACCAGCTATAGGTGAAGTTGCAGAAATTTTAACCTATGCCGTGCGTTCAGAGCAATGTTCTGGTAGAGGTTTTTTAGCGTACCACTCCTACCGTGACACGGGGCATCGGTTTTTAAAGTTTATTCCGACGGACCTCGTAATTTTCATTCGAAATGAATGTCGAGTGTTTTGCACCACTACGGTAGTTCAGTTTAAAGAATGCTCTCGGTGTGTGTTAGAGGTCGGGTTCGAACCCTGTACCGGTTCTGACCAAGACTTGAAAATTGGAAGTGACTGTTCTTTCGCCAAGCACTCGGCATTTAGAAATGGAAGTAACGGGGTCCGGAGAAGACCTTAAAAACCGAAATCCCGTGTCACGGCAGGCTGTGGCACGTTAAAGAACCCTACCAGCACATTGCCCTAAGCACATTGAAAAGGTCTAGATTTCTGTGACTTCACCTATAGCTGGTGACATCTAGGTATAAGTGAAATATTCTTGACTGAGACGTAAACCCCAAGTAAATCAATCAGTCCATCAATCGATGCTTGGCGAAAGAACAGTCTCTATCTATTTTAAATCTTGGTCAGACCCGGCCTGCCGGGTTGATCTGAAAAAAATGTAGGAAAAACTTGTTCAGTAGCAAAGAATATTCGACAATAAAGTTATTTTATCAGTTATTTTACTATACAAATAGCATCAATGGATGTTTTGCTAAAAGGCTTTTACAATACACAATCCGAAAATTGTTAATTTTTTTTAAAATTTTGTTTGCTCGCCACGCCACTTCGCCACTTGGTCTATAGTCTGAAGTGACACTAAATCCCGAAAAACCTTTCTAGTACGTAAATCTTAAAAATTGCCCATCATTTCAGAAAAATCGATGTATTTGTTTTGTTTTTTTTTAAATAATTTGTACCAACATAAAGTTTTTAGCTCTTGCATGTTTGCATCTATTGATTTATAAGTAGAACCTTTTTCTAAGATGTTAAGTAGCATCGACTGTTGTTAATGAGGTACTTTCATTTCTGGGACTCTGTGGAGTTTGAAACACTGCTTTACAATATAGTCAAGATTCTTTAACAGAGTTGGAAATACTGTAGTTTCGACTGTTGTCAACAAAGAATTTCCTTTTTTGGGACTAAGCAGAGTTGGTTTTACTGTTTGACGGGACAGTTAAAAAGCTTTTAACTTAAATCAAAGGCGGTCAGTTTAAGGGTGTTGAGGAAACGGGAGTTCCTTCGGAACATATAGATACTGATTGTTATTTATTGAATATCAATACGGTACAAGGTACCGCGGGTAAAAGGAGTCAGAATTTGATTATCGATTTGTATCTTGGTTTTTTTTCTCTCTCCGTTCTTAATTTTTATTTAATTTTAAAACGATAGCAACGCAATTACGGCCAAAATGAAAAATACATATAGTATTTCTATATTAAAAAAATCTCCCGCAGCTTAATCTCAAACAACATGAATCAAACTCCTTACCCCTTAGTAATATATCATATCAACCACGGTGTCTAAAAAAATTAACAAAACATTTGACAGTACACAACTGTGTCATTAAAATGCTAAGAACAGGTGCACCAAAAAAAGTGAACCTCTTCATCCACATGTTTAATAAGTATAAACCATTCCATCGATATTTTTGACAAACAATAAGCAAGTCTGTAAAAAATAATTAATTTTCTTAACAGTACGTGTATAATTTTTTTTTTTTTTTTTTTTTTTTTTTTTTTTTTTTTTTTAATCTATCATACATCGAGTTGGTCGTTTTCATTTGATGAGATAAAATTTTAAAAAGTCGGTTATCGGACACTGGTCTATACGTAGGACAGACAGTCACGGTTGGTCAACAGTCACAATAAAAACATAAATATTTCACTATAGAAAAGATAAAGTTACTTCAGTAAATGTATATATGTAACATATATCTACTTTTACAACGGTGACTTGCCAAAATCTACGACAAAAACACACCATAGAAGGACAATATATCTACAAAATATTTACTTATCTACATAATATTCGCTTCATAAATTTTATGTTATTTAAAGTAGTATAAATTAAATTACATTTTATGTTTAAGAACGTAAATATCAATAAGTTAACCGAGAATGGGATTGGCCAGGTATTAACTAACTTCTACAAAAAATCGGTTAATCTGGGAAGTTCTAATCATGGGTATTCCTTAAAACCGCACTTCACGACTATTAACGTTTTGTTTTGGTAATAAAAAAACGAGATGTTTAAGCGGTATTAAATTGATAAATCACGCATATTAAAAAGTGTGTATTATTCAATTAGTTGAATAAAATGTAATGACAATCGTTTTTGTGTTTGCCAAAAATTGGTGTTAAATTATCTTATCAAAAAGTAAATTGTCTGAAATATTGACACAACAAAACTAATATATCTGTTAAATAAAAGCCAAAAAGCCCACAACGAAGCACGAATAAGTAACCACATACAAAACTAACCAAAAACAGTTAATATATGTTCGCAATATGCATCCAAGCAGTCGTAACGAAGACACACCAAAACATCCTCATTTTAAGCCAACCAAAAACATTTTCGGCTTGTTGGAAATCTTCATCCAAGCATCGTAACGAAAATACACCAAAACAACGACATTTTAAGCCAACCCAGCCCATATTCGGCTTGTTGGAAATCTGTATCTGAACAGTCGTAACAAAGACACACCAAAACAACCACATTTCAAGCCAACCCAAAACATATTCGGCTTGTTGGAAATCTGTATCTGAACAGTCGTAACGAAGACACACCCAAACAACCACATTTTAAGCCAACCTAAAACATGTTCGGCTTGTTCGAGATCTGTATCTGAACAGTCTTACGAAGGCACACCAAAACAACCACATTTTAAGCCAACCTAAAACGTTTTTGGCTTGCTGGAAATCTGTATCTGAACAGTCGTAGCGAAGACACACCAAAACAACCACATTTTAAGCCAACCTAAAACATATTCGGCTTGTTGGAAATCTGTATCTGAACAGTCTTACGAAGGCACACCAAAACAACCACATTTTAAGCCAACCTAAAACATTTTTTGACTTGTTGGAAATCTGTATCTGAACAGTCGTAACGAAGACACACCAAATCAACCCCATTTTAAGCCAACATAAAACATTTTTGGCTTGTTGGAAATCTGTATCTGAACAGTCGTTACAAAGACACACCAAAACAACCACATTTTAAGCCAACCTAAAACATTTTTTGGCTTGCTTGAAATCTGTATCTTAACAGTCTTACGAAGGCACACCGAAACATCCACATTTTTAGCCAATCTAAAACATTTTTGCCTTGTTGGAAATCTGTATCTGAACAGTCGTAACGAAGACACACTAAAACAACCACATTTTAAGTCAACCCGAAAGATTTTTTGCTTGTTGGAAATCTGTATCTGAACAGTCGTAACAAAGACACAACAAAACAATAACATTTTAAGCCAACCTAAAAATTTTTTGGCTTGTTGGAAATCTGTATCTGAACAGTCGAAACGAAGACACACCAAAACAACCACATTTTAAGCCAACCAAAAACATTTTCGGCTTGTTGGAAATCTGTATCTGAACAGTCGTAACAAAGACACACCAAAACAACCACATTTTAAGCCAACCCAAAACATTTTTGGCTTGTTGGAAATCTGTATCTGAACAGTCGTAACGAAGACACACCAAAACAACCACATTTTAAGCCAACCCAAAACATTTTTGGCTTGTTGGAAATCTGTATCTGAACAATCGTAACGAAGACACACCAAAACAACCACATTTTAAGCCAACCCAAAACATTTTTGGCTTGTTGGAAATCTGTATCTGAACAATCGTAACGAAGAAACCAAAACAACCACATTTTAAGCCAACCAAAAACATTTTCGGCTTGTTGGAAATCTGTATCTGAACAGTCGTAACAAAGACACACCAAAACAACCACATTTTAAGCCAACCCAAAACATATTCGGCTTGTTGGAATCTGTATCTGAACAGTCGTAACAAAGACACACCAAAACAACCACATTTTAAGCCAACCAAAAACATATTCGGCTTGTTGGAAATCTGTATCTAAGCAGTCTAACGAAGAACACCAAAACATCCTCATTCTAAGCCAACCCAAAACATATTCGGCTTGTTGGAAATCTGCACCAACACATGAACAACATGTATAGCAAGGATGTCACAGGAAGCACTTATACTATAACGAACATCCGGTAAAGTGGCGTTTGCAGTCACACGGTCTGTTGATTAGTCGGTTGAATGTTGTTTTACGTTACATCAATGATTTTTCAGCTATTCGTTACGAGACAATCTTTATTAATCTCAAGGATAAATCTTAACACTTGTTCATGGGTACACACGGAAAGACTCTAATAAAAATTATGTTTAAAAACAATTTGATTGTTTTTATTGCAACAAATACCAGCTACCCTCGTGCTTTATCTCGACTTTTGGTCGCAAAAACAGAGAACTTAATTCAAACTAAGTACAGATTTTTACTCACCCTCTTTTATTTTGTCTTTTAAGTCACTTATGAATTTTCTATTGCTTTGTAATTCACTTTTAAATTTTATTTTTCCCCAAGTCCATTTCTTCCATTGTCCTTTCTTTTCTATCACGTGAACAACACAACTGCCTAATTTCCCCAAAGAAGGGGACGTTGTATCAGTAACTCCAATTATGTCAATTATGTCGATTTCAACTGTAAAATATTACACATAAAAGATACTTAGTTTTAGATATTGGACACGAAAACTTATCTAGGACTTTTTAAAGGAACTCCACGACATTCGTACAGTTGTTAAGACAACTGCAAAAACTCTCAAAAGAGTGGAACGGAGAATTATCATTTAATGCTCTAATCAAGGTTCTTTAACTTATATGGAGGAGATCAGTTATAGGACAGTGGAGGAAACCGGAGTACCCGGAGAAAATAATTGGCAAGCAAGCTGACAAACAATCTCACTTGAATCTGCCCGTGTGGGATTTGAATCTAAACGATGAGAGACTCCGATCCGTAAGCACGCGCTTAGACGACTCGGCCAGCAAGGCTCCTCCCGTCCTAATTAAAAAAAAAGCTAATGATGTATTGGGGGACTGGTTATCAAAATTGCTGTTTGTGAAATCTTATGTGATATAAGTTAAGTAGGAGTGGAGTAATGGTGTTTTACGCCCCAGTCAAGAATCTTTCACTTATTTCGAGGCGGTCAGTTCTGGGATGGTGGAGGAGACCGGAGTGCCCGGAGAAAACCACCGACCTTCGGCAAGCGAACTGACAAACTTTCTCACACTAGGATCTGCCCCAAGTGGGACTCGAACCCAGGAGGTGAGAGGCACTGTGATCCATAAGCGCTTGCTTTAGACCACTCGGCCACCGAGGCCCATTATAAGTTAAGTGACATTTGGAGAAATTATGAATTTTATCAAACTGAAACTGTGTTATACAAACAAACAGCGACACAATTCTAAGAAACGTGTGGGTGGAAGTTTGAGGAAAGGTGTTAATTTATGAAAACCCCAGAATAAGAAATTTAGGACAAAAAGGTGTAAATTAATTACTAAAAAAATAAAGTAAAGTTAATAACGAACTCTTTACTGTGCGTTTTAGGTAGATATCGGGAATCTTCATTTATTCAGTCTCATTGTTTTAATTTTGATGAGTTTATAAATGAATTTCCATCCACTTGTTTTTATTGAAATATCGCTTAACGATGTAAATGACCCAGCAATGAGAACATTTGGACATTTTGTGGAACTTGATGTGATCGCAGTGAAAATAATAACCGAATTTTTCTTTTATCTTTTCTTTTATATATATATATATATATATATATATATATATATATATATATATATATATATATATATATATATATATATATATATATATATATATATATATATATTGAGAGAGAGAGAGAGAGAGAGAGAGAGAGAGAGAGAGAGAGAGAGAGAGAGAGAGAGAGAGAGAGAGAGAGAGAGAGAATAATGTAAAATGTCTTTTAATTTTTATTCAGTTCAAGATAAAAGAAAAATTCGGTAATTATTTTCACTGCGATCACCTGTTAATGACACACATCAAGTTCGACTAAATGTTCAAATGTTCTCATATGATGAAATTGGATTTAATTGTCATACTACCAAAAACTACCCATAAATAATATTATATCATATAATATAATAATTTCTAAAATGCATTCAAGTGGTCCTCAACTTAAGTACGAGTATAAGAACTAATTAAATTGAATATTTGTATAAATTTATAATAAAAATAAAAAGTCACGTGTACTTTGGGTAATATTTTATCAATCAAAGTCACTGGTGATAGGGCGCTCGACACAAACCAAAAAATCGATAAATATATAGGTTCATAAAATTATATAATCTCCATTTATTTTACGAACTCTTAAAATATAAAAAGAGAAAAGTTTAAACTAATAAATTAATTTTTTTATATCGAAAAGAGTTATTGAGTGGCGATCAAACTATAAGAGCCGATTAGGCTTTATCGAATATTAAAAAAACTTATTGTATATATATATATATATATATATATATATATATATATATATATATATATATATATATATATATATATATATAATGTATGTCAGTGTGAATGTTTTGACGGACATGGATTGACTAAATACATAATAAAACACAAATATCAATAATGACAATTACCATAGTTATAGTAATTAAAATATATACTTACTTGGTTTTCCTTTTGAACCAAGAAAACAAAGTTTGTTATCACGAAAATGACATTCTGTCAAAATTCCATTTACATACTGAGGAAAAGACATGTTTGTTGTTATCATGAATGATCTTAACTTCACATTTGAAATATAATTTAGTTGTATTAGGTAAATATTTCATAGGGTATACCAAATGTCACGCCCTAGTTACATATTAATGAGATTGCTGTATGAAGAATGTGCTTATTCATGCCGTAAAACATAATTAGTGGTATGTCGAAACATCTTTTGTATGTTTGTAAAACTAAAACTCATTACAGCAATGATCAAGCACTAAATAAACATCTTGTCGATCAGGACGACATTGTTTACAGTTGTAGATTACTTATCCAATCACAAGACTGGGTTTTCATGCTCTGTGAATTCTTACAATTGAAAATTGGTCAGGATATGTTTTGTGTCGTACTTGTACATTGTATTTGGAACCATACACCTTGAAGGTTAACACGACTGTAAAAAATGTTGTATAAGAACGTACTCTATTAAAATAATATAATAATAAAAATAATAATTATAATAATAAAAATAATAATATTAAAACATAGTTTTAAATCGCGGTTCATGCACGACTTCCCTCATCGGTCAATGATCTAGCGCACTGATATGCAAATCAGGTAATAGTATCTTTATTCAAACAAAACACACATCCAATAACAATTTTCGGTGGCAATAATTATTTTTGTAACCCCTACCTTTCGAAATCTATGTAAAAATTTGAAAAAATTATTGTTTTAACAGGAATGTTCCTCATGTCTTGATTTCGTTGTCCTTTTCAGGCTTTTTTCGGTCATAATTGAACTTTTTGTGGAAGTTGAAAATAGAACTAATGTCTTTAATGATACAGATTACTTACATGGATGCCAACATTTTATTTTAACGAGCTAATCGCAGATTTATTTTTCCCTAAATTATGTAAAACTATAAATACAGACCATCTGTCTATAAAAATACCGATTCTGCTTGGTTTTGAAAACGAACACACACACACACACACGTCAAGTTGGCTTACTTTAGTTTTTTCTCTAATACACCCGAGTGGAAGATATGTAAATTTATAAATGGATTTTTAAAGGCTTTTAAAAAGGTCATTTCACGTATCATTAAATAAATGTATAACATTCATGTAGAATAACTTTGCGTGTGTGTAAAATATAAAAATATTCGGTCGTATCTTTTGACTGAATAAATCTATAAGATATTATTTTCTTCTGTAATGTAGAAGTAAGTTGCTAGTTCATTTTAAATATTTAGAGGGCAGGGAAAGAGCCAAAAGTTAAATCAGTAAGTAAAATATCTTAAAGTATCTTATGTAATGTTTACAAGTTATTTTTTAAAAAAAATATAGAATATAAGAAATAAATAAATAAATAAATAAATAAATAAAAATAATAAATAAATAATTAAATAAATAAACGGATATATAAATAAATAAATAAAAAAATAAATAATAAAAAAATAAATAAATAATAAATGAATAAATAAATAAATAAATAAATAAATAAATAAATGGATGAACAAACAATCAAACAAATAAATAAATAAATAAATGAATAAATAAATAATTACTAATAAATAAATAATTGAATAATCATAGATAAATGAATGAATGAATGAATGAATGAATGAGTAAATAAATGAATGGATGAATGAACAAACGATCAAATAAATAAATAAATAAAAAAATAAATAAATAAATAAGTGAAGAAATAAATAAACAGATAGATAAATAACACATGACACACAATGCAAGTGACTTAGGGTCGATCGCTTCGATACGCAACATCACACAATAGTCGTAAGTAGCTGAAATTATTTATTTCAGTCAAATCGGAGTAAAATAGTTTCAAAGTAATAGTGTTCCCACAAAACAGAAGCTGACGCCATTAACGTAACATGAACAATTGATTTATGACATCAGTTATTTTGATATTTCGCTTATTGGGGGCCTCTGAGGCCAAGTAGTCGAAAACGCGAACCTACGAATCACAGTGCCTCATCAAGCCTAGGTTCGTGTATCACTTGGGCAGATCCTAGTGTAAGAAAGTTTGTCTGTTAGCTTGCGGAAATGAGATGAATTTCTCAAGGGACTCCGATTCTGCACACACTCCCAGAAGTGATCGCTTTGGTATAAGCAAATCAGCTGAAATTACGCATATTGCAATCTTTCTTGTTTTTCTTTCTTTCCTTCTTTCTATCATTTTTGCATCTGTTAATCTAAAATTTACACTGGCTTCAAAGTGATGATGAGGTATGGTAAGACGTACTATATACTACTTATGATTTCGGTGTTTTTAATTTTTTCGTGTAAAGGAGTGAAGTGAAGTGAAGTGATGGTATCTGACAGACAATATAAGATTCTGTCACGTGTATCGAGGTGTTCAGTTCTGAAACCGGAACTGGAATTTTCAAAGAAAACTCACCAACCTTTAGAAAGCGAACAGGCAAAGTTTTTTACAATAGAATCTGACAAAATGGGATTCAACCCCAGGCGACGAGAGACGCTGTGATTCGTAAACGCGCTTTTAAGACAACTTGCATTGTCCACCCAACGAGGCTCCGTATCATAAAAAGAGCCGTTGAAGGGAAGTTCTTATTCGTTATAAATTGAGTGGCAACTTAGTTTGCTTTCAAGATAAGGGAAGGTTTAGTTTTGTAATAACTTTTAATTCATTTTATCAGCAGACCACCTTTTTCGTTTAAAAAAATGAAATTATATAAGAAAAAAAAAACTTCATAAAAGTATGACAACCCTTCCATAAAAATTTAAGAGTAAGTTTGTTTTGTTCAAAAAGCTGAAGTGACACACGGAATGACGGGATCAAATTCATCTTTATAAGATTTTCATTCCAACCTTAACGATAAAACGCAATTTAACTCAAATAGTTTTACTATTTGAATATAATTATGGAGTATTTTTTTCAACGTTTTGTTATAAAATACTTCAGAATGTTTAAGATGAGAAATCAAGGTTCACGTGAGGTAAGGATCAAGAAACAAAATAAATCAATGACACATGTAAAGTTAAACACGAGACAAGGCTGAAATGAAAAAAAATTTACTTGAACAAAATAACAATGAATTTAAGTTGCGACTGGAACAGAAATGCACATGTATTTTGAGACGACGCTGAAACTTGAGACACATGCCATATATTGAATGTTGAATACAACACCACCCTACAATCAAAACAAAGAAAATTTAGAACTATTTATGATTATTTAGTTTCATACTGCGTTTTTACGAAAACACGTTATACAAAGAGTAATAGGTTTGCCTGCCAAAAATCGATTTTTGGGTGATCTGGTTTTCTCCACCATCGCAGACTGATCCATAGATAAATGTTAAAAAATCTTGACTGGAACTTTAAATCCAATCTCCACACACACACACACACACACACACACACACACACACACACACACACTTTCTATATTCTCCTGGGCAAAATAATCACAGACTGGCAAATATCTTCGAATGATAAAATATTCCCAAAACCATGAGAAATTAAGCAGTTTTATTATAAAACATTCGCGAATCATTTTTTTAAGAATGCAGTAGACGGGCAAGATCGAGTCGTAGTGTATTTGTCTTTCAAAGTTGAAGGTTTTAGGTTCGAATCCTTACATGCCACACGTCCCACATAAACTAGAGATCTGCCACTTCACCCCTAGCTGGTGACGTCTCGATATAAGTGAAATAATCTTGATTCGGACCTAAAACCCATTCAAATCAATCAATCAACCATTTTGTTTTGTTTGGCGGCTTTATTGTCGTCTTGGCTGTTGGCCAGTACACAATTTTCTATAGTCTGAGTACATTACAAATATATATAGAATGTATTTATACATGGAATTCCATTACTTAAGAAACCCACATTCCTTCCATAATAATGGTATCATCTAAGTAATCTTGTGTTTGTTTGTTTTCTGTGAAGTTGTTAAATGAAGAACTTTTAACAACTGAAATATTTTTAAATAGTTGTGTATATGCCAAATGTAATAATATTTATTGTTTAGTGATAGACATGGATTACACTTTTAAAGTCTGAATTTAATCGTCTTAAAGGTAGTAGCTTAAAACACTAATTCATTTTAAACAAGGAGCACGTGTGTGTGTGTGTGTGTGTGTGTGTGTGTGTGTGAACAATAAATTTTATAAATGTACTTTTACCTAAACGCGCCAATCAACTGGAACAGTGTTTATGGATGAACCTTTGATGTATATCTGTGTTACAACATCCATGTTATTTCATAATACTTGTTTACATTGGTTTGTTTACAAAACATTCGTGTCACAGAGTGCGACTACATAAATTCCGTATTGTTTTGTACTGTTCCTTTCATTTGGTAAGATTTTATTTTTATATACGCAACAACACAATTCTATGTCACATAACTTGAAGTAAAAATTTTCTCACTAAAGCATTCCGACTAATATATATTTTAAATTTATTTTATCAATAAATCAATCAATCAGAGTACCGTTACAGAATTCTTGCGTAGGCGGCAGCCAGTAAAGCATGCATTTACCTTGCAGTTCATCAGACCCTACGTAAGCACGTGTTTTTTAGTGTTAATTTTCAGATTTTTTTTAAGTTTGTTAAAAATGGATTTCACGCAAAGTTATCGATATGTTTGAACTTGTATTTATTAATTTCGCTTGAAATAAAAACACAAATAATCTTTAAAACAAAAGACAAATATCCTGACACCAAGCTCCTGTGTGAGTTAACACAACGGGTCTTCAACCGTTTGCACTTTCTAACCAATTCCAGTATGTTGTTCTTTGTCTAAAGTTTAAGTTAATAATCAACAGCTTTAATCATACACGGTGAAGACACATTTGTAGACTTTTGTATATGAAATTGTTTTAAAATTATTTTTTTCTAGCTAGAAGAAATTTTGCAACTTAAACATCAAACAAGAAAAGACAACTCCTATTTGGGACCACTAATTACAAACTCCAAATTATGACCCTGCACTTTAAGTAAACGAATGGATTGGAATGAGTGTTTAAGACCACAGTAAATATTCTTCCACTTAGCTTATATTAAGGCCTTGATGAAGTGAAGAAGTGAGATTCGAACCTAGGTTGTAAAGGGCACCGTGTTTCGTAAGCAAGCGCTTTAGACCACTTGGCCATCGAAGCCCAGCTGCAATTCTAGTCCAAAGTTGTGCCAAGTTTTGAAACTGTTCCTTGCAATTTGGCGCCATAGAACAAACATCAGTCGTTTACATTAAAAGCTGCAAGGTTAAATGACGTCAATCAACATAGTTTCTAATCGCACTCATTGTGCTTGCAGACAATATGACAATATTTGAAACTTAACTAATTCAAGCTTTGATTTGCATACAAATATTTTTTTATTTCTATGATTTCTTAACTTCAAAACAATGCTATCGATAAATCACCTAATCATACAAGTCACGTGTCATGTTTAATTTTTCATATTCAATCATATGTCCCATCAAAACCTTATTCGACTATAGTCAATCTTACGTTAATACCATCTGTTAAAAATAATGACACTGGCTCATTTATTTACACCAGAGAAATATAGATTGGCTTCCAAACTTACAGGATATAGAAGTCTAGTATGTTTTTTCATTTCTTAAAAACTTTTGTACCAATATAATAATGTTACCGGAAATTTAACATAAGAAAAAAAACGTTGCCATTGGTTACATTAAATAATTAATTAGGTTGTTGGCGTCATTTGACGCGGTTTGAGGAATGAATTTCCGAAATGTGCACATCTGGCGCATCAAAATTTAACTGGTATTTGTTATATATTTCTTCTGTTGTACCCTGATCTCGAAATTTCACGTTGGTCACGTTACGAGACTTACAGACCCTATCTCTTACTAAAGTTTTTAACTATTATCTTCAAATTCTAGATATATGTCAGTATCTGTATCTGAAATTTTCTTCAACAAATCGTAAGTTATTTTTTCTGTGACTACAGAGTCGTGTTTATATTCTGGGTGCTTTCTCACAAACTCTCTTATCCATTTTGCTGTCGTTTTCATTTTTCCTGGAACATATTAAGATATATTTAACTACACATTTCAATCTTTGTTACCCAAGATAGGATGGAGTACCTCGAGCTTGGATGTAGAAAAACCAAAGACATTTTACAAACAAACTGACAAACTTTCAAACTGGAATCTATAAGATTTGGATTCTCAAAAGTTCGAATTTTATTAACAGTTTAAGCCAATCACTTCATTGCAAGGTAACCAACTTGATGGAGTCGATGTAAGATATATGTATTGTTATTATCTTACTACTTACAAAAGCAAAACACAGCATGGTCGCTTGGTAATAACGCTGGGCTATGGGTTCGAACTTACTCAAAATGACAGAAAGTGAAAAAGCTCGCTAAAAGTGAAGTCTTCAGAATGAGTTTCGAATCTGAGTTCCCATGCTTCAATGCATGGTAAAGACACATCTGTACAGGTTGAATAAGGGTCGAGCACATAGACTGAGACAGATATAATGGTATTAAGACCAGGGATTATTAAAAAAGAGAATTTTGAAATTGAAAAGATGTGATTTGTATGAGCTACGACCAACCAGAAAACAACAACATCATCAACAACAACAACAATAATAATAATAATAATAATAATAATAATAATAATAATAATAATAATAAACAAGACAAAAGATTTACCTGAAGCTCGATAAGAAATAATTTTCAGATATCCCTCAATAGTTTGTTTTGTATTGGTGTCAGTTGTTATTCCATCAAGGTATTTATTTATAAGTGGAATGAGTCCAACAAAGTCTTCCTAAAAATAAAAAACTTATTTTTGTCATTGTGTATTATATACAGCCGCCCCCCCTAGATAGCGCAACGAACCAAGGTTATGGAAGCTCAGTTTAGCAAGCAAATAAAGGTTATTTTGTCTAGATAAAAAAATGAGTCCAACAAAGTCTTCCTAGAAATAATAAACTTATTTTTTGTTTTTATTTATAATTGTCATAAAAATGCAATAAATAAAGGAATTATGACCTCCGTTCTTCGTTAAGTAACATTTGAATGCAAAACATGTAATATATATATCAAACAATAAAATGTCAAATTTAGTAACACTCAATCATAACGTTAACTAAATACATCATTTTTACAAATTATGTTTGTGCTTCATTAGTAAGACACACTGTTTGTAAGCATCATATAAAAACGTTTTTTTCCGTTGATATCTTTTTTTTAACATAATAAATTTTAACAGTTTCGCTTATCAAACTTTTCGGCCCCTAGTGTCACTGATGAGGGATGCTTTTCCGAAATGTGCACATATGACACATCAAAATTTAACAGGTATTTGTGTTATATAATTACAATTGGAAGAGTCTATTAGAAATTTTTCTAGGGTTATAAATTGTTGGAAAGGTCTGTTTAAAACTGTGTTTACCGTAACTGGGTTTTCTAAATGTTAAAAAGGTTAATATAAATCTGAACAGGACCTTTGAAGCCGAATGATCTTAAACTACTGCTTACGGAAAACATTGTCTCACATCGGCTTGCTGCTAAATAAAGGGGCTTTCGTTATGAGGGTTTGGCCGGTGGAATTCCCTCGTTTCGACGGATGAAATAAATCGTATTCTTCAGGGCATTGATAAATAGTCCATTATTCTAGCAAATATCTAACCAAAATACCCAGTAAATTTTGACATACTTTATGTGCACATTTCTGAAAATCATTTTTCATCAGTGACAAAAGGCCGAAATGGTTAATAGATAAAAACATAAGCCAAACAGTTAAAAATTTTAAAAAAATCAAAAGTTTTACGTTTTTATTGGAGAAGTTTATCAACGCATAATGAGAAATAATGATTATCTGCATTGAATAAAAATACCATATCTTATCATTTACGATTTTATTAAGTTGCCCAATTTTTTGTTTAAAAATTATAACATAACGCGGAAGATCTATTCAGACCACGACTGTTATTAAATTTCTAACATTAAGATTAAAAAGGAATTTTGTGGTACATTGAAACATTAAATATCTTACCGTTCCATTGATTATTTCGTCGATTGTCATTCTTCTGTAATCCCTAGAAGCGGGTATACAAGATTTACCCGGATTTTGAACACATCTGCTGCAGTTCTTTGTCAAGCAATCTGAAATATTTTGGAAAGAACTTTACCAACATATATGACTGTCCAGGTAAACCTTCACACATACGCAAACACCAAACCATATCGCCTAGCTAAAATAAGATCAGACCGAGTGGTTAAGACAAGGTATTTCAATTTGAAGTGTCCAGCTGTTTTTGGCTCGAATCCTGTGGGCCACATGTAAAAATATACTTTTAACGTTTATCTCGGCATCGATATATAGGCCGAATGGTCTGCCATGCTTATTTGCAACATCGCGGATAAGTCAACTAACACTCATCATAAGTATGCGCTAGTAAAAACGGATTAAAACACATTTACAAAACTCATGCAAAACACGCACTTTTGTTGAAACTATTCCTAGAGATTTCGGAAATATGGCCAAAACAAGGCACCTTCAAAACGTTTGTCTAACTAAAAAAGGGTGGAGATAGTAAAAAGCATAACATTTCCAATTTGAAAAGAAGCACATTGTTGAAATAGGGCATAGATCAAGAAATGCCAAAACAACATTTTATGAAATAGAATTTTAAAGAAATATGTAGCTACAGTGTGTGTGTGTGTGTGTGTGTGTGTGTGTGTGTGTGTGTGTTTGTGTGTGTGCGTGTGTGAACTACACTTTTAAGCAAGCATAGCATAAAAAAAACATAAAATAATATCAATTACAAAAAAAGTTTAATTTAATATATCCAAAAATTTTTTTTTAAATTAAGTCAAATGCAACGCAGAAACTTGTTTATTTTGTAAACAAGCATAAGGCAACTTGTAACTAAAATTACAAACTTGGTAAATAAAAAAAAATAAATAAATAAATTAATTAAAAAAAGTGTAAAAATACATCAAACAAATATATTTATTAGATAAATTTCCAAGTTAATCATGAATTCACTTTTATTTAAAAAGTTGTCCATTTCATTTAAAAAATAAAAGTTTTAAACATAGCTCAAGAAATCGCTGCGTAATGTCTGAAATTTTTATCGTGATGTTCTGCCTGAACCTTAAAGAAAACTAATTTATGTCTATTACCCTACATAGTCAGTAGTGCACAAAATGTGGTTGAAGTTTAGACGTGTAGGCGTGCACAAGTCAGGCATTCCGCTTCAACGCACAAATCAGTCTGTGTTTACATACCAACGAATTTGATGTTTTCATATATATATATATATATATATATATATATATATATATATATATATATATATATATATATATATATATATATATTCAAACCCGCCTTTACGGTCACATCTCTATAAGGGCCACCTGCTTATAAGCCAATTTATTCTATCCCACTTGCTATTTGTCTATGTTATTTGAACTTTTATATAAAGGCCACCTGTCCATAAAGGCCTCCTTTATTGATTTTAATGGGTGGACTTCGTAGACAGGTTTTACTCTGAGTGTGTGTGTGTGTGTGTGTGTGTGTGTGTGTGTGTGTGTGTGTTGTGTGTGTGTGTGCGCGCGTTATAACGTTTTCTGCTGTTCTATGATACGCGTTTAACATGCTTCACACAGTATATACCTGTGTTTTAACTTTTTGTTTTTTTAGTTATTGTTTTCGTGACGTTAACAGTCTTAAATTAATCATAGACACAGCATTAGCCTAAACACAAATTTCTCTTGATTGAAATGATCGTTCTATAACTGAAAATGTACTACATGTCTTCACAAAGAACAAACTTTGTTCTTATTCCTCCTTGTAACACGTGTTGTACGTATCACCATGGTACAAACCTTATAATTGCACTTTTTGCGAAAGGGATGACGTATGATTTTTTTTTGTTTTATATTATTTTGTTTTTTGGTTAAATTAAATACACCACATTTTATTTTGCAAACAATTGGCTTTTGTATAAAAATTATCATAACGACTTTACTTAGTAAGGAAGTATAATTGTTTATTTAAAAATAAAATTGAAGCTTTTTAAAGATTTATAAGTTTCAAACGGACATATGCTGTATCACCCCGTGATTATCATTCAGGTGAGCTAAAATTCCCTTTCTTGTTCCATGGACTTATTATTTCTTCTTAAATTCTTAAATTAAATCAATGAGGTTTTTAACACTTCGTGAACTTATTACCTTCGCAAAATTTAAACGGATTTTTCTCCCGAGTTACTTGACATCCATATTTAGGGAACATAAAATTTTTTTTTGATTGTATACTCATTATTCTTTTACAGCTTTTGATTTGCTAGAAATGTTTTAAACAGTGAGGTTCAGATGATGTTTAAGACCTGAAAAATTTTGTGCCATATTAAAGAGAATCATGACGTACAAGATGAACATCTCAAATCAAACGATCCAATTAGAATGTTTTCATAATTGTTTTATAATCAAATAAAGGGGGCATAGGTGGCCAAGTGGTCTAAAGCGCGTGCTTACGGATCACAGTGCCTCTCACCGCCTAGGTTCGAATCCCACTCGGGGCAGACTCTTGTGTGAGAAAGTTTGTCAGTTCGCTTGCCGAAGGTCGGTGGTTTCTCCGGGCAATCCGATTTCCTCCACCATCTCAGAACTGACCGCCTCGAAATAAGTGAAAGATTCTTGACTGGGGCGTAAATTGATATTATTCCACTCCACTCCACTGTCTTATCAAATAAATAAATAAATAAATAAATAAATAAATAAATAAATAGAAATAGTCAATGATAAATTAAAAAGAATAATAATTAAAAAAGAATTAATATTTAACAAAAAAATACTTGTTTCACATGTGCCCCATGTGCACATTTCGAAAATTTATTCCTCACAATTTCACTACGGGTCGAAAAAGTTAATAGATTAGAAAGATAATCCAAAAGTTTGAAAATTAATGAATCCAAAGTTCCAAAAATATATAAATTCAATTCCAGACAAGGAATGCTTTGGGTGAGGGAACCAAAAACGCCATTTTAAGTCATTTTAAGTCAATTTAAACAAATTCGCCAATGAGACATTTTTGCTTGTATTTCATTGTAATATATCAGCTGGAATAAGAAGGGTGGTTAAGAGCCTTTCACAGTACTAATACTGAGTATCTTAATACAACAACCATACAACTGACCACTGGTCATTTGGTAAAATGGCCTTTTAAAGTAGGCAATTTCAGAATCAATGGCCGGTTATGCCGTTTCTTGTTATAAGTTGTTTTATTAATGGGCGAATAACGCTATTAAAATACTCGGAGTTACGCCCCCTGCAACCACTAGAGGGCTACTACTTCCGGGAAGTTCACGTTTGTAAACAATTATGTGTCTATATTGATTCGGCTTTTTTAGTTATGTTTATATATATATTTTTTCATTTGCCTTGTGAAATTCCCATAGCTGCAAGCTTGAGAGCCGTTGTAATTATTACTGACAATGAATGCCAAAAAATTTTTTGTCACTCCGTGTATGAATACATATAAAATGCAATACACAATCCGGAACTACATTATCGTAGGTAAACAAAGATGACTGTCACGTCACATTTGTTTACATTCGAGATGAGACTGAAAAACAAATTTACGAGATATTACAAAGTAAAATCAAAGGAATTGATAAAATAATATTTTGATAACATATATAGGCACCTGGCTGATATTCACCGTAATATTGACATTTTGAGAGACAGAGTGGTGTTTTTGATGGCCTGTTGAAGGAACAGACAACAACAGATCAGTCAAAACCATCAAACCACAAAAAATATTTTGAACAATCGGATCTTTAAAAAATTCCTCCTACCTTGAAAAAGCTGCTATATACCCTATTATTTTGAGACAATGTGTAATGGTACAACTTGTCAATCAATTTTGTGTCTCGCGGGATGTAAATTTCAATTGGAATTAGATTCATGCATGTATGCCACGTCCAGTGCAAATTGTCCGTTTCACATGCTGTGTTTGTTGATCGGAAAAACTGAAAAATCATCTACATGCTTTTAATCAATTTACAAGGAATACAATAGGAACTCCTCAAAAGTACAATACATGGTTTAAGTACTACACAACTCCTTGCTAACCTTAAAACGGCAATTTTCTAAACTTTGAGAGATATTTGCACCACACCAGGCGTAAAGAATAAGAATACTTCTCACTGCTTTGCTGTCTACATTTGAATGATACCGATTATGAAGTTCGGCACATTATGTAAGAGTGAATCTCAACCTAACAATGTCGACATTCCAGAAAAAATCTCTCGGTAAATCCCTGTCTACTCACATATCAAAGATTCGAAACCCACATGCTTGGCCATTGAAAATTATCCTCAGCTACAGTACCCCCCTTCCCGTTTAAAATTCACAAATTTCACTTCCGACATTTAGCCAGCAATCTTTTACTCCAAACTTCTTTGCAAATTGAAATGGGGCCACACTGGTGCACCTGATTTTCGTCTGAAATATAGTCCACAAATAACAACACATTTATCGTTGATATTCATTTTTATACATATTATTTATATCCGATATTTTAAAAAAATTCATTATGTTAATGAAAACTCGAGAAAATACCATCAAAATACCTGATAACACTATAATTTTTCAAACCAAAACTCCCCGTTGTTACCCCACATTAAAAATATTGCGGATTAATAATGTGTCGTTCTCGGTCTTAAATTCAGCTGTTGCGTCTACTGGACTCCCCCGATGTGCATGTGTTATAGATGGGATTCTTTTTCTTAAAATAAATGAAGAATTTTTAAAAAAAAATATTTAACGAAAATATAACAATTGAACTGTTTTAAAATGGTATTCATTGTCAGTATGAAGGCAACAACCTTGCAAGCAAACTTGTCATAACAGTTCAATTGTTATATATATATATATATATATATATATATATATATATATATATATATATATATATATATATATATATAAAATTTTCTTTACCTTTCATAATGTGTTGTCTAAAGTAAAATGTCTGATTTCTTACTGCATCACGGTCATATGAGTTTGTCATATTTTCATCAACCTAAAACATCATTTTTAAAAAGAATTATTACATGACTTGTGTTTTACGTCCTAAGAAACAAAAATGAAAAAACAAATAAAAAATAAACAACATCAAATTACTGTTTTATTGTTTTGTTTCAAGAAAAAAATCAATTATAGTTTAAATTTGCAGTACCCATGTGAAGTTGCATTGTGACGTAATTTTTATTTATAAAATATTCATATCAGTAGTCTTCTAATGTCTTAATTATACAGACAATCGATATGTCACAATCTATTAAGTTGAAAAAATGAATTTTTTAATAAGTGATCTTAAAAATCTTATTTCATAGATCTAGATGCATTGAGTATAAATAATTAAATCAGTGTTTTACACAAAAAATATTGACACTCTTAACGCATAAAAGATGCTTTGTAAAGTCAAATAAATGTGACTTGTGTTGACGCAAGAAAAAACAAACTTGCTTACCTTAGATAGTGGAATGACCAAATCTAGTTTATAAGTAATAATAACTCTGCTCAATAGTATAACAAATACAGCATAAGCAGCATTTTCTTTATCAGTCAACTGTAGCTACAATGAAAAATACTTTGTATTAAAATTTTTTTCACTTTGTTTGTGAATTTAAAAAAAATTAATATCTTATAAATTTGAGTTGATTTCGTATTTTCTTTGTATTATTATTCGCGTAAAAATGCTGTAAAAATTCGCTTTGCGCATGTTACAAAATAAATGTATCAAATACGGTACCTAATCGAGTGTAATCGGACAACCAATACCCATAGCATGGGTATCTGTCCTATTTTCACACAAATATTTAAGTTACCGAGGATAAACAGAGTCATTTTATGTTTAATTTTTTAATCTCCAAAAGTAAGTAATGAAAATATGTTTTTTTTTTAAATTATAGATATAATATCTTCATTGGGAGAAATGGATTATGTTCCATTAAACACCCAATAACAAAAATAGAGTTTCTTTTTCAATACAAAAAATTAACAACTCACTATTATCAATTAGAGATGTCTCGTTTATATCATTAATTCTGTACCAATACATTAAATTATGTCTTACAAAATGACACAATGGACTGTTGTTGTCATCAGTAACGTAAAATACGTAGTTCGTAAATATATAACACAAATACCAGTTTAATTTTGATGTTGCCAGATGAGCCAGAAATTTATTCCTCATCAGTGAAACTAAGGCCGAAAAGTTGGATAGATAAACAACATAAAACAAACAGTTGAAAATAATGAATCTAAAGTTAAAAAATTATATAAATCCAAATCCAAAAATGACACCATCTGATGTTGTTTATAATATTTATTTTATTTATGAACTGAAAATCACAAAATTAATTCACTATGATCATGTAACGAGACAGAAAATTCTTTTTAAATTATTATTATGCTTTGGGTAGGATGCAGGATGAAAGTTATGAAATAAAATTATATGGTAAAATTAAATCGGTCAAATAACATTACAAATAAAAATCACAATGACAAAAATGAGATCGATAAGGAAAATATTGACAATAAAATTACCATAGCAATATTCGAAATATATTAAGACAACATTGCATTTAGAATGTGTTTCTTTTTAGCTTTACTACTTTTGAATTATTTTATGGTTTGGAATGAAAATGGAATGAAATTCAAAGTAATAAATATTTCAAATAAATTATTTCAAATAAATTTTGAAAAATAGAGTAACAGTCGAAGTTCTATAACTCGAATTTCTTTACTGAACACCGAGTATAACTATAGTTATTAGTCCCTATATCGACAAACAATTTTCTTTGTTTAAAATAAAGTTATCTCAGGTACTTACGTCCATTGGTCTGAATTCTACTCTCCAACCAATATCTTCAGTGTTACATGGTGGTATTTTCAGCCGTAGAGTCTGATAATTTGCCGTGTTGAAATTCTGTGGAACAAAAGTATTTTAAGAATTCTTTGTAGTTACAAAACAGTAGTCGCCCTCAATTATGAATGAATATCTTTGTAATTTAGTACTAATTTCAACTTTCACTCGTTGCAGTGCCAGAAAAGAGAATCTCAACAACAGTCATATATGTTGAAGAACAACGCTTTCCACAAAAAAAGTTTTCCTTCTTTCATCACAGAATACAAATTATATTGATATAAAATTTACAAGAAAACGCTTTCACCAACGGAAAGGGAGAAAATATTTTGCATCATGAATAATTTTTTATGACGTCATGACATATACACACGTGTAATGAAGCGCCTTTTTTATCGATAAATCTTAGCAGATGGGGAAATCAGCCTTTCTTGAATTTAAAAGTCCAGACAGCTTTGTTGTTTTATATCAATTCATAAAATTCATAAAAGAGCAGTAAATGAAATCCTAATTATGTACAACCTTGATTAGGATAGTCTTCGTACTCTTTTCTCGCTAAGATTTATCAATAAAATCAGAAATGTATAAACATTTACCATGGCAACCTCATAGAAAACTTTATCAGATGGTAAACAAACCCTTAACTTAATATAATGGCACACATTTTTATGATTCCGAAAAAATTCCTTTTTACAGGAAAATTGAATGTTGAATTCATTTTTTCAGAAAATTGGGAAATGTTTCAACCATGCTAAAAGCACAAGACAATATTTACATGTAAAATGATGGCATGGGAATCACATTATTCAGCTCAAATTCTTTAGTCGGAAATATCCCAGAGGCTCACACCTCGGCACAAATGAATAATAATATTTTTTTAAACAAATTTAATCGAGCAGTTCATAATAAAGACCACTTAGGTTTTTTTTAAAAGTATAATTTGACCATCCAACATCCGATGTTAACACGGCTGAGGTCTGATACACTCACGACGCTAATTGGTATTAAAACCGTTATTACAAATTATTGCTGGTGAATGGCAACACGTACATATCATTTACATATCGTTTCAAATTTGACTTTGCACGTGACGGGTATAACTAGCTGGATAGGAGGTGCCTACCCTTCCGGAGCGCCAAGCCTCACTTCGTTGATGGGAGTTTACGTGTATAACTAAACTGGTCAGTTTTCAAAGTTTTTACTTAGTTTTGTGGATTTGGAGATGGACTTGTATGTTGTTTTATTACACATTAGTGTATTATTATACGTTCTAAGTATTAAAACAAACCTTCAGGGTTACGTGAAGTATAATAGGATTTCTGATTTAAAATGGAGTGTAAAAGACTTATGCCATAAACTACTTACATCGAAATGATCAGTTTCTTCTTCGTGATTTTGTTCTAACAACTCTTTATATAAAAACATAGGATCTCTCAGGAAAATATAAGCAAAATGTCTTGCTAGAGGTTCTTCCACACCTGTAAAGTAAAAAATGTCTGAGTATTTTTTTCAAAATTCCATCGATTTCAATTTGTTTTATAACAATTAAATGTACTTATTTGTCACATGCTACGGAACATCACATAATTCAAGCCCAAGTTTACGCCCTTGTTTCCTTGTACTTCATATTTCCTTATTAGATGCATTGACATAGAACGACTCTTGCCGTCTGAAGTGTAACAAAGTCGGATAGATCGTACATTCTGTTCGCTTTGCCGAAGTCTGACATTATATCTCATCCTAACCAGTACTGATTGTTTTGATATAATTTTATAAACCTGACTGAGCTGAGTCAATTTGTTCAATTTGTTCAGTAACACGAGCATTTTGTTGTGTTAAGACTAAATATTTTATGCAGACAAAGTGATTATTCTTGTGGATAGTTTGTTCATCACACATTTTATAGGTACAACGCTTGGTATTTTATATTGAACTCTGGTTAGTGCACAGATATATGTATTTATATAAATCTTATCTACTTGTCTCTCCATCTGAGATACAAATGTTAAAGCACTCCAATTTTTAAGATGACATCTAGTTGTAATGTACATTCATGAATTTTACATTTAGGCAACTATTTTCCTTAGTGAAACCAAATGTTGGCGCGTCAACATCCCTGATGGGGGCATAAATCTTCGTGCTATATTCTCCTTTATTTGCTCATCAATTCTCGAATAGACTTAACATGCTTGGGAAAGTCTTTTGTTTATAAAAAAAACTTTGTAAAAAAACTGTCTAAACAGATTTATTTCATAAAAATAATATTTGCGTAGTAAAATATGTTCTATTACTCAATCCTTAAAATTGACAAATATTTGAAGATCCTGCAAAGGGCAACAGAATAGGACATGTCATTTACGGTCAACATTTCTAGTTTGCCATAATTTTATGTAGGAATTAATGCATTTCAGTAGATCAGGCCCCAGTTTCACAATCATACACTCAATTGAGTGAAAACAACTCAAATTCAGGAATATTTCTTTGTCAATTTTTAAGACATTACACCGTTAAAATTGAGTATCTAAATTATTTAGTGTGGTTTTGTTGAACAAAACAAAATATTGTCTCGTAAAACTTAAAATTTTTTAAAATACTGATGAGAGAAAAATATGAATATTTGAGTTGAGTGTACACTCAGTTTAGTGAATGATTGTGAAACTGGGGCCTGATCTTTTTTTATTGGGGTCATTAAGAAATGACCTGAATGGACGCTGTGTACAATGTATAATTCACCTAATGTAAATAAGATGATACTGATTTTTGTTGAATAACTTTGATAATTTGCGTCATCACTATCCAATACGTCACAAGAAGGACGTCAAAAAATTCAAAAAGCGTGGTTTATTAGCGTTTGAATCAATCTCGAACGTATTTTCGTCTTTCATTTAATGAAATTAATCGGAATTCGTCAAATTCTATTATAAAATATTTACTTTGTCGTGTTTTAATTATTTTTATTTAATAAGTTCCTGATTTTTCACACATAACTTATACTACTTTAATTACTAGTGCTTATAATGACAACTCCTGGTTTAGTAATCATATCTGTTATTAGAAGTACTAGTAATTAAATTGCAGTCTATATCACATTGAAACGTGTAATTTACGATTTTAGTTTTAAGTGTAGCATATATGTAATTAATTCTGTTATGACTATATGTGCCTTTTTAGTAAATAACTCTCAAGCTTACATTATCACAATGGTTTACAAGTGTTTTTGAATAAATTTCGGAGCAATAACTTCATTCGTTTTAGTAACATATGAAATGTCGGCAATTCTTCAATGAAATCAGATACATCTGGCCCTCAAAATTAAACTCGTATTTGTGTTATATATTTATTACCCCTGAGCGGGTACCACTGCTGGTGGAGTAAAACTCCTCGAGGGTATCCATAACTCAGTAGGCAGTACTTTGTGCTGTCAGAAAATGTACCATTTAGCAAAATTTTCAGCCGTCTAAAAGTTGAAATTTATTTAAAACTAAGGTTTGTTCCCTCATGCAAAGCATTCCTTTGCTTGATTTGGATTTATATAATTTTGGAAATTTAGATTTATTATTTTCAACTGTTTGGCTTATGTTTTTTATCTATCAAACTTTTCGGTCTTAGTGTCATTGATGAGGAATGAACTTCCGAAATGTGCACATCTGGCACATCAAAATTTAATTGGTATATGTGTTATAAAATATGTTATATAAATAACCAACTGTAATCAAATCGAATAGGGACAAGCTAGCTCGAGGAATGTCTTTAATGAAATCTGACACAAAAAGCGAGCTAGAGGAACACCTCTAATCAAATCTGACAGAAAAAGCTATCTGGCAGAACATCTCTAAACAAATCCGAAATCAAAAGCTAACTGGCGGAACATCTCTAATAAAATCTGACACAAAAAGCGAGCTAGAGGAACACCTCTAATCATATCTGACAGGAAAAGCTATCTGGCAGAACATCTTTAATCAAATCCGAATTGAAAAGCTATCAGGCGGAACATCTCTAATCAAATCCGACATGAAAAGGTAACTAGAGGAATATCTCTAACAGATCCGACATAAAAAGTTTAGAAAAACACTATTGGGATACCTGAACGTGATTCAACTGAATTGTCGGTGCTGTTAATAGGTAAGCATAAAAAGTGTGCTTAATAATGAAATTCTACAGCGTACCACATGGTGCCTCATAGAGCTTGTGCGGAGCAGTTATTTCTTTCTAACGACCTTTTTCGTAAATTTTTACCGTAAACAATATTTATTCACGCACAAATGTAAAGTGGTATTAATCGCGTTGTACACTGGCAATTTCAATTATCTCCAATCAAACCGACAGATGTTAATGAATTTTAAATTAAATAATATCAATTCTGACTTGTCATCGTTTAAGTGACTGTATTTCACACGGTAGTATCGGGACAGTGGCCGTGACTGAAATAAATGAAATCTGAGTATTTTTGGCAAATGGCGAAATAAATTGTTGTATCCTTATTTAAAAGAACGATTACTTCGAATCAAGAAATATATGAAAGAATTAGAAGCATACACCTGGTGATAAACAGTTAATGGTGTTTAAATGTACCAGTGTACCCACGTGTATTGTTAGACAATTAAAACGGGTACAGTTAATCGGAAAAGTTTTGCATATTTTATCTTGGCGTTAATTTCGAGTAAAAGACGCAAAAATAAACTAATCGCTAATTTTTTTTTAGAAATATTTTTACTTGCATTTACTTTCATTCGACTAAGCGAGAATGTATATAAATCAAACAAATGTCCATGTCCAAATCACAATCCCAAAACCAAAGTAAAAAACTATAAAAACTGGCTGAATCTAAAATCTGCGAATATATTTAAATTACAATACTCGCGAAAAATACCTGAAGCAAAAATTCCCCGATTCATAGTCTATGTATTAAATAAAACTTACCATTATCTATAAATGTCTGGTAAACCCGAGAATCAAATATTACATCTCTTAAATTATAATCTGTATTACTCTCTGATAAATAACAATCCACTGAATCCCAACGAGGCCTAAATGTCTTATGTATTGTTTCCTTGTTACAGAAAAAAAAGAAATTTGTTATAATTCCATTTTACATTAATTATACAACAAGCAGTTTATCAGTAATGAAATTTAATGGAAAAATAAACTCTATCAACCAATGCATTAACAACCCCTATTTGAAAAGAACTATGTTGTCTTGAAAACGTTTAGAAAATGATCCTTAAAGCCCTCTTCAAGATTCTTGAAGCTTTAATGAAACTTTAAGGAAGCTTTAAGGAGGTTTTAAAATTTCTCAAGGTAGTTTTTTCTTCATTTATTTTTTTAAATATTAATTTTCGGAAAAATAAATGTAAGTTTACTAGTAACCCATGACTGCATTGTCTTCAAATTGTACAACACAAACCGTTTCCGGTTTAAAGATCTTTCTACAATTTGTCACTTTGAAATCTTTAAGTGCACAAAATGGTAAATAATTAGTTTTGTTTACTGAGAAGAATTAATTTAAACACCTTACAAGGGTTGAAACAATCAACTGGCTCTTGATTTTAATGTAAAGCATCTTCTTACTGTACCCAATGTAAATATCAATCTTGTATCTTGTTGTTATATTTGGAATTAAAAAACAGAAATTCTATTGTAAACGGATGTAAATATATAACAAAAACCTGCTTAATTTTGATGTGCCAGATGTTCACATTTCGGAATATCATTCATCATAAGTTTTTGGCAGTTATAATTACCACGGCCATTTTAAACATCGGTTGGGGGTCGCCTGATACAAATTTTAATTCTAGATACAATTTACATAAAATTGAGTTTGCAATGCCTTTACGTAGCTCAATTAGAAATATCACACACACACACACACACACACACACACACACACACACACACACACTTAAAAACTGACCTATTGTTGTTTTTATAGATCTTGACGAATGATATCTCTGAAATATTACTAGTACACTAATAGTACAATAATAATACACTCGTAATTCACTTTATTCCGAAATTCCGAAATGTGCACATCTGGCACATCAAAATTTAACTGGTATTTGTTTTATATTTACTACCCCTGAGCGGGTACCGCTGCTGGTGGAGTAAAACTCCCCGAGGGTATCATAACTCAGTAGGCAGTACTTCGTGCTGTCAGAAATTGTACTATTTAGCAAATTTTTCAGCCGTCTAAATTTTAAATTTATTTAAAACTAAGGTCTGTTCCCTCATGCAAAGCATTCCTTAGCTGGATTTGGATTTATATAATTTTGGAACTTTAGATTCATTATTTTCAACTGTTTGGCTTATGTTTTTAATCTATCAAACTTTTCGGTCTTAGTGTCACTGATGAGGAATGAATTTCCGGAATGTGCACATCTGGCACATCAAAATTTAACTGGTATTTGTTTTATATTTAATTAGATTTTAAACAAATGAAATCTCATTTGTATCTTGTCACTTTGTTTCATTTTAATCGACAAGGTGATAAAAAGGTTCATTAACAAAGAACACTTACTTGTGAATGTAATTCTGCAGGAGTTCTATCGTCAACAGCCTGTGTCAGAACTTCCCATCTATTATCGATATCACTCAGGTATCCTCTGTAAATTGGACTTGCTGCACTTACTGCCAACTGTTTTGAATACAAAAATATAAGGTGTTACGTCTTTAAAAAATAATAAAAGACGAAACTTTGTTTTCTTTACAATATTGTTTTTAATTTTTAAAAAAAATATATTTATAGATATACTGTCCATTTAATGCATACACAATGCTTTGAAACAATTGAATTTTAAAAAAATGATGCAGATGAAAATTTAGTGCTTGCTATCAAACAAAAACGCAATAACAATGACAATGTAAATGAAATCAGAAAAAAAGGAAAACATTAATAGGAAAAAAATTAATCAGTACTACTCAACTAGGTAAAAACAAAACAAAACAAACATACTCTTTTGATATTTTGGACCGTTGATTGAAAATGCGCTATAGACGAACACCGGAGAAAAAAATCATAAGTCAAAATACTATTTGTGAAAAAATACGTAAAGAAACATAAACATACCAGTCCATGTCTAAATCACACCCCCCCCCCCCAAGTAAAAACCTTGGTGTCATATGATTTAGTCATGCGGTATAAGTGGGAATTTGAAATTTATACATCGCAGGCATCTAATTTAGGAACAGTAATTATCTCACAGTATTTTTTTCTTTATTATGTCTTCATTTGAATTATAAGTTTGTTTCAAATATCGTCTTTTCTAATTACTTTTAAACAATGTCATGGAAATAAAGGGGACTAGAAGCACATTTTTGCCGAACGTACCATGATTGGACAGATATTTGCAAGTTGGTCATAAAGATATTTAGCTTCCTGCAAGTCATGTGCCTGCATCGTCACTTGTATGCAACAACAACTAGGACCAAAAGACAGGCTATCCATGTAAATATTATCTACCAAGGCTGCGTTCTGACATTCACCATTATCACCAAACACTTTGAAGTCTTCTTTAAATGGCACTGGTGTGTTTAGGTCTTTGTAAACTTAAATAGAGATAACTGTCTTTTTTCAAATGAAATATAAAGAAAAATGATCTGAAAAAATTAGCCGAACTACAAAATATCAAGCAAAACCCTAAGCACTATCAGTTTAAATTATGTTCACGCAGTCAGGCATGATGAAGTCAATATGGCGCAAAATGTCCAACATTATCCACAAAGGCAAACGCAAATAAAGTTAAAAGGTTTTAAATGTTTTCTGAACTTGCAAAAGTCTAAATATGACTCATTTGTGAAATGTCGTGGTTTATATTTCAAATCCAATCGCCACCAGAATATTTTATCAATTAAAGTGTAAATGTCTTTAATAATATTCTCAATTGTGTTGAATTTCAATATTGATACAATTGATATTTAAAAAAAGTTCTTATTTTGAAAAAAGGAATATGTAAAAAAAAACAGATCAAATGTTTATATTAAGTTTGGTAAAACATTTTTAATATAGTTTTTGTATACAATGTAATAGTTGTAATTTTAAGTATTATTATTTTACAATATTTACTTGGAACGTTTATCACGGGTTTACATCCACGTCTTTCTCTTACATTTCTTGTAAAAGTCCTGGAATAGATGATAAAATAATTTTGACTTTATCATTAAGAAATACATAAAAACCCCACACAGACAAATTAATAGAAGACCTATGCTATCTCGTTTATTTTGGAACCAGTGGACCCTTACATTCAGATTTAAAATATAATTAAAACCTTATAATCAATATTGCACACTCGTGTAAATGTCGAGTTAACAAGGGACAAAATTATACAATATCAGTTCAATTACCTTTTTATAATAAAGCAAGATATATTCCATTTGCTTTCTACAAGTATTTCATCTCAATATACCATTTTTGTCTTAAAATACACATATGTTGCACTAGTTCTTATATATATTGATAAAAGAACTAGTGAAATTTCATTTTTGGAAAAAAATCCTCTTCAGTCATGTTTCAGACGACAGTGTCAAATGACAAAATGTGCAATAGAAAAAATGAATTCGGGAGACCTCGGACCAAAACAACATTTGCATGCAAATATCAATATATATTGCACGCCATCACCTCGGATTTTATCGTTTAATTTCTATGTAAAATATATTTCTATATAAAAAACTATATTTATCTCAACTTTTACATGTATATAATCAATTATAAAACCGGAAGTTTTTATTCCGAAAACAATTAGAAATAACGTTGTTCTTGCGACAAAAATGTAGAAGTGGATTTCTAAAACTAACAACATCAAACTTAAGCAAATAAATAATCCGAGAAATTAAAGTGTAGAAAAAGAAACTGTTTTTTATTTGCAAGCTGAAAAAAATAGTAAGTATACCATTAAAATATATTCAAAATAAATAAATAAATAAATAAATAAATAATTTCTGGTTGAACGGATATGTTTGTTTAGTAAATCGTTATGATGCCTGATATATGGCAAAAAATGTCATTTACCAAAAGTTCCTTGTAGACGCTTTCTAACTTAGCAGTTTAGCTGCATTATACAGTAATAAATTGCAATCAAGTAATTAGTACTTTGTGCTGTCAGAAAATATACCATTTAGCAAAATTTTCAGTCGTCTTAATTTTTGAAATTTATTTAAAACTAAGGTCTGTTCCTTCATGCAAAACATTCCTTAACTTGATTTGGAATCGCATAGTTTTGGAACTTTAGATTCATTATTTTTCAAATGTTTGGCGTATGTTTTTAATCTATCAAACTTTTCGGCCCCTAGTGTCACTGATGAGGAAATGTGTACATCTGGCACATCAAAATTAAGCAGTTATTTGTTATATAGTTATTGGCTATAAAAAGTCATAGATAACCCCATATAAGATAACTTTTCATTGGTTTTAACTCAAAGACATCTCTTCGCTTCATACAATAATGAATTATAATCTAATACGAATTATAAACAAAATCAATACAAAACAACTTATCTTTGATGTATTAAAAATTTTAAACTTACTTCACTGAATAAATTAATTAAAAACAGATTTGCTCTATTGTACTGATGTTAAACGTCTAATTAGCATGTTTTAGTTAATATGCAAATTTGAATATCTTAGGATTTGTAAAAACATTGTGTATTAAGGAGCTGTGTAAGTGTGTCTTCTGGTGTTTTATTATCTTCCTTCTTTTAACGAGCACTCAGGGTCACTTTAATGTGCTAGCTCAAAAGTCAGTGTGCAGAACTTAAGCATATAGTATCGCCAGTCACATAATCCTGGTACTGAGTGAACAAGTCGATACTCTGTTTTCAATTTAAAACATCACGAATAGAATCAGTGTACCAAATTTTAAAATTGCATCTATGACATGGTCAGGGTTCGAATCTAAGACATCCCGCTTTCATCTGACGTTCGTCCTCTGCGTCACTGGTAAATGGATACAGAGAAATACCACAAAAATGAATGATATTCATTTAAACAAGACAAAACAATCTTGTTAGAGATAGTTGTAACAGAAACTTACCTCATTTTAGGGTGACCAAATATTGCTTCATCAGGAAAAAAGATGGAACGAGCATAACCCTTATCTGGAGTGATAAATGTTTTCGGGAATGTAAAATTAGGACAGCCGATTCTGTTAATTACATTCCAAAAAAAGAGATAATAATTATGTCTTTTTATATGTATTTAAGAAAGTAAATTCAAATATGTTAAGTAAAACACTAAACAAGA
The DNA here is from genome assembly GCA_029721355.1 of Tegillarca granosa. NCBI lineage: Eukaryota > Metazoa > Mollusca > Bivalvia > Arcoida > Arcidae > Tegillarca > Tegillarca granosa. The sequence goes on from CM056605.1 coordinate 38,710,531, forward strand.
AACCCATAGAACATGAGAAAATGAAGACTCTAAATACAGATTGTCTATATACAGTTTTCTCTTCTCTAAAGTACGAGACAGACCCAAACATCGGTTTTCTTTGACATAAGATAATGCTAAATATCAGCACATTAATAAAAATATTCATGTTTGCTTTGCGTCTGTTGTTATTTCGAAAACAACCACTTTCACTTTTTTTTAGCAAAACGAGGAAAACAAACTATTTTTTTCTTGCGGAAAAAATAACAGAAAAATATTTTACAAAATTTGATAAATTAGTTGTAATTTTTATTTTTTGATTTTAATTTTGTAATTTTTTTTTTTTAATTTAAAATTCTACAAATACCACTCTTCTTCACATGGACCTTCAAACTCTGAGGGATTTCTTGCTTAGGAACCTTTTCAAACAGAAATTACAGCACTGCTCTCTACGAACAGAAACAGCTTAATATTTCGGCTGTATAAGTCTTAATCAAGACTAAAACCCCGTCATTATTTTATTATGACTTTATCCAAACATAAATATTCTTTTTTTTCGTGATGAATGACGTACCTTGGGAATGCTGTTAATGTCAATATTTTCTCATCTGATTCAAGCATTTGTTGGATTTCGTCTCGTCTGTAATAAAATTAATGTAAAGCTTTTAGAAACATTACCACAGAAAACTAATCACCATTAAATGGCTCAAACGTATAGTGATTTCATTCCGATTTGGCATCCAATCACAAGATTCATTTGTCATGATCAGTTTTTTTTGTTTGTTTTATTTTTGTTTTTTATCTTTATTTATTTTTTTTAAATATAACGTCAACATTTGAAATATATGTTTAAATAAATCTTGACTTTCATATTTTACAACAATGTACATTTACAGGCATACCTTATTTTCATATTCGTCTCTATGTAAACCATTTGTTCTAAACTGTTTTTGTATGGCATTCTCGGGGTTCCTTCTATCATAAACGCTCCATATTCAAGTTCCCAACTGGTGACTCTTTTAATGAAACAATGCATACAGAATTACGTAAATATTATTCTAAATATTCTGTTCCTTAGCTGGATTTGGATTTAAATAATTTTGGAACTTTAGATTCATTATTTTTAACTGTTTGGTTTATGCTTTTATCTATCAAACTTTTCGGTCTTAGTGTCACTGATGGGGAATGAATTTCCGAAATGTGCACATCTGGCACATCAAAATTGAACTGGTATTTGTGTTATATATTTATACCCCGTGGTTTCATCTTTTTCTTTACTTGTTGCAGTAGCTATAATTTTATGACGGTGTTAAAATACGTGTATTACCAGACCTGACATCTTTTTATTTATCTTATAGTACATACTTAATAACACCTGTTTAACTTTGCTGTGCCATATGTGGACATTTCGGACAATTCATTCCTCAGCAGTGATTTATATTTTTGTTAAATATTATAAAGTGTTAGAGAATGTCTAGTTTATTCATCACAACGAACTAAAATATGGACAGATAAAAATCAAAAGCCAATATAAATACTTCGACTGAATCGGCCTTTTTTTTAAAAAAAAATTTCGGCAAAAAAGACAAAATCACAACATCGTTAAGGTCACAACACTAAGTTTTATTGTTTATTTTACGCTTTGTTTCATTACTTACTTCGTTTTGTCTTTCTCTCTTTGTTTCAATTCTTCGAGAAGAATTTTTGATTTCATAAGTAACTTAACCGTTTTGTTTTCATCATCGAACTTCACTAACGTGTATTCAACCTAAAATAATACACATTATTCAGTTAATGTACTAATTACACTAATTATCACAATAGATCTACAATTTCGATTATAACTTCGCTGTTTTGTGTTCTCAGCTGCATTGGCAAAATAAATGGTTTAATAAGAAACATTTTTGACATATTTACTAATGATTCAAGTCATCATGTTTAATCTACAACTTTGATAATGCCTTGTGCTGTTTTAGCCGCGTTGGCATTTGCAAAATAAATGGTTTTAATTTATAATCAAAATGATAATACGTAACCATGCTTTCTGACCAAACACTTCATAGTATTTTGATTTTAACGTTACCATTTTATGGATTTTATTCTGTAGCTGTGTAAAGGTAGTTTTTTCTTGCACCAGTCAAGATTATTTTACTTCAAATTGAAGCGGTCATGTTCTGAGATAGAGATGAGGAAGTCGGAGTACCCGGATAAACCACCAAGCACGTCAAGCTTACTAACAAACTTTCTCTTTCCCTGTCTGATGGGGAAACGAAACCAAGTGGTAAAAGAACTGTTATCTTTTTGCGCTGCTTTAGACCGATTTGCTTCTTGTAATTTCGTTTGTTCATCATAAGTCACATAAAATTTGTAAGTCTTATTTATAAAAAGTAGAAACTGAAAAATTGATATTTTTTTGTAAAAAGAAAAAATCCTTAACTGACTGCAAAACAGGTAGTTGTCAAAAAATGAATTAAATAAAAAAGAATTATATATATATATATATATATATATATATATATATATATATATATATATATATATATATATATATATATTGATAAAAATATTACATGACATTTTAAAAAAGTTACACTTCAAGAGCTGAAGATAAATCATTTTGCATTTCGGAGCCAAAACGAAAATCGATCTTAAATCAACCAAATGTAAATAGAAATCAAAAATCAAAACACAAAACAGTATCGAAAGAAACGCTAATTCAATGGAAAAAAAACAAACTAATCATGGAACCTCACACACAGATTTGTCCCCTGAATGATATGGCCGACACATGTGTAACTAACAACATAACAAACTAGCTTCAGTGCGAACCAGGAAGACAGCAAATTACCTCCAAACAACATACAATACATTGTCGATGAAAGTGCCAACATCAAATCAAAGTTAAATACCCACTACAACCAAACAGGAAAACAATAAATCACGAGAAGAAACAAGTCGGAAAAAGCCTTATGCAGATTCAGCAAACACGACATTACAAGTTAAGAAAAGTGGAAATTGAGGAATAAAATCGCATGAAGAAACAAGTTTGAAAAAACAATACGCAGATGAAACAAACTCAAAAGTAACACCAGGGAAAGTGCAAATACTGGAAAATCGCCGAAAGATTTTACATTCAGGCATAGGACACCCGACGGAGAATATCATTTTTAGGGTACAGCAGTGGAAAAGGGAATCACTAAGAACTCTGAAACACCAAATAAAGTTGTCACAAAATTAATTAATATTTCGGACTTCGTTTTAAAGGATTAAAATTCTGTCCTACACCAGACAAAAACACAAAAGATCTATCAAGAGATACCAAGGCATTCACTAGGAAATTAAGATTAAAGGAATTTTTTCATGATAAGAATTCATATTAAAATGAGTCGTTAGTGTCAAAAAGGAGTAGTTTCATATCTATGAATAATAATCTAGAGACATATATTAACTTTCTAAATGACATAAATTTTATAATGACTATAGACAATATTCAAAGAGCAATCTGTCAAAATTAGAACTGAATACATTAAAACGATCGAAAACAAAAAGTAACATTGTCATTAAAGAAGCAGACAAAGGTGCAGGTATCATAATTATGAATACTTCATTTTATTGTACAACAATTAATGATATGCTGAATGATACAAATACATATAGAACAATAGAAAATAATGAAGAACGCAAAGTTATTAAAAAGATTCTGAATATTGTTAAAATTTTAGTCGGGGTATTACTGATGAAGAATCAGACTATCAAATAAATTTTAATGTTGAAACAAGCCTTTTTATGGTCTATTAAAGTTCATAAATCTAAAGAAATTAGTTCACAGATTATATATGATAAATGTATTAAATACAGAATACATTCATATAGATGAACCTAGTGACATGACGTTTCGATCTATAAAAGCTGGACCTGCATGTCTTACTCGTCGACTAAGTAACTTTATAGATCTCATTAATAAACCCTTAATTCATCATGTTCCATATGTTACAGATGATTTAGATTTTTTGAACCATCTCCTAGAACACATAAATAAAGACGAATACTTTTGTACTTTTGATGTAGTGAGTTTATACAGTAATATATCCAATAAGAACTTAAAGCTATTAAATTTTGGCTTACTAAATATGGTACAAGATTCGATTCTAGATTTGACAATAATTTCATTTTATAAGCAATACAGCACATTTTAGAAAATAATACTTTCGAATTTGACTCAACAAATTACAAACAAATTTTAGGCACAGCCATGGGAACAAAATTTGCACCTACATATGCCACATTAGTAATGGGTTACCTTGAACGCAAAATTTACACAAAAATTCAGAGTATTCCGCTAAACGCTAGCTGAAACATACAACGCAACTTTAAACGACATCTAGATAACTGCTTTCTCATCTGGAATACTAAACATGACAATATTTATGACTTTTTCGATATCCTAAGTTCACTGGACCAACATATCAAATTTACATTTTTAGACATCCTTATAAGACCTTACAGTCCTTATATCAATAATAATCAAAGAAACATACCAGTCCTTGTCCAAACCGCAAACAAAAAACAAAGTAAAAACTTTGAAAGCTGGCAAAATTAGTTATACACGTGAACTTCCATCAAGGAAGTGAGGCCTTCATTATCCACACATGATAGATTCCGATATAATAGTATTAGGCTTAACGGTTCTGTTCAAAGAAAGTTTATTTAATATAATTAAAGTTATAATTATAGTTATTTGTTCAAAAGATTTGTAATCTGAGTTTTACCTATATTGTTTTCTGTAATGTCTTTTTATGTCATTTTTATATCATTTCCAGTTTGCAAAGTTTTTACTTTTTTTTTGGATTGCGATGTGGACACGGACTGGTATGTTTGTTTTATTTAATTATGTAATTGATGAACAGCTCAGAGCTGTGATACGTATTTTACTATTCATTTAATGACATTTTAGAAATCATATATTTTGTATTTTTTCAAAAGTATAAATAAATAAATAAATAATTAAATAAATAAATAAATAAATATATATATATATATATATATATATATATATATATATATATATATATATATATATATATATATATATATAGTGTGAAAAAAAGAAACAATACAAGTGAACGAAAGCAGTTAAGCAAGATAAGAATCAGATTATAAATTTTCCGCTTAAAAATTTGTAATGATGTAAATGTTTTTGGTAAGGTTTTAAAACTTTAAGACGTTTGAAAACTTCATTCTCATTTAACAAATGGGCTTATTATTAATCAAATAACTTAAAATATCTCTTACCTCATCGCCCCACAGAAACTTTTCATCTACTCTGTCTTTAGATCTTTGGTATTGGTGTAGAAACTGTTTTACGCCTTGTTTTCTTACTTTTGCGGCGTGTTTCTTTGTATCTTCCCAAGAAAACGGCGAACCTTTCGAAAGAAGTCCCATATTGGTAGGTCTGTTATTATAAGATAATGATCTTGTCATTTTGTATCTATACGCGGTTTGGTAATATATAACTGATTTTGTTTTTAAAGAAAATGATTTTTGATCAACAGAATATTATAGAATAAAATTGCAGTGCTGTATCAAAAGCCATGGCTAGCTTGCGGCAAATAAGCACAATTTTAAAAAAAATTAAAAAAGGTATATTTATTCAAATCCAAAATACACAGCTGCTGTTGCATTGATGTGTACAAATATTCCTTTTATTTCTTTTATATCAATATTTATTGTTTATGTATAAGTTGTAATTTAGTCAACCGAAAAACGAATAAAATACCAGTAAAGACTAGTAAATGGATCAGGTATTAATGTTTGCATGAAAAGACTTAAAAAAATCTTTTGTACGCCGTTTAATTTATGAACTAAACTAAACTAAATGGCGTTTATAGTAATTTAACGTTTATGCCCTGCAAATTGGAATTGAACTGAGAGCACCAACGCATTATGACTAGTTTGCTTTGCATTGCAGTGAAAGGCGTGACACTATAAACACCAATTCTAGACAGTTTGATAGGATATTTACATTTTACATGTTTTAATAACTACAAAGTTTTAGTTTTTTAAATAGTAAAAATGGCAAAACTCAGCAAAAAATTATAAAATATCTGATAATGATCAATGAAAAAAATTAATCTTAATCGCTAACGCGCTTTTTTCGTAATGCCATTTAAAGGCCACTTTTTAAGCACATTGATGGCAATTTTTTCATGTTTTTTTTTTTTTAAATTGTATTTCTAATTTGCACATTTACGACGCGCCATATTTGGCCAAATTTAATACAAGATAGCCCATTAGGCTAGTTTTTATGTTGCTACTTTGATTTTCAAAACACAAGACCCTTTTTTATACAAACTGAATACCAATGTACAAAATCGCTGCAAATTTAATCACACTTATTAAAAAAAAATTCAATGCCAATTTTCAGCCATCTTAATTTTTGAAACATGTTTAAAACTAAGGTTTGTCTCTTCATGCAAAGTAATTCCTTAATTGGATTTGGACTTATATAATTTTGGAACTTTAGTTTCATTAATTCTTTAAATGGTTTTAATTATTGTTTCGTTTTTATCAACTTTTTCACTGATGAGGAATGACTTTCCGAAATGGGCACTGAAGTGTCGTTGTAAAGAAGACAAAACACGTCTAACTCTTCTAGGCTACATATTTATTCTACTACAGATACACGTTCAGTTAGGTGTATCTCCTGCGCATGACAAGACAACATCAGCAGGCATACATCTCTATCTACATCGCACAGTGACACACACACTCACTCTCTATCTCTGACGGCGGGCATACTATAAAATATATACATGTGCACACATGGCACATTAAAACAAAATTAGACAATTATCATGTTCTCAAGAAAATATTTCAAAAAATTAAACTTGTAGTTGTGTTTTTAGAGTCACTCAACATTATATATATATATATATATATATATATATATATATATATATATATATATATATATATATATAAAGTATAAAAATTATAAAAATTATTATGGCAAACTTAATGAACTTCTTTCTTTAGTGAATTGAAGACCAGTACTTATGTATTTTTTAAAATTCTAATTGAGCCTTTCTTCTTTTATCAGTTTTTTTGGGTGAAAGAAGCTTGAGTGTCCGAAAAAAACCACACTGGCCTTCGACATTTAAAATACATCAAGGCTGTAGTTAAAAAAACTTGGGACATTAAAAAGTTCGATTTATCAATTAGGCTACGCTGTATAAGAATTTTGGCCGTGTATTTATATTGACGTTTTTTGGCGTTATTTTGGCTGCTTATAGTATTGGCGTTTTTGGCGTTATTTTGGCTGTGTATTAATATTTGGGTTTTGACGTTATTTTGGCTGTGAATAATAATAGCGTTTTTTGTGTTATTTTGGCTGTGTATTAATATTTGCGTTTTTGGTGCTATTTTAGCTATGTATTAATATTTGCGTTTTTGGTGTTATTTTAGCTATGTATTAATATTTGTGTTTTTGGCGTTATTTTGGCTATGTATTGATATTGCCGTTTTTGGCGTTATTTTGGCTGTGTATTAATATTGGCGTTTTTTGGCGTTATTTTGACTGGATAATAATATTGGCGTTTTGGCGTTATATTAGCTGTTTATTAATTTTGGCGTTTTTGGCCTTTTTTAAGCTGTTATTTTAGCTGTGTATTAATACTGGCGTTTTTGGCGTTATTTTGGCTGTCTATTAATACTGGCGTTTTTGGCGTTATTTTGGCTGTGTATTAATATTGGCTTTTTTGGCCTTATTTTGGCTGTGTATAAATACTGGCGTTTTTTGCGTTATTTTGGCTGTGTATTAATATGGGCGTTTTTGGCGTTATTTTGGCTGTGTATTCATATTGGCGTTTTTGGCGTTATTTTGGCTGTGTATTAATATTGTCGTTTTTGGCCTTATTTTAGCTGTGTATTAATATTGGCGTTTTTTGCGTTATTTTGGCTGTGTATTAATATTGGCGTTATTTTGGCTGTGTATAAATACTGGCGTTTTTGGCTTTATTTTGGCTGTGTATTAATATTGGCGTTATTTTGGCTGTGTATTAATATTGGCGTTATTTTGGCTGTGTATTAATATTGGCGTTTTGGCGTTATATTGGCTGTGTATTAATATTGGCGTTTTTGGCGTTATTTTGGCTTTGTATTATACTGGCGTTTTTGGCGTTATTCGGCTGTTTAATAATATTTGCGTTTTAGGCGTTATATTGGCTGTGTATTAATACTGGCGTTTTTGGCGTTATTTTGGCTGTGTATCAATACTGGCGTTTTTGGCGTTATATTGACTGTGTATTAATACTGACGTTTTTGGCGTTATATTGGCTGTGTATTAACACTGGCGCTTTTGGCGTTATATTGGCTGTGAATTAATACTGGCGTTTTTTGCGTTTTTTTGACTGTATATTAACATGGGCGTTTTGGCGTTATTTTGGCTGTGTATTGATATTTTCATTTTTGCGTTATATCGGCTGTGTGTAAATATTGGCGTTTTTGGCGTTATTATGGATGTGTATTTATATTGTCGTTTTTGGCGGTTTTTGGCTTTTTATTGGCTGTGTATAAATATTGACGTTATCGGCGTTATTTTGGCTGTGTGTAAAAATTGCTGTTCTTTTTGCTATGTATTAATGTTGTCGTTTTTGGTGGTTTTTTTGCTGTTTATATATATTGCCGTTTTTGGTGGTTTTTTGGTTGTGTATTAATATTGACGTTTTTGGTGTTATTTTGGCTGTGTGTTAAAATTGCCGTTCTTTTTGCTGTGTATTGATATTGTCGCTTTTGGCGTTATATAACATAGCCAATATTAATATACAGTAAATGTCTGAAACTCTCGGTAGCGCCATATATAATACACTCTTATATAAATACCTAATATACAGTATTTTAAATATGGAATATATATCATAGATACAGTACTTGTTAAACTAGTTAATAATAATAATAATAATAATAATATTAATAATAATAATAATAATAATAATAATAATAATAATAATAATAATAATAATAATAATGATAATAATGATGATGATGATAATGATAATAACAAAAATAACAACAATGACGATGGTGATGATAATTATAATAACAATTAGAATAAAAAAAGCAGCAATTATAATAATAATAATAAGAATAAAACATGAAATTAAATCTTCTTGAATGCCATCCTACCGTGAATTCCTTTCTGTTTAAGATATATATGAAATACAAATAGATAAGATAGTTATTATCCGTGCGTATTATACATCCCGATATAAGTAAAATACTTTTGACAAGGGCATAAAATCTCTCTCTCTCTCTCTCTCTCTCTCTCTCTCTCTCTCTCCGTAATATCATTTTTTTTACTACAAAGACAATCATTGAATACATATTTAACACTTTAAGTTATGTTTTTTGTAAATGTTGGTTCATAAAGAGGCCATAAGCTCATAAAATAAAACAAAAGAAAAGGTTTTAACATAATTTTTTTTACCCAGAGGCGTATTTCAGTCAAATAACACAAAGTTATCATGGTGACTCTCATTTTTCATTTTATTTTGTGGTATAGAAATATAATTGCATGGAAACGCGATACTATTATGTGGTAACGAATTACCATTGCGTGGAAGTGAGACACTTTTCCCAATGGAAGGGTTTTTTTTTATTTTTAACAAAAAAAAGATGTACAAATGGTTTGATAGGATTTACTTTTAAATACATTCGATTAGATTTGTGGTATTTAAGCGCAAATGGATAACAGCGGTTGTCACCGCCTAGGCTAAAATCCAAGAAGGGCAAATGCAAGTTAGAGAGATTATCAGTTAGCTTTTCATAGGTCAGTTGTTTACTCCGGGAAATCTAATACCCTAAAACATCTCAGAACTAACCGGCTCGATATAAGTGAATAAATCTTGCTGGGGGTGTTAAACACCCTAATATACTTCAGTTTACCTGTTTGATAATTATTTTCAATTTTTGTTTTTGGAAAAACCAATACGCCATGTAGACGTGATACACAAAAAACCCTCAACTTAATTATTGTTGACAACGTCACAATACAAGTGAATCAATATTATTTGTTGCGCACTTGACAAAATTCACTGGCCATGGTCCTTTGATTTAGACCTGAAAAACACAAGAACAGATGCTTTGTATCACGGTAGGCTTGAATGAAAATAAAATACACATTCATTGATCAATCAATTAATGATTTTATCAATCTGCACGCACTTATTTACTTAAATATATATTTTGACACTTACCTTAAAAGTGTTCTTAATTTTTTCTCGATTTCTCTAGAGTCTAACTTCAACCTAGTTTTCAAAATTACTTAAACTCCTAGCTCTTACTGTAAAAGATGAAAAGCATACACATAAATAGAAAAACGTCAATTTCAACTGAAACGATATATACTTCTTGAGATGTTTAAATTATATGTGATTCCCATGACCTGCTGACCCTGAATGTGTAATTAACTAAACGAAAATGTAAAAAGATATGTCACTTTTAACTTTATTTACACTATTTATAAGAACAGAACACATTTCAATAACTTTCATACAATAATTCTATAAGTAGTAAATTTATACAAAAACTGCCTTTATATATTGATTGGTATTTCTAAAAACAGTTTTTTATTCTGGTTTTATTAACGAACACCAAATGCTTTTAATATTAAAAAATATTAATCAAAGCTTTTTTCTTAAAACCTCCTTCTCTCTCTCTCTCTCTCTCTCTCTCTCTATATATATATTTATATATACTCTTTCTTTTATAAAATATAACCAAAATAAAGTAATAAGAAATTATTTCCTTAAGGTATTACATCATTGTTTTAAGGCATTCAACGTTTAGTATGCTTTATTATATTATAATTTGCATTGTCTTCATAAAAGACGTCTTTAACCAAACAATCGTCGTAATTATTAAAAAGCATACTGTATTTCTCCGCATTTCCGATATGATTAATTTAATTTATAGTTTGCGTCACAGTAATGAATAAAACAAACATACCAGTCCTTGTCCAAACCACAATCAAAAAAAAAAACAAAAAAAAAGTAAAAACTTTGAAAGTTGGCAAAATTAGTTATACACGTAAACTTCAATCAAGGAAGTGAGGCCGGGTGCTCTGGAAGGGTAAGCAACTCCTCTCTAGCTAGCTTGCACCCGTCACGTGCAAATCAATTGTGAAATTGAAAGGAACAAAGAACTATGGTAAGTCAAATATATCCAGTAAAAGTTTGGATACGGTGACTACATACTTATCAACAATATTGTGATGACGGCCATAAACCTTTTTAAGGGCCTTGATTAGCCTAGGTTTACAACATTCTTGCGTCAACAATTTAATTGTAAGCAGTTTGCTTCGTTGTAGAAAGTCCCCATAGTGGGTACAAGCTCTACCATAACGTATTAACTGGAAACATATACATCATACGCAGGAGAAGCAGGGATATTACTGCAAAGAAACGGAAAGTTGACAATAGAAAAATTGAAGTCACCACGTTTGTCGTATAGCTTCAGATGTAACCTTTCGTGAGTGTCATAATTGAGGGATAAGTCCAAATATGAAGCAGTACCTGGAGAATTTGACGTGTCTTTTATTTCAAGCTCACTTGGATAGATGGCATTCACATATTCTCCAAATTTTGGATTATTTAGAGATAGAACGTCATCTATATATCTGTATGTGTAGTTGAATGGTTTAGCAACAGTCTTTTCTCCAGGTTTGACAAGGTTCTGTAAAAATTCTGATTCATATGAATGAAGAAACAAATCAGCAAGCAAAGGTGCACAGTCAGTGCCCATTGGTATACCGATTGTTTGTTGAAAAAATTATATTGCCAAACACAACAAATATGTTGTTTATCAAAAACTCTAACATTTTGTTGATGGTATCTTCAGTATATTTTTGTTTACAGTTTGTATGGTGTTTTACAAAATAACCAGAATCCCTGTTGAGCACTAGATATTTATATCTTGGTTTACTTTGTAAAAGAATGAAAAGTGAATGATTTGTTTTAGACGTTCTTTCCATTTAGAATGAGGGATAGTGGTGTAAAGGGTAGAAAAATCAAAAGTTTTCATACTTTTTACCGTAGATAGAGTATAAGAAACAAGATTGTCAAGTAGTTCTTTAGAATTTTTGAGAATCCACATTTGGTTGATGCCAGATGTAGAATAGACTTTTTTCTGAATTAGTCTGAAGGCCATCTTTGACAACAGTCAAAATTTGTGTTAGAATTACTGATAATGATTTAGAAGTACATTTAGAGGAACCTGCTATATATCTTTCCTTCAATGCTTTTTTTTGTGAAATTTTGGAATATGAAAACATCACTGGCACTTTAAACGGAAATAAATAGATAAGAATTGGAAAAAATGAGGGATTGAATGTATTATCTACTCTTGACAAGAGAAACGTGTTTATTTATATGCATATTTATATTATAGATCTTTATTTTTCATTCGATTGTTTCCTCTATCTCTCACTCTCCTATTATTTATTTCTCCTCCCTAATTCTATTGTTCGTTTATCAGGACGCCAAGTGTAACATTGATATAGCCATTGACATCATAGCAATACTTCTGTTTCAGACTAATCATATATCAGTCAATCAAACTTGATCAAATACAAGACAAATATTTAAAATAAGCATTTTGTTAAAATGTACAGAATAAAAAAGTCTAAAATTATGATCAATACTTTTATAAAAATCCCATTTATTGTTATGCAATGTATGTTTGTTCAATGTCAGACATTTTGACGGTAGTTATTGGCAAAATATAAACAGTTTTGAAAATGTCTTGTTTAATGTTTTAAAGGTATGTAATGAAACCTGAATATATTGCATAATATAGTTTAAGAAATAGTGGTATATCAATCGCGTATATCATGAATAATTGCAATTTTTGTTGGTCTATGGGGTCATAGACCGAATTTTTGGTGCACGCGTATGCATAAACCGCTTCGCGAAAAAAGACCGAAAAAATTACAATTTTTCCTAATAATTAAATTCAATTTATAATTAAATTTACAAAAAATGCAATATTTATAACATTAACCTTATCTTTTTACACAACTTCACACATGAAAGAAAGTACAGAACTGCGCATTAATCTTAAAGCAATGCACTTGGATGCCCATAACTACCGCAAATACCTTTGCACGCTAGTTTCACCGCCATTTCTAAATCGTTCGGTGTGCATGTGTATAGTACGTACATATGTCACTTGCATATATTTAAATTAATTTGAAACGGAGCTTGTAAACATGCAAACAAATCGGAGCGGTACAACTTTCACTAATTGCCCGCGACTGCGCTTTAAAATATAAATGACGATGGCTTCAAGCTGAGGAAGGGACAAAATATGTTTGGACAAAATGAGACATCTGAGTTTGAAGCGGAAATGTTAATCAATACAAAAATATCAATCAATAACACATTATTACCACTATCAACAATATATCAACTTACAGTAGCCAAAAATAAATTTGATTCAGCTGGTATCCAACCGTTGATGTTCTTTTACTTAAGTGTTGACATTTCCCTGAAATCAGCGTAACAAATGATATGATGCACCTGCAGGCTCAGAAAACTCAAATTCGCTGCTGTCATCACAATCATCATAAATGACTGCAGATCTTAAGACTTATTCGACATATTTAACAACTTTCACGTTTTTAATAAAGACTGACTAAGGCGACAGACTGAATATTTGACCTACTTATCAGGAAACCGACGTCAGCGGTTTCTAAGGGGTAATGACGTGTGACGTATACGGTAAAAAAAAATTTGTTCTATGAGATCAACGAATTAAAAATTTACAATGCTGGAATGTTTAAAAATATTAATTATTTTATCATACAGTATTGTGTATAGACGTCACGTACTTAAAGCTGCATTAAGATTTCCAAAGAAAAAATTAAAACGGTGATAATCTAATTAATGATGTTCCTAATGAACAATGTTATATTTGGTTCAACGATAAAAGCAGCTCGAATAAATACAGAAATAACAATAAGTAGCATGTGGGATCTAATATTAGAACATGGTTACGTCATAAAAAACCGGGTCATTTAAACTTACTGTGTTAGAATAACTGATAATGATTTAGTAGTACATTTAGAGGAACCTGCTATATATTTTTCCTTGTATGGATTTTTGTGAAGTTTTGGAATATGAAAAAATCACTGGCACCTTTAAACGGAAATAAAAAGATAAGAATTAGAAAAAATGAGGGATTGAATGTATTTTCTCCCATCCCCCTAAGATTTAGATAATAATTTCCAATTGAAGAAACGGTGGTTAAAATTTCTATCTTCACCTCCTCGTGCTGTTTATCTTCACCTCCTCGTGCGGCCGGATTTACTTTTTGTCGTAAAATGAGCGATTTAAAAGTTCTGATGTTTTGTGAAAAAAATTTAATCACAATTTATTTCAATTATATTATTTAAATGTTTTTCTGTTATAATTTTTCCTGTTTTCATGTTGCAGCCAAGCTAATTTTCACGTTATTTATGCACTACATACTACTTGCGGAATAAGATGTACATTTAGGTATAGCTATATCTTATGTAGGTCAAGCTGCAGAGTAATACATTTTCTAAAAATACTCCTGATTACATGTAGATTTCACGATTGTTATTTTTTCCTTTTTAAAGTGATTATGTAAGAATTCCCGTTTTTTCGGCATATCGCGGGTATGCTAGGATTCGAAGCCGATCGTTTTAATGGTGGTATTTTTTTCTGATTTAGACGGTCATTTAAGAGATAGGAATTTCTGTCAGCCATTCGTGTTTTGGGTTAAATTTGCCCAAAATTGTTAATGGGATGGGAGGAAAAGAACCAATCATATGTGTCAGTGGTAGATAGAGGTATCCCACCCTCGTGAGCAGATTTTATGTGTCTGGCTCTCGGCAAAGCCTCGTTCCAGACACAAAATCTGTCCACTCGGGTAGGATACCTCTATCTACCACTGACGCATATGATAGATTCTATTAATCTACTCTTGACAAGAGAAACGTGTTTATTTATATGTAACTTTATATTATAAATCTTTATTTTTGATTCGATTGTTTTCTCTATCTCTCACTCTCTTATTATTTATTTCTCCTCCCTAATTCTATTGTTCGTTTATCAGGACGCCAAGTGTAACATTGATATAGCCATTGACATCATAGCAATACTTCTGTTTCAGACTAATCATATATCAGTCAATCAAACTTGATCAAATACAAGACAAATATTTAAAATAAGCATTTTGTTAAAATGTACAGAATAAAAAAGTCTAAAATTATGATCAATACTTTTATAAAAATCCCATTTATTGTTATGCAATGTATGTTTGTTCAATGTCAGACATTTTGACGGTAGTTATTGGCAAAATATAAGCAGTTTTAAAATGTCTTGTTTAATGTTTTAAAGGTATGTAATGAAACCTGAATATATTGCATAATATAGTTTAAGAAATAGTGGTAAATCAATCGCGTATTTAATGAATAATTGTAATTTTTGTTGGTTTATGGGGTCATAGACCAAATTTTTGGTGCACGCGTATGCATAAACCGCTTCGCGAAAAAAAAAACGAAAAATTTACAATTATTCTTTATAATTAAATTCAATTTATAATTATATTAAAAAAAATACAATACTTATAACATTAACCTTATCTTTTTACACAACTTCGCACATGAAAAAAGTAGAAAAATGCACATTGATCTCAATGCAATGCCGTTGGAAGCCCATAACTACCGCCGATACCTTTGCACGCTAGTTTCACCACCATTTCTAAATCGTTCGGTTTGCATGTGTGTTGTACGTACAGTTGTCACTTGCATATATTCAAATTAATTTTAAACGGAGCTTGTAAACATGCAAACAAATCGGAGCGGTACAACTTTCACTAATTGCCCGCGACTGCGCTTTAAAATATAAATGACGATGGCTTCAAGCTGAGGGAGGGGCAAGATATGTTTGGAAAAAATGAGGCATCCGAGTTTGAAGCGGAAATGTTAACCAATACATAAATATCAATCAAAAACACGTTGTTACCACTATCAACAATACATCAACTTACAGAAGCCAAAAATAAACTGGTTCCAGCTGGTATCCAACCGTTGATGTTCTAGTACTTGAGTGTTGACATTTCCCTGACATCAGCGTAACAAATGATATGATGCACTTGCAGGCTCAGAAACTTCGCTGTCATCACAATCATCATTTATGACTGCAGATCTTAAGACTAATCCGACAAATTTAACAACTTTCACGTTTTAATAAAGAAAGCGAATGACACCGTTAACGTCAAGTTAGACAAATATGGCGGCAGACTGAATATTTGACCTAGTTATCAGGAAACCGACGTCAGGGGTTTCTAAGGGGTTCTGACGTATGACGTGTGACGTATGCGGTAAAAAATTTCTTCTATGAGATCAAGGACTTAAAAATTACAATGCTGGAATGTTTAAAAATTTAATTATTTTATTTTATAATATTGTGTATAGACGTCACGTATTTAAACATATATACAGTACAATCACATTCTATTCTTCTCCTTTATATTAACTATACCCTTCAAAGTGAAAACCTTTTTTAAGTACCCAATAATTATTCGTCTTTTTGTTTTGATTAATTTGCTTTGACATTGATCACTGAAGTACAAGCTATGCCAAACAAAATGGAATTCACCAGAGTACCACGTGATACCTAATAACGTTTGTGCGGGACAATTATTTCTGTTGACAACGGAATCGCATAAAGTTACGTTTTCCCGTAATAACGACGTTTTTTTTGGGAATATTTGACGTAGATGTTATCCATTTATTTCCGCACAAACGTTAAGAGGTATTGATCACGTGGTACGCTGGCGAGTTCCATTATTCAGTTTATTTATTTGTCTATGGGTAAATATAATTTTTTTTTTGAATTTGTAATTGTAACTGATGCGAAGAAAAACTCAATATCCTCGAAGCTTTTTTTTAAATATTTAATTACCATCGTTATTTTGGTTGTTAGTTAAATACTATTGTCGATTGATTAAATTCAATTAAATACAAACGTTTTATAAGCTAAAATTAGTCATTAGATTGTTAAAATTATATTGAAAAGTTATTTGAATTGACTTTAACATAATTCCTTCAAAAATCTCAAATGTTGTTGTCTGCTACCAAATATTCACCGATATTGTTGGATTTGGTTTGCTTTTTTTGTCAATCTACTCAATCTTTGATTCAAATATTGATTTATTTTTTTAAAAATGACCATGCTTACCGTTATCAGCATAAACGCTATCAATTATTACCAGTAACATATCAACGTCTGTAACAACAGTACTGCCGTCACTCAAAAACTTTTATAGGTATTATAATTTTAAAGAATTTTTTCACTAAGTTGCCATTTTCAAAAAAGGCTATATCTAAAAAGTTATAGATACATAACACAAATACCAGTTAAATTTTGATGTGCTAGATGTGCACATTTCGGAAATTCATTACTTACCTACCTGAAAATCCTTGTTTATCATATCATATTAGTTCATTGTCAGCCATTTTGAAGGTAGATCAATGTCGGCCATAAAATGTTTACATTGTGAAGATTTTTTAAATGTCTTGTTTAAAGTATCTTAGGCATGTATTTAAACCTGAATATATATTGCGCAATATAGTTTTAAAAGAAAGTGGTGAATCAACCGTGTATTATGCAGTATAGTGTAATCACGTCAAAACTAATCATATTTTTTCTTTAGTTTAAGTCCAATATTATTATACATCTCTTGTCTGAAATAATGTGATATGACACTGGTTTTTTATTAAATATTTTATTTACTGAAGTCTATGGATAAATATTTTTAATTTTTTTTTGAGAAACAATTTAAATAAATTATCAAGAAACTCTTCTAAAATCCTCGAACAATTTTGCTAGTTCTACATCACCACCGTTATTGATGGTTCCGTTAGCTTTCTGTGTTATTCTAAAAGTGAAATAAAAGTTTCACGACAAGCTCATTTAACTTATATCGGTGTGACCATAAGAATTTATCCCAGCATAACTGTAACTTAACCCTTTGAGAGATAATGGTTTTGTAAGCTCGATGTTTACTGCCTCAAATATCACACTATTCCTGATGTGAAAAATTTTTTTTTATAAAATTTGACTTTTCATTACCTGAGTCCAGAAAACTCTGGAAAATATTTCTCAATTCGGTGTGTGTTAAGACAAAAATTAAGATACAATATTTATGAACCATATTTTGAACTATGACCAAGACAAAAAGGTTTATTCAGAATGTTATCCAATGAGGAATTTCATTCTGCGTAGTAGATTATGTATACCTTAATAACCTCTTTTAAAAATAAGTTGTACAGGTATTTATTTTATCAGATTATGCATTCTTATACTATTGATCATAAAAATGACAATAATAATAAGAAAATAAAAAGTTGATAATTATAATAATAATGATAATAATAATAATAATAATAATAATAAAAATGATAATTTATCAATAATAACAATAATGGAATAAGAATTTAAAAATAATGAAAATGCTAATGCTAATAATAATAATAATAATAATAATAATAATAATAATAATAAAAATTTTAATTTTTAATTCCTTGTCCATATTTAACTTCTTCACTATGTTATTATTATACAAATAAAAAATGATTTTAATTCATACCAAAATATATATATTTCGAAATGAAATGTCATAATATTTCATTCCAAAACAATCCTCCTGTATTTCCATGGAAAATGCATCGAATGTAGCCAAATCTAAATTGCCACAAGCAATGTAAATGTTGAAATGGTTAAAAGGAACTATACAATTATAATATAAAGCTGCATTAAGTTTTTCAATTTTATGAATTTTTTTGATTTTCTAAAAATATATTTTTTTAAAAATAGATATCTTCTAACCACGATCTGTGACATTCATTTTCTAAAATTTCGGTCCGGTTGGTCAGTGTTTTACGATGGTAATTATGAGCTTAGAGCATACGCACGGATGTACGGAAAAACCCTAGGATCGAAGGTGAAACATGACAGATTGCATTAATTGTCCTTCATCAATATCAAGATGTATTTGAAATGGTGTTATGTATCCCTTACTAAGTCACAAATGACAAATTCAACAAAATTCTGTGTTTAATTTATCGTGTTGCACCGTTTTGAAAGTGTGTGTTTAAATGACCCGGGTTTTGATGACGTAACCATGTTCTAATATTAGATCCCAAATGCTGCATCTCGCTGGGTAAATACTGTAATTTCTGTATCTATTCGAGCTTTTATTGTTAAACCAAAAGTAACATTGGTTATTAGGAACATCATTAATTAGATCAACACCGTTTTAATTTTTTCTTTGGAAAACTTAATGCAGCTTTAAATCGATTAACTACAACTGTTATTTGTTTTGAATTTAAATCTCAAAACCCCGTGATAGTCTAAACACAATCCGCCATCTTTAAGGTATTGACGGCAAACATTAGACAAATGTGAAACATAAACATAACTACAAAGCTACTTTCATCTTTTATAAATAAGTGAATAATATTTTATGAATAAAATGATATTTGCACATGCTACAAAATATGAATCTTAAGATACTTACAGAATACACCATACACTGTATCATAAATTTACAGCCGACGAGTCTTTGCATATAACTTTCTGTTTATAGCAATTGGGATTTCCAAAAGAAAACTCTTATTACGCTTACTGTATGCATATATAACCCTAGCTTATCTAGTACGATCTTCCCTAAAAGATCGAGAGGATTTAAGTAAAACCACATTTGATATCGTGTTTCCTGTTGGCAAGCAACTACATGCGTTTACTTCGAAATGCTAAATAGGTATTCCCATTTAGGATACACACACACACACACACACACACACACACACACACACACACACACATATATATATATAAGCTAATTCCGGTTTGAATGTTAATATCAGTTGGTTTTGCTTACATTTGAATGTATATGTTTTATTTTCGAGTCTTCTGTGTTTACAAAATGGAATTCCGATTTGAATGTTTATATCAGTTTTTGTTTCCTTACACTTATATGTATACGCTTCTTTTCTCCAAGGTGTCTTTCGGCTCATGTGTGTTTACAAAATGAACAAAACGACCAATGATCGTAAAGCATGGCAGCAAGACACAATGGGATGTGCCATGAGTATCTTTCTTTTGATAGTTTGTATTAGCACATTTTCATCCTGCAGGGTTACCATGCAACTGCAAGATTCTAACAACGGTCACACAGTACATTTCACCTTAAAGTAAGAGGTACTACTTCTTTGCCTGCCGGACAGGTGCCAGAATAATGTGACTGTGGGAGTTGTATGCTTGTCTGCGACTAGCATCTTAAGAAAATTGTCCCTGAAATCTCACTTATACCAGGGAAACCATAACTAGCACAACTCACCCGTACACAAATATGTTTTAGATTAACCCCTAGAGATTAATAACGTTGCTTCAGCCAATGCGCCGTTAAACAACAATACAACAAAGGAAAATAAACAATGAACACTTAAATTAAAAAATAGTAGTTGCTTTACAGTGCATTCAGTTTGTCGTATACAGAGGCAACAGAATGTTACGCTATACGTCACCTTAGATGTCATCAAAATAATTAAAACTGACAGAGCTCAGCAGGCGAGAGTTATTCATAATTCGTAATGAATTAAAATAAGGTTAAACATTTAGTTAATTGTATTTAAACATTTTACATTTTACCTTTGTAAATGAAACATTGTTTAAATTTTGTTTTGTTGAAATTGTTATAAATCTTACAAATATATATATATATATTTGTAAGATTTATAACAATTTCAACAAAACAAAATTAAAACAATGTTTCATTTACAAAGGTAAATATATATATATTTGTACATATTAGTAAAAACTAAAAAAAAAAAAAAAAACAAAAAAAAAAAAAAAAAAGGAAAAAAGTAAATATGTTTAAAAACCGACAGTTCAGTTTTACACGTACTTCTATCAAAGAGGTGTATATTCTGTCTTCAATTTCTTAAAGAAAAAGGAATATATATATGTGTGTGTGTGTGTGTGTGTGTGTGTGTGTGTGTGTTTCTTCATGGAATTAAAACAGTCTATATAAATAACCTCGTCAGCCCGTAACCTGATCATATACTAAAGCCAATAAACTAGAGTGCAAGAATATTAAAAAAATCTGAACAACAACGAACACCCAATTATTAACTTCAGGCTATTTCTTACATTTTTGATTGAAAAAAAATCAAAACTTTTTAAACTATATCTATTGCAATTTTTACTTAAATTTCTTTTTTATTTCTTTTAAATTCAACACCATGTAGTAAGGAAATATTTTGTTTACATATTCATTTGAACTCTGTAAACCTTAAAAAAACCTGATGTAATCTTTATTGAGACCAAATTGGATCATTAAAGTAATAAAATTTCAGTTTTTTTTCCAAAATATGCTCTATGTACAATGAAATTGGAGAGGGATTTTTCATTAAGAAATAGAATTTGGCTAGTTCAATGTGTTTTAATTTAATGTTAATTTTATCTTTATGAGGAAAGATTTGAATAAAAGAAATATTTAGAAAAAACCATGTGACAAACATTTATGGACCAATGGTAGTTATTACTTATAATTTGATTTTAAACACTTAAACTTAAACATAAAATAATGTTTTATTTCATTGTTCTTGACTTTAAAAAATTGAAATTATATTAAAAATTGAAATTTTTTCTGCTTTTAACTGTCATCAAGAAAGAATTTTAGCCGATGAAATGGAAAGAAAACATAAGCCAAGCCTTCCCTTCACGTTTAGCGTTGCTATGGTTACGTAGTTTATGCATGGGAATGTAAAGTTAAAAAAGATCGCGTGAGTTTCCGTTAATTTTGTATTGTAGTGTGATATAATCAAATTTATATATTGAATTATAAATAATGATACAATAAAAAATGATAATAAATAATTGAAAAAAATAAAAAGTTTCACTACTGGTTATGAAATTTCTGACTTTGGACAGGCACTGGAACAAATTATCGAAGTAGCTTGAGTATACTATTTTATATCCTTTATCTATCAACTTTACATTACAACTATTAATTCTTATAAACTCACATTTGTGTTTATTTTGTGTTAAATAAAATAAAAACCCTTTATTTTACAAAACAAGAAATAAACACCCCCATGTCTATTTAAAATTTAAGAAAACATTAAAAAATATATTCTTTATTTTTAAGGCAAATAGAAGTCGTAAAAATGTGCGACATTTTGAGGAAGCTAGAAGGAAAACTTGTTAGAAAAAAGTTCTACTATTGCTCATGCATACACAAATCAGAGTCCATCTTAAGCTGTATCACTTACCGTGATTAAGTCCAAAAGCTTTATTGTCAGTTTGTAAAATGGATACTAGATTGAAGGTTTTATATGTTCCTTCAGCCGTTACCAAGAAATAATAATAATAATAATTATAAAAATACTAATTTTTTTTATTAAAAAAAATCAAAATTTTATAATACTTTTTCCTACTGAAATCATGAAAATTATTCTTCTTGAATCTTGAAATTCCTTCAAATTCTGAGAACAAAATCACCATGCAAATGTACACTAAAAAATTCCAACACAACTAGTTCCATCAGTACACCTTATTTAGTTGGCAAGTGCAAAATTGGCGATTTTAGGAATTAAAGATCTGAACTACAATCGTAATCTTACTGTGCATAAATTTATAAGAACAATATTTATGAGTTTTCACGACTAAAACAAATTGAAGTTTACATATATAACTATTTTCAGTGGACTATTTGGGTTATTTAACACTTTCATTTAGCTTTGTCAGTTATGGCCATGTGAGAAAAAAAATATGTATAAAATAAGTAAATAAATATTAAATAAATAAATTAATAAATTAATATATAAATTATAAATAAACAAATATTAGATAAATAAATAAATTAATTAAAAAATTAATAAAGGAAGGAAGGCAGGAAAGAATAAATGAAGGAATAAATAAATGAATAAATAAATATATAAAAAGAAAAAGAAATATACAAAACTTACTGACACTTTTAAACAGACGAAAATTTGAGACACGACTTATTATTGGAAAAGTTATATTTTAAGATATAACTTGAGGATAAAAAGTTCTCCTATACATTGTTTTATATTTTTGCCTATTCTTTTATACTTATTTCAAAACCTTCTTATTTTGTGCTCTATTTTGACCATTAATTAAGTAGGGTTGGTTTTGACCAAACGGATGTTATAACAAAAGAACATATTATCACGAACGGATCATTTTCATCATTAAAGAATGA
Organism: Tegillarca granosa; assembly: GCA_029721355.1. Lineage (NCBI taxonomy): Eukaryota > Metazoa > Mollusca > Bivalvia > Arcoida > Arcidae > Tegillarca > Tegillarca granosa. Next base: position 38,733,826 of record CM056605.1, read on the forward strand.
TAACAAATACTTTCCGCGCATACTATGTTCTTTATATTTTTTACATTCAGTCTTGTGATAATGAGTGATTTTAGTTGTAATAAGCAAGCATTATCAAAAATGTTAAATATTTTAATCAATTTTTGTGTGATGTGACAATATGTATTGTTGGGCGTAGAAATTAATTGGATATTTAGAATTAAAAGAGAAAATACTGTTGACTACATTTGGTATATATTGGATGCCAGTATCCTATATAATTGTATACATCTAATGTTTCCTACATATGGATATTGATGTGTCGGAGAATCATCACGTTTACGATCTATTGGCATTGAAACATTCAAAATGATATTTAATAAAGAGACGTTTGGTACGTTACTTCTTTTAACGTTTAACGTCAAAATTATTTCATGCCAGGGAGAAATTTTCACAAAGAGTAGTAAACATGGGAAAAATGCACCATTGTTTCATGAAAAACGAAACGAAGAAGCTCGAAAAACAATGGAATTAGAAAAAACAACAGAAAGGCGAAACAAAATTTCAATTTGCTCAAGGACTGATAGTAACAAACTTGTTAAAGCAATATCTGAAGAGAATTCGAAAAGAAGACAGAAAAGAAGAATACCATTAGACATGGTTTGTCCGAGAGGAGAAACATGTGAACATAATGAGAAATTGGATGCTCAAAATTGTTACTGTGATGCTGCATGTATAGAATTCAAAGACTGTTGTTATGGATACTATAGAAGCAATGTTTCAAACGAAATTTTTGATATTATTCTATATAAAGATTACATGACATGTCGTCTGGATTCTTTACCTGGTGCTTTATCTTCTTTCAGAGGTTACTGGATGGTAACGAAGTGTCCAGAAACATACAGCCTAGATGTTGTATCAGCGAGATGCAATAATTTAACCAAAGGTGATATCCCAGTTACGGACAAAAGAGGTATTATATATGGAAATGTTTACTGTGCTCACTGCCATCGAGCGACAAATTATATTCCTTGGACTGTTAGACTGTCAGTTGAGAAAAGATCCTGTTACAGACATTTTCCAGGGGACCCTCTCACAGAAAAAAACCTTTTGTCATCTAGTCGTGTCGAACATCTTCGAAATTCATCATGCACGTTTGTATATATACCTCCTAATAAGACAAGACCACGCACCTGTTACACATCTTTAAGCAGGCCCAAAGAAACAGAGATTTGTCAAAACCATCTTAACCCAGTTATAGTCAACCATAGATTCAAATACAGGAACCCTTATTGTGTTGATAATTGGTTTAAAATGGAGTGTATAGAAGATGGATTCCCATATAACAAAAATACTTTCATGTTCCCGCTTACAATTCTTTTCACAGTGAGTCTTCCACGATTTGATGAAGAGAATCCTTGCAGTCCTTATCATCAACTGAATCAGGAAACGGTAATATAAGCGTTGTACTCAATGTTTCCTACTTTGCTTTTTGATTTTATTTCCTCGTTTTATTTCATTTTATTTTTAATTAATTTTATTTATTTACGACACATTTTCACTTTTTTATTAAAATATAAAATATAAATGTTTCACAAATAAGGTATTTTTGCTCCTCTTTTAAATTTTTTTTCTGTCAATAGAATAACAAAATAGTTTAAGACAAGGAAAAAATAATCAGTTTGGGACTATTATTCATAAAATGTCCAATTGGCAGTGTTGCTTCTATTGTATTTTTGAAAAGCCCAATCACTCCAGTTTGTAGTTTATCGTTTAAAAACTTATTTAAGAATTTCTGAAATGCGCAAATATAACTGGTATTTGTGTTATATATTTACATTTGTTATGTGTCGTGTTCTTGGCTAGGTTTGCTTTTTGTCCAGTAAACCCTTTTTATAAGTGTAACTAAGCTGCACATTTTAACGAGGATATATAATTTTTTTTTTTTTTACATTTTTCAAATGGTTTTTAAATCATATAAAGGATGATTCTCAATAAGCCGAGGCATCCGCCTATAGAATTCCATATTTTAAATTTGTGACAATAATATTTACAATTTAAAAAACCAAAATAGGGTACCAAAACGAACGGTTTTGAATATTAAAGGTATGATAAAACATTAGATTATGTGTTTAAACATACATTTCAAAATTCTGCATGTCGTATATTTCTATACAAATACGAAAATATTGATGGAAATAACCGTATTTTTCAATTAATACACAAAGAGTGCATTCCTCTGAATCAAAGATATTTTGACTACCAAAACTTCTATATTTTATCTTCTGTTTTGCAAATTTTGGTTGATAAAGAGGGCTGGCTGCCATTGAAATTTTAGGATATGGATAAAACACATAACCCTTTAGTCAACCTTAAAATATACATACTTGACATCAGCTAGTATACGATTTCATATCATCTACGCTGGCTGTGCGGTAAAACGTAGGAAATGATAACCTTAAAGTCCTGGGTTCGAATATTATATGTCGTACTTATTTTTTTTTATTGTTTTAATATAAATTATAGTATTTTTTTTTCATTTTTACAATATTTTTCTCATTTAAACGCAGTGAATATGCTTTATCAACAAATAACCCGATTACATTACGCGCTGTTCATCTAAACACATTATTGAAACTATTTTGAATACATGTATATATCTAACAACGTTATGATATATCATCAGGCCACTGGTCAATACACTTGCAATTCCTGTACAAGTTTCAGGTATACAAAGCAACATTATAAAGCATGTAAAACGCGATAATTTTATCATTGCAACGTAGGCGCTGCATTAGTTCACAGGCGAAAATCACGTATTTTGTGAATTTTGCTCTTCATAATTACGGTGATAAAACTACCAATGACACGTTTTCAAATTAAGTTTTTTTCCTTGTTACAATTTGAGATGTTTTTATTACGTTATATTCATAAAGGCTTGATTGGCTGAAATTAATTTGCATTTGGTCTCGAGTCGATACAGGGATATAGAGGTAACCTTGTTTCTTGGCATTTTTCCTATTGGCGGACCGCTCGGCTTTTTTACTCATTCTTTTATTCATAGTTAACTGTCTCTTTAATGAAAAGTTGTCTACTGTGGTAAAAAAATTTTATCCTTACATATTGAAATATTTTATTTTACTAAAGCATCGTTTATACCATTGCCAAGTCACTCTAAATGCCATTTAAAAATATTTTGGAGCTTAATTTTGGAGTTGTATTATCAGGAGCAAAATGAAAAGTTAACATATCTTTACGCTATCATATAATACATTGCTAAAAAATAGAAATCGAAATTGAAAGATCCAGTATGGAATCTGATGATGAATATGAGTTATGTTTGTTGTTTGCCTGTTTTTATAACCCCGTCTCAAAGAGGTGGGGGATATAGTGATCCTGATGTCCGTCCGTCATTCCGTCCGACCAAATATTTGGTTTCGAAATGATAACTCAAAAAATCTTCAAACAAATGATGTCATATTTATATGTACTGCTAATGGTTAGAAAAAAATGTTCTTTCTATTTTTGAAAATTTCCTATTTATCGTTCAAGAGTTATGCCCCTTTTTCTGTTATTTTAAAGTTTTACCCATTTCCGGAAGATTACTCCAGAACCAGGGTGCAAATCGATTTCATATTTATATGAAAAGCCTCTGGTCATGAAATAAAGGTTCTTTTCGATTTCGGAAGATTTCTCATTTATCGTTCAAGAGTTATGAATATATAGTACAAATACCAGTTAAATTTTGATGTGCCAGATGTGAACATTTCGAAAATTAATTCCTCACCTTTTTCAGTTATTTTGAAGTTTTACCAATTTCTGGACGATAACTCCAGAACCAGTCCGCCAGTTAATTTCATATTGATATAGAAAGCTTATGGTGATAAAAGGAAGGTTCAATTATTGAAGATTTCCCGTTTATTGTTCTGGAGTTATTCCCCTTTTTCTGTTTTGAAGTTATACCCAGTCTTCAAATTGACTTCATATTTATTTATACACACGCTGCTTATGGTCAAGTAAAAATGTTCCTTTTACCAATGAAATTTGTGTTATTGTCTGGAAATGGGTAAAATTTTAGATTAACAGAAAGAAGCTAATTTTTATTCTTACAATTTATGTATGTACCTGAACATATCTGCGGTCGGTTCTCTAAGAAGGTGGCGGGGGTATTAGTTATCGTTTAGATCACCAGTCTAGTTTTTTCCTGTTATTTAAGAAAAGTTGCAAGAACAATTTTCCATCTATTTGCGAGAGAGGTAACTTATTTCTAGCTATTTATTTTAAAACAAGTTCTGTTTGTATTGTGATCTGCCTTATTCTTGTGCTAATCCGAAGCGATAAAAGCTTTTTGATAAAAACTGCATTAAGTTTACCAATTTAAAAAAATATTAATATAAATTGGTTGTTATTACAATCTTTGCGATTCAATTTCGTAAGTTAACTCCTAGTCATAATAAATGGAAATCCTAAAATCTTGAGGTAACTCGATAAAATATTATTTATCAGCTTAGAGCATGCGCGGAAGTTCTACATGTATGTTAACAATGGGGTCGGCAGATAAACAAAAGTGTTTATGGGAGAACGACAACAGATTCTGCAAAGGAAAGAACAAGGACCAACTTGGACAAACTGACTGAAAGAATTCGACCAAGCTTGGATGAAAAAAATGCCTGTAAATAAAAAAGCAGTTTGACTTTGATACCCACGACAAAGTGACTGCATTGTTTTAAAAAACATACTTTATTGCTGTGTTTGTTGACGTCTCGTTTTCGATAAAGAATCACGTGATCAATGTTAATAATCAATTATCAATGCCCTTAAATAAGGGCCATGTTAGACGCTCTATGACAAATATGTAAATTATTAATCTCAAGTGTAAAAAAGGGTCATAGATTAACAATTTATTTAAATATCAAATATTATGACAATGAAATACGATTTAACCAAACAAAATGAATTATATATTTTATAGTGTAAAAATAAACATTATATAGATCATAATATATAAGTTTCGAAAAGAATGCTCGTAAACAAGTTTTTTCGGTTTCCATGTTTCATTCCAATTCTCACCCTACCCATTTAAAGTTAATAACCTTTTAGGGATCTAAATGGTATATTGAACATATTGAAATGAAAAGCATTTTAAAAAGCCTTTTCCCAATTACAATTACCATTTCTGTGACTAAATTAAAATCATTTAGATATAAGAATTCAAATTACAATTTCTATATTTTAGGGTAAAAATTTCGTTTGTTTTAAAAAAGTTTGAAATGTACTTTGAATTTTTAAAAATCAATTAAAATAATCTTCGTTTTTTCTCACTACTACTTCTAGATACAAAAAAAGTTTCATCAAAATGTGTTCAGACCAGTCTTCCAAGCATAACATTTTTACTTATATAAATATGTACATCAATTACTTGTAAGCTATCTATTTCTTTAACACGTACCCGATTTCGTTTGAGATTTGCTAGTTCTGTTAATTCTGTTCTGTTAATTAATTAATTACATAAATACTATTCACACAAAAATAACAAATATCCAGGTTATAAAACTATTTTTTAGGAATGATTTTCCGAAATGTGCACATATGACACATCAAAATTTATCAAGTATCTGTGATATATATTTTTTTACCATTTCTGAGCAATGTTAAGATAATTGACGGTGCTTAATTTATTTATATTTCTTTATCTTATTTCATTCTTATTTTGTTTTATTTTATTTATTTCATTATTTCAATTTTTTGTTTTATTATTTTACAATTCACTTTTATACCATCTTTAAACAATATTTAAGCTAAATAGTTAAAAGAAGCTTTAAGTTCTGATGCTATTAATCCATCTTTACACTGTAGGGTAAATATATAACAAAAATACCAGTTAATTTTGATGTGCAAGATGTGTACAGTTCGAAAATTCATTCATCATCAGTAACATTAAGACCGAAAAGTTTGATAGATAAAAAACATAAGCCAAACAGTTAAAAAAAAATGAATCTAAAGTTCCAAAATTATATAAATCCAAATCCAGCTAAAAATGCTTTGCATGAGGGAACAAATCTTAGTTTTAAAGAAATTTCAAATTTTAGACAGCTGAAAAGTTTACTAAATACTGTAAATGTACTTATTTTAGCGCAATCAAATTTTAGCGCAAACGACATGTTGGCACTAATTCGCGCAATCATAAATTAGCGCACTACCGGTTGGTAGAAGTCAATTTTTGAAACGGACTATAATAACGTATCATAATTACTAGATTGTTTCCGATTTTTTTTTTCTAATTTTTTTCTTGTTAAGAAAGTGTTCAAAATGTAAACATATGTACCGGACGTTGACCTATTTAATGGTTAAATAAGATTTTACGGAAAAAATAAGGCCTGTGAAGTAAAAAATGACGTTTGTGTGTGTTGAACGGTATTTTATGCTTACTTTCTTCGTACAATTTTTTTTTAAATTTAATGAATTTTAATTTTAATGACACGGACTGGTATGTTTGTTTTATTAAATCGTTAACTATTGTTTTGAAGTCTAATTAATCCGGTTATAATGCGCTTTGATTGCATTTTCCACCGATCTTAAAGGAGCACCTTTGACATACATGGTAATACCGATAATCTTGGCTGGATATTTGTTTTGAGATGGATAATCTTGACTTGACGAAACTAGCGAGAATCAAATTTTGAGGGACGGTGTGAAAGGGATTGAAATATCAATAGTTTAGACGCGAATAGGCGGATAGGCGGAATGTCATAGCTTGGATCAAGACGCCGCTCTCGACCAATCAAAACCCTGTTTGCTTAAACGATAAGGTCGGTTTCTTCCCTCTGTGGGTTGAATAAAGTGACATGCAAACTGATGTTAATTGTTAATTAAACTGAATTCACAACACGTGTGAGTAGTTCTCAGTTTTTATTGATAATTCTACCCGAGATTATGATTTTGGATACGCTAATGATCTGATACAACCAATTAGCTACTCTGTTTGCAAACCGAGAAAAAAAATGTATAGATTAATTTTGTTTATTGTGATACTTGGCGTAATTTTTTTTAAATGAAAATTAATAAAAACTTATCTAAGTTAATTAAACGGGTAAAACACATCAAACTGAAACAAAACACTTAAGTAGACAAAAACCACTTCCTCGGATCATATATATAATCGACGATTCTGGAAATTTTTTTTGGTCCGAATTTTACTTGAGTTGAAGCTTTTTTTAAATCAAATTTTAGCTTGAAAACCACCTGCGTAAATTATAAGGAAAACATTTATTCGCGGTAATCATAAATTAGCGTGATTTGTCTAGCGCGAAAATCGCTAAAATAAGATTACCGCTAAATAAAGTACATTTACAGTAGTACAATTTTTGACAGCACAAAGTACTGCCTACTAAGTTATGGATACTCTCGGAGAGTTTTACCCCACCATCAGCTACCCGCTCAGGGTTAATAATATATAACACAAATACCAGTTAAATTTGATGTGCCAGATGTGCACATTTCGATCAAAGGAGATCAAAAGTGGCGCTAGGACAGGATATAGAATCATAAAGACAAGGTGTTACAATCAACCTTTTTTCAAACCTTTGATCAGTTTTAGCATCTTCAAGCTTAGCTTAAAGGTGCGGAAATGTGCAATCATTTCTGTGACTGTAATAAATAAAATAAGAAAAATATATATTATTTTCACAAAAGAATATTTAAGATATGTGTACGATATCTCCGTTTTTTTCTAGGGAATGTGCTTGCCTGAAATATGTGAAGAAGATAGAGATACCTGTGAATCAAGAACAAGCGATCCGTCTATACGTAATTACGTCCTCGAAATACATCTTTTATTAGCAAGTGACAGCATTATAGACACAAATATTTCAGGTCGTGCTTTGTCCTTGTTTACCACATGTTTGCCAAACCAACAGTATGATTTATATTATAAACAAAACTCGGGTATATTTTTATACAATTTACGATCAAATATTAGTACTCCAATTCAGTCAGTAATTAATGCAACGTTTGCCTATTTTGTCCGTAAAAACGTAGCCAAAAAGGAATTGCTGAACTTGAAATTGAGAATAGATAAGATGGAATGGAAATACACTAGAAGATTTTTATTACCTTCAAACACAAAGACAATCAACATATGGAGAACTTGGAATCCATTTAATCTGCATCAAAGTTTTGAGAGCACGACTTTCTCCTGGTCAGGATCTCTTAGAGCAACGGAACATCTAAACGATTTAGAAAACTTGAATGATTTACCTTTATTGGATAATGTACCGAGCAAATGTAATGTTGAAATTGAAGATGTAAATCGGACTGAAAAAAAGTTTTATATGACAAATTTTGACTTTCAAATGGATTCCATTAATGCTTCGAAACCTGTTTTGAAAAACAACATTACCTTTTCTGTCAATAGCGGTGATCAATTTGCTCAAGGTCTTTTGACATACGTTACTTTGAGTGTTTCATGCGGGGCTGCTATCCCAACTATTATTGTTCATCGATATGTAAAGCTTGTATCGTCTACACCAGGAATAATCACAGAACAAACACTATTAGTATCATTCCTCTTCAGTATCTGTTTTATGTCTGGCATCGTAGGTAAAGCAAACCATATTTTATGTTTCAGTATTGCTGTTTTGACCCATTATCTGATTCTGAGCTTTTTTACATGGATAAGTATTTTTGTTGGTCATACCTTGAAACAACTACAAAACATAAAGAGAGTCAAACAAAATCCACCATTTAAAAAACCTCCGTTTCCAAAGACATACTTTGTAGTTGGTTATTTGCTTCCGTTGCTGATAATAATACCCCCTGCTATCATTGAACTTTGTGGTTGTACAAATATTGAGATAGGATATACCACCTCCGCTTGTTTCCCTACTGGTTATCCTGCTAATCTGATAATAGTTGTTATACCGCAGTTGTTCTTCATACTGATTCACTTATTTTGCCTTAGTTATTCAGGTTGGCATCTTTTCAGAATGAGCCAGAAAGTAACCCGATTAAGTGTTTCAACCTCAAGATCATATGTCGGTGTATATATCAGATTGTGCCTTATTTCAGGCCTGTCATGGGGGCTCGGTGTCTTATCAGAGGCTCTTGATAACGATATTTTTCGTTATGTTTTTGTACTATTATCTGGCTCACATGGGTTGATTTTCACGTTGTGTATTGTGAGTACCAAGACTTTTAGACAATCATTCCGGGAAAAGATGCTTACATCGTCCCAATCACCAGAACAAATAGAAATGGATGTGGTCCTAAATGGTTCTGAAACTCCAACAAATGATGGTATCTGATATCTTCACAGAATATATAGCTGTATATACGCAGAATATCCTCATCTTACAAAGGCACCTACTATCCGTCCACAATTGTTTTTCATGTACATATTTGGAGAACAAAATCCATATTGAAACAAAATCATTCAAAAATTTTTAAAAATCCATGGAAAATGTATTGACCTTTTGTGGAAAAATAACCAGACTTATTGAAAAAGATACTTTAATTTTGAGTCCTTTACAAGTTTTGATGTTTTCAAGATAACAAAGTCACTATGTCCATAATATCCCAAAAGCACCCGTCCCCTTGAAAATCCGAACAACAATTAACTAACAATAATGGAATTATGGCTCTTTCCTACACATTTTTCGAATTAAACAAAATAAAAACTTTTTTACTATATCTATTGCATCTTTGGAAATCAGTTTCATTTCCATATTTCTTTTCAACAAAATGTAATAAGAAATGTGATTTGCATATTAATTCATTTGACCTTTATAATCCCTAAAATACCATAAAGTAATCTAAGGTGTGGCCCAATTGGATCATTGACGTAATTAAAGTTCAACTTTTTTCCAAAATCTGTTCAATATATAGAAGAATTCAGCGATTTTTTTTCATTTTAAAATCGAAAATTTGGTTAGGTCAACGTTTTTTAATTTAATGTTACTTTTATTTTTATAAAGAAGATTTTGAATAAAAGAAATTTTTAGAAAAAAACTATGCGACAAACAATTATAGACCAATAGTAATTGCAATTCAATACAAAACTGTTTTCATACAGACAGATTGTTGTCCGGTAACAATCTTGGATATTACAGGCACGGTGATTGGTTGGCACGCGCTATGTTTAATTTGCCGGGCAAATCTGTGGTAGTTATACTTATCTACCTATCATTTAAACAGTGTCCAAGTATTGAAGCTGCTAGTCTTCAAAGTCCATGCGTCTTACCGCTGCGAGTTTGACCCTGGTCGATCGCTAGTAAAAAGGGTTTCCCTCGTCATAGGCCCTTATAAATTCCATAATTAAAGAGGGCAAAGTGATCTGCTTTATTTAGCTGTGACAATGCAGGCAAGTGCACTAAAACTCTATAGATCGCTATTGTTACGATTAGATGATAAAGTGCTGATGTAACGTAAATCAACATTTAACCACCCACCCACCAAACCAACCAAACAGAACATTTAATACTTACATGTTTGTTTAATATTCCTGTTCTTTCAAATTTCAAATTCCCTTTACATACAAGTAAATAAATTATGTGAAACAACTCGTTTAACGGCAGTGATGATAAAAACTTGTTTAAGTCACGTGATAATCATTTGATAATTTTTTTGAAGTTTGCACCTTTTATCATCCTTTTATCATTTTTTTAAAATAATTCACCAGTCTCTGTTTGATACACTTCCTGATAACGATTAGAAAAAATGCTTAATATTTTTGAAAAAAAATACAATGAATTTGTTGTTTTAAAATGCAGTATATTTGTACATATAGTTTATATTAAATATGTAAAATTTATGTAAAATAATTGATATTGAAATGTTTTATTCTTTTCTGAACTTAATCTGTTTTTGTATGTAAAAATACTGTTATCAGTACAAATTGATGTTGTTGTTACAATAAAATATGAAACAATTAAAAAAGTATTTAACAGTCTTTAGTTTTGTACTGATAATGGCTTCTTAAAAGTTTTTAGTCTTGGCAACAATTTACTATAATGAAGTGTTAGAAAACTTAATAAAAATTAAAGAAATTTTTTTTAAAAATATACACATTCAGATCAATTCCTTTCATTAAACCATTGGTCAATAAAATGTGTTTATTATTCGATAAATTGATTGCTTTATATCCGTTTTCCTTTTTCCCTCACTCAATTTAAATCTTTCATCCACCTTTTGTTTTGAAAATCATTTAAGATCCTTTTTCTTAAAGTCGTCAAACCTACCAGGCGCAGCTAACTTTTTAGTTGCCATTGTAAACTTTTCTCTGCAGTATCGTCACTAAATGTATAATCTTTTGCTTAAAAACGTTTGTTTGATGCAGAATCACTTTGGTTCGGTCAACTAAACGTTTGATAAATTTGCGCAAAAAAAGATTATAATGTAACCTGCTACCTTAGAGTACGGAAATCGCTCTCTCTGAAAGCGACATTGATTTTGTCACCTATCATCCAATTAAATTAAACCTTAATTTTTATGTAAATATCGAATAAAAACGGCTACCTGAGTGCCCGCCGAGTGATGTAGTGTACGCTTAATGAACGAACTGTCCTTCAATGCGCAGGTTCGAATCCATCTCAGGCAATTTGTTGAGACAATTTGTCAGTTTGCTTGCCGAATTCCGGTGATTTTTTTTTCTAAATTGCAATTTCTTTCACCTTTTACAACAGCTGACCAACGCGGTTTTAAGAATCTTGACTGGGTCGTAAATTATCAGCACCCCAATGTCCTTCGAATAAAATCATAAACGTTTTATTTTTGTTAATGGAACACTGGTTGTAAAGTGGAATGATTGAGGATTCTTCATTTGTTTTATCTCTTCTCTTACTACCGGACATTAACCGCTCAAGTAATGTTATTATTACTGAATTCTGTTAACGTACTAATTTTAGCGGTGTATAAATTTCAGCGTTTTCACGCTAGGACGGGAGCGCTAATTTAAATACACCGCTAAAATAGAGACTTACATGTTGACTTATAGTTTTTCTCAAAAGTTGTTTTGCGCTAAAAATTAGTCGAGAATGTAAATTGTGCTAAAATACGTACACGCTAAAATTAGTATGTTTACAGTATATGTTTGTCTTCTTTGTGTTACGTTGGCTCTTGCTAAGTGCAGTAAAAACTGTCCTACCGGTCACCTGGAATTAACGGTCACCTGCCGATAGCGGCCAGGTTGTATCCCGCCCAATGAATTGTACTATATATTTCACCTGAAAATAAACGGTCACCTGCGGAACGCGGCCAGCGGCCACTAATTTTGTGACCGGTAGCAAGGAATAACCTGGATTAGACGGCCATTTTGCCTTGATGGTATTACGTGATAATTGTCACATTTATTTGGTTCCCTTAGTGATGTTGTTTATGATACTGGGTTAAGCTGATTGCTCAGCCGTATCAAAACAATACAATTATTTGAGAAGTATTCACTTTTTCTTAGTCCTATTTAATGAACATTAAACATTTAAACAGTAAAAGAAAAAAATTGATGTTTTCAAAAAAGCGAATCCGGATTTCCATCCCGCAAATAACCGGACGAATTTAATGTCGGGCGAACGCAAATTTTGAATATTGTACAGAGAAAATCCAAATTTATTGAGGATTTCGAAAGTAATATAAGTCAAGACAAAAAAACAGTGAAGGCATACAACCGGTAATGAAGAAATTAATGATTTAATTTTTTTCAAAATAGTTTAAAGCTGCATTCAGTTGTTCTATGCATAATTTAAAAAGTCGTATTTTTTCTTAACTGTGCCTCTCATTAAGAGTCTAATACTTGGTTCAATGAAAAAACCTTTACTTTTACTGAAATTCACGTTGGTGGTGTGGGAATTACTACTTGTTTGATCTACCAATGATCTATTTTAGATCATTGATCACATGATTCTTTATTGAAAATGAGGCAAGGTCAACAAACACAGCAAAAAAAAGCATAATTTCTGACAACGAAAACACAGATACGGTAAATAAAACACAAACGTTGATTAAATATATCATTTGTGACTACATGAAGAGATAAATAACATTATTAGAAATAAATCTAGTTTGTTTTTGATAGCCGCTGGTAGTAGTATTTTTCTCGGACGAACACATTTTCTTCCTGTCAACGCCATTGTTAACTTAGACATAAGACATCCGCTCATACTCCAAGCCAATAATTAACATATTTTCAAGTTATCCCATTTTTTTTAAGGATTTCTATTTATTATGGCTTAAGAAAAAAAAATTGCTCAGGTCGTAATAACAACCAAATTCATATTGATAAAAAACATTTTTAGATTTTTTTCAATAATGTTTAATCTTATTGCAGATGAATTTTGATAATATGTTGCCGTATAATTTGCGTAATTTGGGTACCGTAATTCGTGGTGTGAGACAATATCCAATTATTGAATTTTTCCTGAAAGAAAAAAATTCCATTTCTATAACAATATGGCGGTTTAGTTGAGATATTGATAATGACGATAATCTGTATTATTGAAGAGCACGCACCTTCACAGTAATTAAGAAATTACTATTGTTACCAAAATGTCCACGTTAACATATTGCCTCATTAACCTTTTAATCTTGTATATATAATATCAGTGGTATATATTATTGCATAAGGCGACCCTTCCTGTCGATTTTTTGCGTAAGATATCCATGTAATTATTTTGAATTAATCTCAATTTTATTTTTCATGTATTCACTGTGGCTTCTATAAACAGTTTCATTAAAGATGGTGTTATTTCGTTATCAGATTATTACTTTAATATGTAACAAAAAAATTAAATCTGTAATAGAAAAGCACGAACGTCATTCACAACGACCAACTCATCGAAAAACAGGAAAATAAAAGTTATTAATTAAAGAGCCAAACAAAAGGCTGTCAAACACACCTAAATACACATACACACACTGGGATAAATGCAAGTATTGTTAGAGGATCCCTTACTATCCAATTTTTATTTTTGATTTTTTTTACGGTAATAATTAAACATTTACCGAAATAATCTCTCTCGACTTCCTCTTGATGAATCACACATTCACCGGAATAATCAGCAGATTTCGTTTCCGTTATAACCTAAACATTTGTCAGAATAATCAGACTTTTTTTAGGATTAATCAAATATTTGCCAGATTACTCAGACATTTTCCAGAAGAATCACCAAAAACTTTGCCAGAATAATCAGACTTTTTTAGAGTAATCACCAAAAAATTGACAGAACAATCAGACTGTTTTAGAGTAATTATCAACCATTTGCCAGAATAATAAGACTTTTTCGAGATTAATCGCCACACATTTGCCAGAATAATCAGACTTTTTTAGAGTTATCACCACACATTTGCCAGATAAAAACAGACTTTTTTAGAGTTATCACCACGCATTTGCCAGAATAATAAGACTTTTTCGAGATTAATCGCCACACATTTGCCAGAATAATCAGACTTTTTTAGAGTTATCACCACGAATTTGCCAGAATAAACAGACTTTTCCAGAGTAATCACGCATTTGCCAGAATTAACAGACTTTTCCAGAGTAATCACGCATTAGCCAGAATAAACAGACTTTTCCAGAGTAATCACGCATTTGCCAGAATAAACAGACTTTTCCAGAGTAATCACGCATTTGCCAGAATAATCAGACTTTTTCCATAGTAACCACAAATTTCCAGAAAAATTAGACTTTTTCCAGAGTTATCATAGATTTGCCGGAATTGTCAGACTTTTTCCAGGGTAATTAAATTTACCAGAATAATCAGACTTTTAAAAGTTTTATCACACATTTGTCAGAATAATCAAACCTTTTCCAGATTGATCACATATTTGCAAGAATAATCAGACTTTTCCAAAGTTATCATCAAACGTTTACCGGAATAATAAGCAATTTTTCAGAATAAGTACATATTTAACGAAATAATCAGACTCAAAAATCTAGTTAATTTACCGCAAAAACAGAATCTACCTAATGTACTGTAATCCTGGATATCGATTATGATCCTGAGTTTGTTTTATTTTAATTGTAATTATTATTAGCCATATTCGACTGGTCGTTTTCCGTTTAGCAAGAGGCTCTGCCATTAAAGGACATTTTTCCCACCTTTATTTTTGACCAATCAGACTAAAGACATTAACTTTATGTTTGTTATTCGACTGGTAAGTTGTTCTCAACTCGACTTCGTGATCAACAGTGTTTTTAGAAGTGAAAAGTGTGTTGAGCACTTTACCAGTCGAATTACAAATACGTAAAAACTATATTCAGTGATCTGATTGGTCCAAAATAAAGGTGGGAAAATATAGTTTAATGGAAGAGCCTCTTGCTAAACTGAAAACGACCAGTCGATTACGGCTTATATCACTCTTATTTTTATTATTAATGTTGTTGTTGTTGTTTATATTGCAAATATTACCATGTCAATCGGAGTTTTATATGAATATTCCGGATAAGACAAATATCTAGAGAGGCAGTAAAGTAAATATCCAGTGGTATGGTTGATATTATTGGTGGAGACACCAAGCTATCAAACTAAATTTTGAAATTTTTTGACATTATGACATACCGGAATATTCAAACGTTTCCGAAATCAGCACATGATAACTGGAATAATAAGAATTTTTTTGTATAACCACATATTCATCGGAAAAATCAGACTTGCCGTTAGTCAAGCTAGTTATTTGTATTTATATTGCGTATTTTTATGAAGATTACGTCTAACTCTTCCGGAATTTCACATATAATTATTTCGGTAAAAAAAAAAACCTTCTCAACATTAGGCCTTACTTAAAAAATTCTTTGTTTGCTGTTTTCCGACCCATACTATCCACGTGAGGGTAGGTAGGTAGGGAAAATTTTTATTTTATTTTTTGAAAACTTAATCTATTACACTTTTGAAAAAGTATAAATTAGTTTCAAATGTCTCTTTTAAATCACATTTTACTTTTTTTTGCTAAATAAAGACTCCTTTGTTCCATGGAAGAAACACAGTGGAATTTCCGTAGTGATGTGTATTAAAAAATGAAATAAAATTAAAAAAAAAAAAAAAATGATGGCAATAAAATTTTTGGGGTAGGGACATTTCAAGTGGGTCAGGCGGTCAACGGCAAAAAAGTTAAATTTATTTTAGGCCTTATTGAGAACCAGCGTAAAATGTGAAAGGGGGGAATAACTCTCGTTCCTTGAATAGTCAAAATAATTTATCGTTTAAGAAAGCAATAGGTTATGAAGACAATTTGTTCTCAAACGATAGAACGAAATCTATAGCCATGTACACATACTATGCGTTTTGAGTTATTTATACTATATTTTAAATATTTTGATATATATTATTAATATATATATATATATATATATATATATATATATATATATATATATATATATATATATATATATATATATATATATATATATATATATATATATATACATTTTGTATTTAAAGTATATTAAGCCAAGGGCTAATTTTAAATTCATATAAAATACAATAATAAAACATCCAAAATTCCTGTACGACTTTTATACAGTATTGGAAAAGAATGGTTTACAAAAATAAAACTGAGCTAATACGGACAAAGAAATTGATTTATTTGAGAAATACTTGATAAAGTAAAGCGGTCATGGACACAATATTTTAATGAGGAAAATACATGGACGATTTTCTGGTTACCTAATTTTCGTGAAAAAAAGATTGACTTGTATTTTTATTGATGTATTAGTAAATCCTCCAGGTTTAACTGTATAATATTTGCTTTATTCATAGTTAATTTTAACATTGAAGTCGTCGTAATAGCAGTCTTCACTGTAAGTATTATCTGTTAATATGTCTAGTCAGTCCCGTACTTACAAGCTACCACCCCCCCCTCCCCAAAAAAAAAAAAAAAAAAAAAAAAAAAAAAAAAAAAAAAAAAAAATTGGAGCAAATGTCCTATGTCATAACAATTATTTTCTCACTTCATTCAAAACTTAAAAAGGTATAGTAGTGTTGGACATTTGTAAATTGTAAATCAAATATGTTTTAACAAAATTTCAAGTCTCGTTTAGCTTGGTTGGATGACCATTTTACAAAAAAAATATCCTCTTAATTCTTTAAATGGTCATTTAAAATTTAAAATCAAAGATGAGGAAAATACATGAACTAATATTTTTTTTTCGGTAACGCAAGGTTTGACTTGTATTTTGTTATTACACGCTTAACTATAACAGGAAGCGGGGTCAAAGCGGAAGATTGTACCTTTTGACCTTTGACTGAAAATTCTCAGAAGCTGATTGGACAGATCTCTACCATCATAAAACGTACAAAATATACGTGCGAACGAAATATATTTTAGACAGGTACTAAAACAATGTGACATACTTTGTATCCAAGAACACTGGCTATTCTCAATGGAAAACATCACTTAGACTCGTTGAGTAAAGACCACAGTGTGGAAGGAAAATCAGTTGATGACGGAATAGAATACAGACAAACGAAAAATGAGAGGGTATGGAGGGACTTGCATATTCTGGAATAACAAATTATAACAATGCATAAAACCGCTCATAGAAGGAAATAATCGGGTTAACGTTCTAGAAATTAATACACCAACTGTGCCAATCTGTTTAGTAAATGTTTACATGCCATCAAATAGCAAGAATGCTGAAGAAGAATATAAAGATAGTATAGAACAAATTTCGGAGATTATTACCGAATATAAAGAGTCCCACCATGTAATAATTGGCGGTGACATGAATGCATCCTTACACAGACTTCAGCCCAGTACTAAATATGTTCTATTCAGAAAGTTTATTGAAGAAAATATAAAACAAACATACCAGTCCGTGTCCACATCACAATCCCAAAAACAAAGTAAAAACTATGCAAACTGGCAAATTATGTTATACACGTGAACATCCATCAAGGAAGTGAGGCCGGGTGCTCCGGAAGGGTAAGCACCTCCTGTCTAGCTAAAGATTGTCCGGGTCTAACCCAAGACTTGAAAGGGGGTAGGGACTGTTCTTTCGCCAAGCACTCGGCATTCCGAAATTAAAGTCACGGTTCTTTCGGATGGGAACTTAAAATCAACAAGGTCCTGTGTCACGGTATACGTGGGACGATAAAGCACTCTGTTGTATAATGCCATCAGCGCAACGAACAGGCAAAGTTTTTTTGCACTTTCGCCTATAGCTGGCGACGTCTCGGTATAAGTAAAATATTCTTGACTGGGACGTTAAACACCATTGCTCAACCCAACTCTGTAAATGATATATGATTTTTACATAAAGATTGTCTTTACTTTTTATGCTCCAGCAAAGATGTGTATTGATCACGACAAAAATGCATATGTCATAACGGTATATATGTCATGACACAAACTTTATTGATTTTAGTATCTAAAACATTGAAAGACTAGTGCTACAGCAGACGTGAATAAGACAGTAATATTTATTTTTCTAATAAATGAAATAACACTAAGAAGATGATTTTATCAGCGAGCGATTGAGGGCTCATCCGGATGATTCTAGCGGTATAGGCAGCTATCATGTACACTGTCGTACTTCAACTGTACAACGATTTGGAGCTCATCCGTAGGACTGTACGGTAAATGTAGTTTTTCTCTAAGAATGAACACTGTCATATCCCTGTCATATCCTAATAAATAAAATCACTGCGGTAGCTCAGTTGGAAGAGTGCTCGCTCTGTAAGTGTGAGGTCGTGGGTTCGAACCCCTACCGGGTCTGACCCAGGACTTGTAAGTGGGTAGTGACTGTTATTTCGCCAAGCACTCAGCATTAAGAAATGAAGATGAATACTAAGAAGGTGAATTTTTTCAGCGATTAAGGGCTCATCTATGGGATTGTGGCGATAAATGTAGTTTTTTTCTGAGAATGAACATTGTCATGTCCCTGTCATATCTTAGTAAATAAAAACGATTTTCGTTTCAAGTTTCCTAATGAGAAAAACATGTTATTTAACAGTATGAATGTTTTAAGTTTAAAACAGGTAACAAAGTTGTGTTAAATGCATGGCCGAATTCTTTCTTAATCAGGTGATCACATGTATAAGGAAACACGTGGATAAACTAATTACTAAGCCTTAGTCGAGTGCTTTTGCACTTACGTGGGTTGAATATCACATGACTAAGTCACGTTAATAACATTCCGAAGTCTTCGATGTGTTCTCTTCTGTTTTAAGACCACTACGGTAGCTTAGTAGGTAGAGTGCTCGCTTTGTATGTAGGAAGTCGGGGTTTGAATCCCGGTGGGGTCTTATCAATACTGAAAAATAGTTGGTGACTGTTCTTTTGCCAAGAACTCGGCATTTAAAAATGAAAGTAAAGGGGTCCTTCGGAGAAGAACTTAAAAACCAATGCCCTGTGTCACACGCATGTATGTACATTGCTCTAAGCGCAATGCAAAGACCAAATTTTCTGCCACTTTACCTATAGCTGGTGACATTTAGATATAAGTGAAATATCCTCGCCTGTGACGTAAAACACTATTCAATCAATCTGGAAGTTTTGGAATGAGGGAAGGAACTGTGTTGCTTTTAGAAAACAACCGATCGACCTTCGGCAAACGAACTACCGAAGTTTCTCACTCTAAGATCTGCCCGATTTGGATTCGAACGCATATGGTAAACGCGCGCTTTAGACCACTCGGCCACCGAGGCCTCCATGTACGGAAGTTTAGTTTATTTATTTCATTTATTTTACAAGGAATCAATATTTTATATTTAAAAAGTTTAAGCAATGTCATCGCCTGAATACCTATGTTTAAGTTATGGGTGTAAAGGCTGAAACTTATTAACCACCCCTCTTGTATTACATTTAATATGTAAATGGACATTTTATACAATAGTAACATGATTTGATTTTTCTTTCCATACTGTACTGCCCGGAGAAAACCATCCATCTTCGGCAAGCAAACTGACAAACTTTCTCACACCAGGATCTGCCCGAGCGGAATTCAAAACTTGGAGGTTAGAGGCGCTGTGATCCGTAAACACGCTTCACGCCTCTCGGCCACCGAGGCAAATACGTTATACATGTACTAGTATATGACACTAGCTAAAAGTTGAAAAATTCAAAAGGACGCATGAAACTAATAATATAATTTTTTTTTTTGGTGGGGGACAGGTTTAGCACCTTTCCATACGACAAACGTACCCCTTTGTACCTAATATTTTTGCTTGTTTATTAAAAACAATATTGAAAAATAAATAAATAAATAAATTAATAAATTAATAAATAAATACTTGTCGTAAATAAATAAATAAATAAATAAATAATTGTTTACATCAATTAATAGAAAAGGTAAGGAAGATGACTCGCCTGAAATATGATAGGATCTTGTGGCGTTTGACTTTTTATGAAAACATTAACACATTTAACATACAACAGGTATCTAACTTTTTTTAATTTTTGACTTGTAAGGTGGTAGATAGTTACGTTTTAATTATGTTTCAGTAACCAGGTTAAGGGGTCTGAACAGTAAAATGTGTTTCAACTTTATTAAAAAAGTGGGTTATATGTAACAAACATTTAGTGTGTTTGATATAAATTATAAATTATGCTGTTATCTCCACACATATATATATATTTATTAATATATATCTATGTAGAGATAACAGCATATCACCTTACCACACATACACACACACACACACACACACACACACACACATATATATATATATATATATATATATATATATATATATATATATATATATATATATATATATATATATATATATATATATATATATGAAAATTAAAATTTATTTATCTCCAACAAGAAAATTCAACAGGGATCGGCAGAAAGTTAAGGACCAAGCGACAAGTTTATCTTACATTGTAAGTAACTACTACGGTAGCTCAGTTAGTAGAGTGTTCGCTTCGTATGTGGGAGGTCGAGGGTTCGAACCCCGGCCAGGGTCTGACCAAGAATTGAAAATTAGTAGTGACTGTGAGGAGGACCCAATAGCTTGAAAAGAGAGAGTTTGCTAGGATTATTTGAAACCTGTTGCCGTAAATGGAAAGATTATATTAAAATCTGAAAAGGGATTGAATGGGGGCGGGGGTGGGGTGGGGTGAGGAAGATGACCTATACCGGCATAAACGCTTTCTCTGTATACGAAAAACACCGCTTGATTTTATTGCAGCGGTCGGGTACACGGATATTATTTAGGTCAGCGTTATAAAGATTTGTTTGAAAAATATCTTTTTGTAATGAATAGAACACTCGATTCGATAGTTTAAAGTGTTAAGTGGTTTTTATTAAAATTTTATTACATGCATTACAATTTCAATGGTAAAATGTTTGAAATTTAAGCAATTATCATGTATTTCATTTCTGTTCTAATTTTAGAATTAAAGGAATTTTCTCCCCTTGAGTGATAAAGCATAACGGAAATACTAAACAGCAAATTCTCGAAGGTAATTAATTAATTTTATTTTTTGTCATAGATCTCTTCCTTTGTACTACTTTGAAAAATATTATATTCAAAACAGGGTAATAGCCTCAGTGATCTTCGAAGTTTATCGGCGACATTACGGACAAATGGCGTAGCACTCTTAAGGCCGCCATTTGTGCGTAAGTACAAAGCGTTGTCAGAAGATATAATAATCATATGAAAATTGTATCAGAACAGAACAAATGCTGATGAGATGTAAAACAACATCCAACCAACTGAACAAGAGATTTGAAATCAAATTTTAAACCGAGTATAAATCCACTGATTACACTTTTGAACTTATCTTTTATATACAAAACGTATATATAAATAAAAAAGGTTACTGGGTAAGTAAGCCACCGATGTAAGTAGGTGATATATGTACGGCATGACTAACTTTATATCTAGTATATATATATAGATATATATGAATGGCAAACCACAGCATTTGATCAATGAACAGCTCTGTGAGCAGACGACATGTAGAACGACGTATTTACCCGCTGTAATCAGGTAATGTTGATCGTTTTTTTTTTACTTTTCCAATTAATTAAATCCTATTTATGCATTGCAACAAATTATTCATGTACGGATTGTAATGCTTGACTTTTCCTTATGGCTGATAGTGACACACGTGCAATGTTTTTAGTACAATCATACCTGAGACCATAGGTACGTCGGGCCACTAACAGTTTTATGTAATGTAATTAAAGTATAGCAAATCAAAATTTAAAACACATAAAGTAAAATACAACTGAATTGAATTTCTTGTTATTTTATTTATTTATTTATTTATGTTTGTTTGTTTGGTATTATACTCCAGTTTAGTTATAAATTACTTCCTTTGAAATACCACCAGGTTAAGAGAACATTTAAAACCGGATTTTAGAGAGAGAGAGAGAGAGAGAGAGAGAGAGAGAGAGAGAGAGAGAGAGAGAGAGAGCTTCACAATATATATTTATTCCTTTTTCTTACTGCCGTATGTTATATATTTACCCATCGTGTTTTAGACAACTTTTGTATGTAATTTAACATCTTGCTTTACGTTTGATCAAGCAACTTTTACTTATTATTTTTTAGAGTAAATTATGTTTCCTGTATTCAT